>CM069903.1:83135965-83635157 GCA_036172215.1 Camellia granthamiana
TCAGTACCAATGTTCACGGTAGTGATTTCGTCCATTAATGGTTTAACAAATCTCTCTTGCTCTTGCTCAATTAGACGTTGTAAAACCGGAGGAACTTCGTCCTCTTCATTTTCATCAAAGTTTTGAAAGTCTGAATTAATGCAATAAATTAGGGGCACAGAAAAGTAATCGGAAACCACAGATAGTTCATTCTCATTAGGCACTGCCAGATCATCCAATTCACCGGTTACAACAGACTCAAATGAAAAGGAAAAAGACGACCTAGACAGGACTGTGGCATCCGGGTTAACATCCCCAAGAGTACCAGACTCAGACTCAGTCGAGCTGGAACCTGATTCCGACTCACAAGACTCAGTGGAATCAGATTCCGGCTCACTACCTGACCCGGTGCTGCTGGACAAAAATCCCTCCTCGTACTGCCAAGTGAGAGAGGGTGCGATAGATGAATCCAAGATAGCTGCTGGTTGGCTCGCGGCCGTTTCATTCCCAATCATGGAAACCTCGGAGTTATCCCCCAAGCACTTATGGTCGATCGGAGGATCAGAGAGTAGACATGCCAGCGCTACCCCCATTTCAAATTCTGTGCCCTCAGGATCCACTGCCTTATTCTGCTCAACCTTAGCTGATGGGTCCGTCTGCTCTTCGGCAACATCCTCCCCGGGTAGTTGCAGGTCAAAAAAGATCTCAAAACCGGGCACGCGCTTCTTCTCCGCGTTTATCCACGGTTCTGGGAAGCCGCAAAATGGAAAATCCTCCCCCTCCCGGATGAAGCGTCCGTTCAGGGTGCCCTGAATGGGCCTATGCATCAAGTCAAATGGCTTCCCAGCCTGCTTTGCTCTGGCCCTTCCGACCATTTCTTTCCCTTTCCTCACCCAGTCCTCTTTGGTGGGCAGATAACCTAGTCCAAAGGTATGCGGGTTGTGTGGCACTTCGGCCAATGTTGCGACGCCTTTCCTGCCGCTCCTTCCTAATCCCATCCTGGGGATGTGGTGTAGCTTGTTCATGAGGTAGACGGATTGAGCACTGACGTACATACCTTCATTCACAGCCATAATGTTTTGCACAACCTGGGCCTCGGCCAGAGTGAATCCTGATATAAACACGTCCTCCATGCCGTGTTCGATTTCTAGGACTGGTGTAGACACCTCCAGAGGGGGATGGATCAATGAATTCCCGAACACAATGGCTACTCCCTTTCCACAGAGGTATTTCACCATTTGATGCAGGGTAGACGAGACGGCCTTCACCTGATGCAACCATGGTCGCCCCAGAAGCAGGTTGAAAGTTGCGGGAACCTCTAAGACATGGAAATCTATCTCGTGTTGTCCAGGTCCAACCTTCGTCTGGATCTTGACGGTCCCCATCACCTCTCGACTTCTATTATCGTATGCTTTGATCACCTGAGTTGTCGGGATGAAGTCCGCGGGCTTCAACCCAATTGCATACGCTGTTCTGGCTGGGCAGACATTGATGGCAGACCCGGTATCAACAAGTACCACCGGTATCCACTTGTCTCTACATTCCACGGAAATGTAGAGATGTCTATTATGATTCACGCCCTCAGGCGGCAGTTCCTTGTCTGAAAAGGTTAAAGCCGGGGAACCTCCTCCCGGAAAAACCAGCCCGACCAGTTGCTCTGGTGTAGTATCGATTGAGAGTTTGGCCTTGTCCATGGCAGATAGGACAGCCTGTCTGTGTACCCGTGAAGCCATAAGCAGTCCCCAGATGGAGATGTCTGCTTGTATCTTCTTTAATTGCCTCAGCACAGCTTCTTCTTCAATCTGTTTCTCTCTCTGTTTCTCAGCTTCCTTGTCTTTACCAGATGCTTCTGGTTGGTCTAGGTGTGGGGGTTTGAAGTACCGCCCACTCCTGGTCATGTGGTCCACCTCATCGAGGTACCAGGTGCTGTCTGGTTGATTTACTCCCCAATCTTCGTCTGTGTGGGCAAGACATAAGTCGTCGTCTTCCCACCACATCCCGTTAGCATCCAAAAGACACCTGTCTGGTTCCGGCAGACGTGTACTCTCAGTACCTTCATCCCATATGCTCACAGCATTGTCCGTTCTCGTGCCCACAGCACTCTCAGCCCCTTCATGGGCTTTTGCCTTTCTGATTCTCTCGGAATCCCAAAACTTCTCCTGTTCTGTCTGCGTTGCTGCAGTTTGTTGTTCCATTGTCTTTGCATCCATAATGCTTAAGTCCCGAGCGGAATTCTTTGTACCGGCGCTCTCCGGCAATCCATTCTAACTCTCGGCCCTTCCGGCCACAGTTGATACCCTCACCCCTGCCGGGCTCTGCTCTGGCTGAAACTCCACAATATCAGGCTGATCATCTAACCACCCGATGGCCTCCGCCGACTCCTCATATTCAAACCAGTTGATTGTTGCATCTCCTGATTCTTGGTCGTTAAAAAACTGGAGGTTGGCGAAGTCCTCCTCCACTGTTGCTAGATCATCTGCCCCCTGTTCAAGTCTGTCCCCCTGAATCATGCACAGCTCAGCTTTTTCTGGCAACCCCACACTCAGCTCAGCCCGGCCCACTGATAAAATGTACTCGCTTGGATCATAGGCTCCCCCAGCGTAATTCCCAAACTGCTTCCCCAGATTCAACAACTTTGTTCTCCTCTGAAACCTGCCTTATTCCGTCTTCGGTGGTCACCACCTTTGACTCGGATTGGGTTGTGAAGGTGTCCAACATGCACAAGTCAGTGCAGTCGGGAAGGATCACCTCCGGCTTGGGTAGGTGAGAGAGAGTAATATAGATAATAGGATCGTAGGATACGACCCCAGTTTGGATGAAGTTGACTCTTTTGGGTGGTGGATCTTGGTTATGGGTAGGGAGTGGGTTGGTGATGACGTTAGGTCTATCTGGAGGTAAAATAATATTTTTGTCGATGAGGTCCTGAACCTCGTGACGCAGCCTGAAACAATGGTCGGTATCATGACCATGCTGCTGATGGTAGGCACAGTACTTGGCTGGGTTATGAGATGGGGGGAGTGGATTTGGTGGTGGCCTCGGCTCCAGGGGTTTTAGATGTCCCTTTCTAATCAAGACCCCCAGAACCTTGGACAAAGGCATGTATAGTGGAGTAAAGGTTCTTTGGCCTCTGGGCTGAAATCTCGGAGCTTGGGTACTGCTCCCGGATGTACTGGAAAAGGGGGTGGCCGCCATGGGCCTTGGCTGGGGAGGGGGAATGGTGGTGACCATACTGACCTCCGAAGTCCTTGTGTTTGCAGCGCCACTCGGGCCTGCGTTGTTATTGCGGTTGAATGTCCTTCGGGGCTGCTCCCGGTCCTGGTCGATCAATCCTTGCTTCATCGCATCTTCGATCTGTACCCCCATCTCGTGTAAGTCTAAGAAGGTGGGAAAGGGGAGTACGATCATCTTCTGCATGAGTTTTGGTTGGAGATTGCGCACAATCATCCTAATTTGATCTTTGTCTGTAGGCCTCAAGGTCATCATCGATGCCTTTGCCCTCCATCGGGTTACGAAGTCTGAAAAAGTCTCCTTGGCCTCTTGCCTCGTCGTTTCGAGATCACGAGTTGTAATCTTGATCTGTGTATTGTATGAGTACTGTGCGACGAAGGCCTCAGCCATCTCATCCCAATTTCTCTTCACGTCATCTTCTAGCTTCGCGTACCAAATGGCTGCCACACCCGACAAAGTTCGGCCAAACAGGGAAAGCTTTTGTGGTCGGGTTAGGCCCATTGGCCGCAGGATGTCTGAGAACAGTCGAAGATGGACCATGGGGTCTCCGGATCCGTCGAAACGGTCAATTTGTGGCATCTTAAATCTGTCTGGCAATGTTACGGCTACGTCGGTGTACCCATCTTCGATGTCTGGGATGGCCTTCACCCCCTGAGACTTCTTAAAAAGCTTCTCCAGTTTGCTCAATTTCAGAGCTGTGTGGTCTACCTCGAACTCGAAAGGAGAGTCCGGATGGTTGGCAGGTGTATGAGTCTTGGACAGCTGAGGCAGAAGTGGGGGCGGAGCCAACCCCGTTGGATGGCCTGTGTCCTCTTGAGTGTTCTGGACATTGGGTAAGGTATTCTGAGCATTCGGGAGGATATTCTGAGGATTTGGCAGGGTATTCTGACCAGTGGACGCCTGCTCGGGTAATGGAGCTCCGGGCGGAGGAGGAGCTGGGTGTGAGGTTGATGTTCCAATTTACTGCTGGAGCCTGGTAATAAGCTCAGCCTGTTGGGCCATAACTGTAGCCTGTTGCTTAGAAAATTCTGTTTGGCGGATGGCATCCTTTTGCATCTGTCTCATGCTCTCTTGCATTTGGCGCATCATCGCCTCCATCCCTGGTGTATTCTGCTGTTCCATCTGAATAACCGGTAAGTGTATCTCTATAGCGGAAATAGCAACCTCAGTCGAATTGTTCACTGCTAGGGTAGGCCTCTGCCCTGATGATCTCTGCTCAGACGGACTGCGCCTTCTCGGCCTTCTCCTAACAACTGGGGGTAATGAGTGGAACACTGGATGTCCGTCAATCAGATCCTCGGATCGAATAAGTCGGCGACCTCGTGTCCAAAGTGCTTGGGGTATATCTACTGGTTCGGAAGCAATTGTGCTACAAACCCTGCCCTAGCAAAAAGATAAATAAAGTGAAAAGGAAATAAATAACCAGAAAAACGGGCAGCATAACAGCTTAAATTAAATACACAACACACAGTCGGGCATACAACACACGGTTGATAAGCTGGGTATACACTGTCCTCAATCACTGATTACTGTCCCTGTATCACTGTTTCCCAAAACTGAATCTGATATCCGCAGACAACTGATTCTCAAATGACTGGCTGATGCCCGCAGGCCTGATGCCCAATCTCAAAAACTGATGCCTGCAGGCCTGATGTGACTCATAAACTGATACATGCATTCCCTGTAGAGACGCACTCTAACAAGCACATAACAGATAAGTGAGAGCCAAAACACCCCTATGTTGGGGTAGGGTTTCCCTGTCCTATTTTGTCAGGAACTAGGGCTTCACTACGCACACAGCGGCTTCAAACAACCTATAAACGGGTAAGCAACCTGTCCTAGTTTGGAATGGTCACTATGGATCCGAATATGCACTAGGTCGAATGGTCAAAAAGGGTGCCCCGGTAAAACCGGGGTTTGTGTTCCCATGCTATCAGAGCCCAGAGCCGATCAGCCTTATGGTCATGCCTTGACAAGACAAGCCTCCGGCAAATCGTTCGGGAATGGCATATGGCAAACACGGTGTCCTAGGCGCACCAATGCAAATGCAATGCAAAGAAACACACAAGTGTAGTCAAAACCAGATATCATGAGTTCGAGTCAAGTTCTCTAAATCCCCAGCAGAGTCGCCAGAAACTGTAGACGTCCCCGAACGCATCCCGGGGAGAGGAGTGCGAGTCCCCCCCGTTCTGGTTCGATATTGGGTCACTACAATTCGAAGGACTCAAATGTCACGGTTCTGAATCTCGAACCAAAGAGTCCAAATCCGGCAAATCGTTTTGAAAACAGATTTTTTTTTAAAAGAAGTGCCAAACATGGACTGCTTTGCCAGATACAGAGTCGCCACCTAAATATTTTATAATGGGAAATTTAGGAAACCCTGACTCGGTGCCAAAGGCCACGTGTCCGTCATCACCAAAGTTTCCTCGGCTCGGGAACTTGGGTACGATTGGGAAAGGTCACTTCGTGAGCACCCCCGCTCGCCCAGTCAAAGACCGGCCTCTACTAATCATGATATCTTATTTTGAAAACATTGTATGTTCTTATTCCGGTTATTAGCCTAGGTTACTATGTGATGCGCACAGCATACAAGTATAGACTGAGTCGCCTGAATTGGAACAAAACATTTCATGTTTGTTTTTGAAAGATGGTTTGCTATCCGCAGGTAGGCTTAAAATGCAGATTTTGCCACCCTCGGGTGGGCTTAGAAAACATGGTATTGCCACAATCTAGTGGGCTTAAAACGAACATTTGATGAATTATCCCAATCCAAATAACACAACCTCCACCCACAGGCATTCAGGCAGTTATATCACGTAAGCAAATAGCCTCATGGTAAGCATGCTATTCATGGCAACACTCACACGCATACAAGGATGCTAAAGCATAAAACTTACCGAGTACTCCAAGCCAAAACAAAAGCTGATTAGAAATCATGCATGATTCTAAGTATGCTGAAATGCCTAATGCAACACATGCAAAATGCAACTATAGCAGGCTCGGCTATTCTAAACATGGCATATGGAATGCTACAACTAACACGTATTCAATTTGGAATTGAAATACAAATGCAGTTTGTATGATGCGCCGAGCCCGGTGCGTGCAAAACAGATGAATGAATGCAAACATGCTATCATACTGTATGCTAATTGAAATATGCCCTATATCTAACCATTGTAAGCAGGTAAATAAAAGGGAGAAAGACGTGGGGTTGGAAGACATACATCACACACACCCACACTTATTACAATTATGCCCTCGCGCAGAGGGTCCGAATAAATGTACAGTCCCGAATAAAAGAATAATACAGTCCGAAATAATACAGTCCGAATAGTATACAAATTCCTAATTAATTAACAATTTAACTAAGAAAACTGTAAACTGGCATGCAAGCCAGAGACTGCCTTGATTCTGATGAATGATGCATGTTGGGCTGCTTTGGCGCTGAAATCCACTGGGATGCCCCAATTAGCCTCTGTTTGCAACGTTTCTCGAAATGCGTGCCAGACTCCGAAAAGTTGCTGATTCTTCATTTTGCTGCAACAGAGAGCAGGAAAAGGGCATAGCAATGTATTTCACAAATGTATGCATGCCTCGATCCTCGTGCCACCAATCACGCATATCGATGCATGATGGCCGAGGAGCCGAATTGCACAACTCAATATGGGATGAATGCATGTGAATGCTACAACAAAACCTAACTCCATCATGGATAATCCGGAGTGTCGGTGACTTGGGAATTGAGACGCATTCCGTCACTCGGAGTACGAAACGCGTCTTGTTTCCCGTGCAATATGCATGGTATGCATGAAATGCAACTAAGATACAACCTAGTACACAATGCGGATGAAAATGAGATGCCTCGAAATGCGTGCACACGGGCACGCAAATCGAGGAAATGCATGAATGCAATGCAAATAGGCATGAATGCGATCTAATATATAATTTAGCCTGCACAATGCTATGAAAACGAGATACCTCGAAATGCGTGCACACAGGCACGCAGACCGAGGAAATGACACACACGATGTAATGAGACTAAAATGGCATGACAATGCAGTATGGGCTTACACCAACATGAGAGAGCCTCAGCCACTCCCACATAGGAGGCCAATGGATGAAAATGAAGTGCCTCGAAGTGCGTGCACACGGGCACGCAAACCGAGGCGATGATATGAAGGCACGAAATGGCATGAAATGCAAATTGGGCTTACACTAACATGAGAGGGCCTCAGCCACACTCACATAAGAGGCCGTGAGATGAAAATGAGATGCCTCGAAATGCGTGCACACGGGCACGCAAACCGAGGCAATGGCATACGGAATGCAGTGATGCTAAAATGGCATATAAAATGCAAAGTGGACTTATACTGACATGAGTGGGCCTCAGCCACACTCACATAAGAGGCCGTCGGATAAAAGTGAAGTGCCTCGAAATGCGTGCCCACGGGCACGCAAACCGCGGCAATGGCATACGGAATGCAATGATGGGCTTATACCAACATAAGAAGGCCTCGGCCAGACTCACATAGGATGCCGTAAGACGAAAAACAAGATGTCTCGAAGTGCGTGCCCGTGGGCACGCAAACCGAGAAATGGCCCGAAGGCATGGAATGACATGCAAAATGAGACATGGCATATGGAATATGGAGCATGCAAATTTCAGCAGCCAAAATGATGCAAAACAGCCCCCGAATCATAGCAAAATTACACCCGATGCCCGAAATGCTATGCTAAGCACCCGAAATGACTTGCAGCTATGCCAAACATGCACAATATGGACATGAAGTGTAAAGAAAGATGCTAGGCAGCCCCTAAACTAGCATTTTTCCAGTACAAAGTATGGCCAAACAACAATCACAAGTATGGCAAAAATAGCATGCAAAAATGGGGGAAAAAAGGGGAATAATGAAGCAAGTGATATATGCAATGCTCAAACTGAAAAATACAGTTTTACAACATTGAAGAGGGACCAAAAATATGAACATTTACAGCTTATGACAACCCCCAAAACAGTATGTAGATATGCTCCACATAGCATGCGAAATATGAACCAAAATAGGGCTATAAAGAGAGGTATACCAAGCATTCACTAAACAGCCTAAGACCCTTAATGAAATATGTCAAGAAGGCCAAAATATGACTCTTTCCAGACCTGATGATGGCTGAAAACAGAATCTAGATAGGCTTAACAAAGCATGCAAGAAATGGGGGTCAAAGAGAGATACAATGGCAAGTACAACATGGAGACCCCCAATGAAGTTGATCCCTTCTACAATGTTGTAGAGGGACCCAAAACAAGCCTACTCACAGTTCATGACATGCTCCAAAACAGATCACATGTAGGAAAAATAAGTCATGCAAAATTACGGTAAATGTGAGAAATTATGAAGCAAGTGCATGATAGAGAGGCCAAACAGGGTTGAGCCCTTATTCAATATTGAAGAGGGGCTCAAAATGGGCCCACTCACAGTTTATATCAGGCTCAGAAATAGATCACACATGAACTAAAAATAGCATGCAAAAACAAGGGCTAAACATGGATTCAAAGCAAGTGGCATATGGAGCATGAAAACAAGGTTGAGCCCTTCTTCAATGTTGAAGAGGGGCTCAAAATAGACACAATATCAGTTCATGAGATACTCCAAATCAGATCACACATAGGCCAAATATTCAATGCAAAATAATGGCATATAAGAGGATATTGAAACAAGTGTAAGATAGAGGGCTCAAACAGGGTTGAGCCCTTAAACCAACATCAAGAATAGCTCAAAAGAGGACCACTTTCAGTATTGGTCAGAGCTCAAAACAGTGAGCAAGTAGGGTTAAGAAAAGAGACAAGAAAATGGTGTAAAAGAGAGGGATTGAGACTTACCCTTGAGGACCTTTCTTTCCTTGCTTCTTGACTTGAGAAATGTTGCTTCTAAGCCTCTAAGAACCTCTTCTTGTTTCTGGAAATGGAGTGGTGATGGTAGTGCTTGATGATGATGAACAAAAGGCACCAAAACTTGAAGATTTTAGAGAAATGGAGATAGAGGAGTGTATGTATGCTTGAGAGAAAAATTTCTAACCCTTGGGACAAGTTCTTGGCTGCCTTATATGGACAAAAGGAGGGGTGTAAAGGTGGAGGGAAATGCACCCAAGTGTTTCCCTTCAAAATATCCCCCGGATACAGGTCTTATCTGGGGGAAACAGCTATACAGCTGTAAAGTATGCACTGAGAGGATGCAGGCCGGCCAGGCATTTTTATTGGAGGTGGCCGGCCGGCTACCCCCTATGGCCGGCCGGCCAAGGGCAAAAATGGAAAGTGAAAATTGCTGGCCGAGCACCAAAGGGTAGTGTCCTCCCATGTGTGTACAACAAGGCCCTGTGGTTGGAATCTGGCAACTCTGAACCAAGAGAGACAACAAGCCATTCAAAAGAGGGGTTCAAAAGGGTCAAATGCAATTACTGGCCGAGCACCATTTTTTAGGATCCTCCCAGGTCTCCTCAACACAAATATGTGGTTTTGGCTCAAAGAAAAAGGCCCTAGGGTGTTCAACATTAGCCCGGAAGTGAGAAAAACGGGCGCCGGGGGGCGCCGGAGGAGCATAACTGGTTGTTTGAGACAATTACTATGATCCCACCCTCCAGTGATCTTCCTGGTGATAAAACAGAGGTACCTGCCAAAAATGAACAAAAACCGATGCAAAACGAATGCTCGGGGGCCAAAACACGCAGTTCGGGATCCCGAAAACCGGCCGTTAAGCACCGAAAGGGGTGTTTGGCCACGAAGTGGGTATCTAAGACCCCCGTGTCCCTTGAAAGGGAGTAAATGAGATGCATGCCAAAAACCGGAGGAATCGGAGATGGTTAGGCGGTCCCGAACTGAGGCACACGGCCTGACGGCTCCGAAAACCGGGATCCGGGCTCCGAAACGGGCAAAATGGCCTACGGGCACAAAATGTGGCCTACGGCCACTGAGAGATGGTCTACTGGACCTCTTCCCCCTCAGGAAGAGAAAACAGAGAAAACCGAGCCTGGTTCGCAAACCGAGGCAAGGCACAGAAGAGGGTTCGGAAGTCCGGAGGCAGGGCTCACGGCCGCGACTCTGAGACTTCTGAACGAGCACAATATGCAACATCACCGAGCGCTCAATCGGTGACGTCTGAGTCTTAAGGTCGGTCAAAAATGGGGTGTCTACAGGGGCCTAAAGCGGAAGCTAATGATAACAAAACGTCCATTGAGCAGTGCGTAAATGCCAGGATGCAAAACATATGACATCATACATAGATATATACGTCATACACAGTCCACAATCTACTAGTCCCAGTTATGTACAAAAGTTAATAATTCAAAAGTTATACATATTAACAAGATATTCAACAAAACCAATGACCCAACGACATGAGATGTAAAAGAAATTCCACAGAAAGGCAAAAGGCTTCCACTTGGGGGAGGCTCGATACAACAGGGTCAACAAGGCTCCTGGAGCTGACCTAGGGCTATCCTTCAAGCTGATTACTTACATAAACATATATAAAAGCAAAGTGAGCAAGGCTCAGTAAATAATAATAATGTAAAGAGATTCAGGTAGATAGACATGTGTCTTGAGGAATATTTATCTAACATTTACAGGTCTCTTTTGTCATACTCCAGAACGACCTTGGGCCCATAGAAGACGGAACGACTTAGGGCCCAACGTGATGCATAACGGCCTCGGGCCCAACATAATACATAACGGCCTCGGGCCCAATATAATACAAAACGACCTTAGGCCCAACATAATACAAAACGGCCTTAGGCCCAACCGTATCCTATCGTATCACTGTATCTTATCATGGAGTAGATAGAACATCGACATGTCTCCACCTCTCCTTGGGCCCAATGCATGTATGTATGGACCCAAGATGTGACTCGTACGGACCCTAGATGTGACTCCCATTGTAGCACTTAGTTCCATATAACACTTTGTTCCATACCCAAAACTCATGAGTCTTAAAGACCGAACAGTTCATATCATGTCACAGTAGAAACGAAACGGCCTTAGGCCCACTATACCATATTATAAACGTCTTATAGGTCTTGTAACCTATTCATTCACATAAAACATAATTCCAGGTCGTTACAACAGTTATGTATCCAAATAAATATAAATGAACATATCTGCACAATGTTATACTCACCAGCCAAAATACATGGATTATAGCATCATTTATCCCAAATGTGCCATTCACCATCATAACACGTAAACCATAATCTTGAATATGCTAAGTACAATCAAGGTACGTAATTCATAAAAAAAAATATAGAAATATATATATATCGTTACACTATTATTACCCACAGTGATACGGTTGAACGATGGTCCCCTCCTGCACGTGCCCTACACAGAGCACACAACTCGTAAGTACATCACTTTTCTTTAGTTTTCTCTTTTTCTTTCATGTCCGATTCGCTAAATCCCATGCAATTAAACGCATTATAGAAACATCAAATAGACATATTAACACGTTCAGAGGGTCAAAAAAAACAAAAGAAAGTAACAGAATTTTCCATCTTTGGCCGCACATGCGGAAGTCCTTCGCCGCACATGCGGAAAGGTGCGTCGCACGTGTGGCTCCGCACGTGCATTTATTTCAGAATGTAATCTTGTCTCCCCTGTTTTCTGCACATGCGGTCGTATGCTTTGTTTTGAGCAGTCCGAAATTCATCAAAAACTTAACTTTCTAAGGTATCTTAAGGCTCAAATACAAGTAAAATTCTTTTCAATAACACAATATAGGAACATAATAAACATGAGTCCCAAATCCAAATAGATCATAATTCATTTAAAGGCAATCTATATAACTTGAGGATCATATTCTTTTCATCTTTTCACCTTTTCATAGTGAACTCAAAAGGAATATAATATATATATATAGAGAGACCAAAACATGCAACCTTGAAGCTATTTTCACAAGCTAACTCAAAACAACCCAAAATACAAGAATTAACTCTCAATTTAAATAAACACAATGAAACTTGATGATTTTCATGGATTTTATCTCGAACAAGTTCTTTAACTCAAAACCCTAACTTAGGTGATTATAAAACTTCATTTTAGTGATTGATATTCATAAATCAAAGGAAGATTTAGGGTATTTGAGTTGTTTTACACTCACCTTGATCTTCAATCTTGAGTCTTCTCAAATTCTTTAAGCTCTTACTTGATTTCCCCTTTCTCTCTCTCTCTCTTTTCCCTTCTCATTTTCTTCTCTCCCGGGAGATATTTTGTGTTGAACAATAACTAAGTCATGGGCCTAGTAGACTATTTAAAGCTTAAACTCAAATTAATCAATTTTATTCATTTCGAATCAAATTTATACAAAACTTTATATTATAACCTAAAAATCATGCTAATCATAATTATAAAGTCAATTTTGGGTTATCGCGCTTCTAAGGCTTTCTATTTCCAAACCAAAGGTCTCAATTTTAACAGATTTTTCTAATAACCGACAGATATAATGTCATAATCATATAAATCACATAAGTAAACACAATTTCACCATCAAGCATATAATTACCCATATAATTAAAGGCTTAAAGCATATAAGAGGGTCAGGTTATTACATAAATGGTGTATCAATTCCTCTATACTGGGCGAGAGATACTATGCCATTGGAACAGGTGACTGGTCTCGTGCTAGGTGGGAAGTAAATAACTATTCCCGAACCGGACTGGACACAGGCGAGCTGATGGGTGACTGCTGTAGGAACTAGACTGGTGAATTCTGTCTAATCCTCCTTTGCCTTGTAACTGGTGGTAGTGAGGTGAACACGGGTTGTCCCCGAACAAGATCCTCGGCTTTGCAAAGTCTTCCAACTCGGGTCCAGAATACTTGGGGGATATCCAAACTTTTTGAAGTTATGGTTTTAAACTACCTAGCAAAAGAAATAAAGCAAAAGAGCAACAATCAGAAACCGCACAGCACCTTAGCTAAGATGTTATCAATACAGACATGATCAAAGTTGTAGGACTGCACTCCACACTGAATTCTGCCCAAAATAGATACCAACTGTACCACTGATATACACATTCCTGCACAGTTTCACTGTGAAGTACATACCAGTTAAGAGAGAGCCAAAACACCCCTATGATGGGGGTATGGTTACCTTGTCCTAGTTTTTATCATGAACTAGGATTCACTATTTTCAATCAAATGGTTTCACGTAATTCTACATTTGGGTGAGCGTCCCGTCATAGTTTGGAACAGTCACTGTGGCTTTTCTATATGCAACTAGGCCAAATGGTAAAAAAGGATGCCTCGGCAAGACTTACCTAATATACCTCTCACACCTAACATCGAGAAGTGACAGGAGGATAAAATGGTACAGCGGTAGTCCAGATCCAAGAGTTGTGTTCCCAACATAACAGAGCCCAAGACCGGTCAGCTTTTTGGCAAGCTTTTGGGCAAACCTCCGGCAAACCGTCCAGGATAACAGATGGCAAACACAGTGACTTAAGTGCACCAATACAAATGCAAATGCAAAGAAGATATAAGTGTAGATAAAATTTCACATCATGAAGTCCAAGTCAAGTTCTCTACATTTCCCCAACAGAGTCGCCAGAAACTGTGGCTCGCTTTTTGTGCTCCTTTCGGATACGATTAGCCCCCACAGTTCGGACTCCCGTGGTTCTAAATCTGATTCCACAAATGCAATGTGAAATAGATAAACACAAATGAGTCAGAATCCGACAATTCTTTTGGATTATCGATTTTGAATCAAAATGTCAAAAATAGATTACTTTGCCAGATACAGAGTCGCCACCTAAATATTTTTGAGAAATTTAGGAAACCCGGGACTCGTGCTAAAGGCCACTTATTCGTCATCACCAAAATGTCTCGGTTCGGGAACTTAGGTACGAGAGGAGAAGGTCATGAATTGAGCACCCCACCCGCCCGATCAAAGATCGGCCTCTACTAATCATGATGTGATTTTTATTTACAATACATGCTCTTGTTCTGATTATTATGCTAACCTTACTATGTGATGCACATAAGTATAGACTAATTTGTAAAAATTGAAACACTTTGATATCATGTTTGTTTTAAATATGTACCACTTGAAAAAGTGAGCTCATATGTACATTTGATCAAATCATCCCAATTCAATTACCCTTCATCCACAGGCATTCAAGGAAGTATATCAATTAAGCACTTAGCCTCATGGTATCATGCTTTGTCATGGCAACAATCACACGTATGCGATATGCTAAAGCAAATAAAAGCTCACTTAGTAGTCCAAAGCGAGCCAAAACAAAAAAATTAGAAAAATGCATGCTCTAACTATAATGACTAATGCAACACATACGAAGATGTAATTTATAGGCTCGACCACAAATATAGCATGTGAATCAATAACATGCATCTTAAGCACGTTTCAAAGAAGTATTTAAACGACAATGTTTGCTAGCATGATGAACCGAGCCTAATACATGCAAGACAAATGAATGCTTTATACATGGAAAATGCTAAACAAAATATGATGTGTTACACTATCCATCATAAGCGGGTAAATAAAAGGGAAAAAGACGTGGGATTAGAAAACATACACATTATTACAAGCTTGCCCTCGCACAAGAGGGTCCAAATGAATGTCTTAGCTAAGCTAGCTAATTAATTACAACACCAAATTTAACTAACTATCCTAGCTAATTAAATAATTACAACACACTGTAACTAATTAATACAAATTAACTAATTAAACTATTACGGAATTAATTAACTAAGTAATTAATTACAAGTTCACTACTTTAAGCACAACATACTACTAAAAACAAATGTAACGGGTCTTGAGCCGAAATGCTAGGGATGGATCATGCATGAACGCGGATTTCCACCCTAAAATGCCTTTGTTTGGCTGCCAAAATGCTTCTGTTTTGCAGTCAGACAATTGCACTGCTTTTTTCATCTCTGCTTCTGCTTCTGCTCTGTTCTGTAGGAAAAAAGAAACTACCTAGCTGAAAAAAAGTGATCGGCAGGCCAAAAGTGGTGGTCGGCCGCCCACTAATAGTGGCCTACTGCCCAGTAAAGGTGGTCTACCGGCCATTAATGTTGGGTTTCTCCTGCTGCAATAGAAAACAAACAGAGCACAAACAGAGTATTCTCAAGGGATGTCTATCTACCCTGCCTCTCCTTATCATCAAATAGCTCAAAGGAGGGGTAGGCTCGATTCGCAAGTCATCAATCGATGCAAATTCATTGCAAGATGGCCTATGAATCAAGGGATACAATTTCAATAAATGCACAATGAAAGACTCATAAACCTTCTCCCTATCATGATATTGATCAAGGGAAGTGGTTGACATCGACTCTTTAACATCACTAACAAGTATGAACAACTCAAGACTCAATGGGTTCAATTAATGTCTGATTGAACCCAAACCATTTTATTATCTTGTTCCATTTTAGTCCAAGTTTTATTGCCTTTTTTAATTACCTTTCCCTTCATTAATCATTTTAGTCCAAGAATGAGCATTAAGTCCACTAATGGAGAGCAGTGTCAAACCAAGGATTGTTTTGGGCATGAAAGAGATGTCATGCCGTTGGTAATAAATCTCTGAAGAGATTAAACCATAAAGCACAACAATCTCTATCTTAAGCTTAAACAAACAATTGATTTGAAACAACTCTCAAATAAGGTAAAAAGTCAAGAAATGATGGAGGTTGCAGAAGTGATTAGAGGTGAACATAAGTATGAAAAGCACAAAATAAATGCTATCAACTCAAATAGGTTGGTGTCTAATGCCTAAAACACCAAACCTATGAGGACTTTATACTACAAGCATGCTATACAAAGCACAGATGAAAATAACACATAAAAACAATTCTATATTAGCTGAAAACAGTGCTGGAATTAAAGTAAAGACAGCTAGAAGAGTAAGCTAAAATAATGGAGCAATCAGGCTAGTAAACAAGCCAAGGGAGAGGTGGCTAACTCCTTCATTTTTGGGACATTGAAACCACTTTTTTAGCCTGTGAAAACCTCTGAAAATCAGTAATAAACAGCATAAAAAAAAGTTGATGACAAAGTGGGAAACACAAGCGTAAAGGCCTAAAAAGCAAAGGTTAAAGAGAGGTGGTCCACTCCTCTACCCTTAATGGCCTTAAACCACAAGTTTCAACCCATAAATATAGGTACAAAAATAGCAATAAATGATGGTAAATGAATTAGGGAAAGAAGCTTGGAGTTATACCTCTTGAAGAGGAATGACCATTTGAATCACAAACCACTAATTTCACACCCTCAAGAGCTTAAAATGCAAGCTCAAACACCTCAGCAAAGAACCCTCAAGGTTTGGTTTGGAGTGTCTAGGCAAAGGGTATTAAAGCTGCAAGAGAGAGAGAAATGTAGAGAGATAAATATTTTCAAAAACTTATGCTTCTCCAATTTTTCTAACCATAAATTTTGAGAGAGAGTCTTCTGTATATAAAAATATATTAGACCATCTCGGAAATATCCATACAGACACAGCTAGTGCAGTGCATGCATCTGTATAGACAGTTGGCACAGCTGGCAAAACGATCTTAAATTTTACACAAGTGGGCGGCCGGCCACCAATAGTGGGCGGCAGGCCACTAGGATGGTCAGGCTTAAAAAACTACTGTTTTGGTCCAAAAACAAGGCACAAGACTTGTAGGTTTTTGAAGCTCAAAACTGCGGTTTCCTGCTGAGGAATTTGAGCATTTGAACAAGCATGCACATTCATCATTGGGTGATCAATTGGTGGCGCCCAAGTCTTAAGGGCGGTCAAAAATGGGGTGTCTACAGGATTATCAGTAGCTCTACTTGTTCCTTATGTATGTTTTGCTAAGCTGAGGAAGAAACTAATGACAATGTGTCCTTGTTTTGTCTTGTTGTTTGGAAAGTCCGGTCACATACGGTGAAATGGTAGGGATTGCAGTGGGTTTTACCTGGATCAGTTGAAGGTCTGTGACAATGGTGGATTGGTATTAGAGTTAAAAAGTTGGAAAGATTGATTTAGAGAGCCATCCTTATTGTTGTTCTTTGGTCTTCATGGAAACACATGAATGATTGTGTATTTAATGGTTGTCAGCCAAATTGGGAGGAGTTATGTGATTTGATAAAATTGAGAATTGCTTTGTGGTTAAAAGCTTCATCCATTGACCTACAAATCAGATTTGGTTCAGGGGGTAGATGTTTGTTTAGTTAATCAGATTTGTGTTGCTATTTTATGCTGCTGGTGTCCTGCTGAATTGTATCAAATGGGTGTTTTGGTAGTTCAGTGGAAGGCTGTTCTGCTACTCATTTTGGTGGTCTTTTTGTTGTGTTATTGTTTAATGTGGTGCTGTGCTGTTTGTGTTGTGTTCTTTTTCCATTTGGTTAGTTTCTTACCAATTCTTGATGGTGTGCTAGTAAGTGATTGTGCACACATCTCGGTGCCAATCTAGTTGGGATCGTTTTGTTTCGTTATGGTGCTCTTTGTACTCATCGCCCCTTTATTGATGTAATATTTTGATATTTATCAATAAAGGTTTCTTTCTTTTGCCAATAAAAAATAAATAAATAAAATAAAAAATAAATAAAAAAGAAGAAACTATTGAATCATGACAATCTTCAAATAATGCTGGAACCAAGGAGAGCCAATCCCGTGAAGATACAAGCTCCTCTTTTTTCCCAAGGTCGTAGAGTTCTTCTAAAAACTCCATTGCCATCAATGTCAGCAGCCCACCTACCCAAGAAAGAGTTAACCGATTCCATTATGTTAGAGGCGAGTTTGAACAATAGAGGGAAATCCTCTTTAACCTTATATCTTTCATGGATGCACCTGTATATTGATCTACCTACTAATGTTGCTACTTTAATATGATAAAATTTTCTACTAACCTTAAATGGTCTTGCATGTGAAGGAAAATAAATTTAGAAGAAATTGCTGGAGCAATGGGAAAAAAATTATACTACAAATGAAATTTTTTGTTGGTGCAACTCTAACACAGAAAGAGTTGTACCAGCACATGAATGTATTTGCACCATGTACACAGCAGAGTTACACCATCTTGAAAATGCAATTTTTTCCTCACTGCTCCACTGAAATGCAATTTCCCCATAAATATACACGATATTTGCTTATGTTATGATTAACACTTCCAGCACTGCCCATAATTTTTATCAATTCAAAAAGCTTGCATAAGTTATGTATAATAGATTTTCCAAACATGACTGGAGCTTCCCCAACTTGTCTTTTGGATGTGTGAATTTTTAGAAAATCATTTGACGCCATTGATGGGCGAAATAAATAGTTTTCTCCACTGCTGTCTGTAACACAGCAACAACACCCTTGAAAATTCACCATTTTCTCCACAGAATTTTGTTTTGAGACTCAGTAAAGTTAGGTACACGAGTTAGCTTTTGTTAGGTACTAATTTCACTTGAAACTGATTAGTATAGAGGGAGAAACAACCGTTTTTCCAAACTACAACATAATCAAACTTGCTTTCTTGAAATAACTAATTTTCCAATTTTTGTAGGCTTTGTTAGCCTTCAAGTCCTTGAAACAAATGTTTTTAACTCATTTATCTAACACAGGATTCCAAAATCACGAGTTTTTGACATTGTTTGATATCTCTTTTTATTTTTGAAACACAGACAACTTGCACAAGAAATTGCAAAATCCATTTTTGAAGTAGTGTAAGTGTTGAATGTTTTTCCTTGGTACTCATTTACTCATATGTACATCGAGTCATTTTAAGATGATTTCTAAAATTATTCATGATGACTCTATGAATGTAACAAATGTAATGCGTTACCTCATTATTTATTTCACGATATTTACTCCATGAAATTGTTTGCCTATGAATTATGTAACTGGGATTGAACCGGAAGGGACAATGGGGTACGCGTAATGACTTGTTATTGGATGTAATTTGACAAGTGTTTAGGGTGAGCCCTGGATGCAGTGGTATGCAAGAGTTTCTTGAACCCTAATATAGCACGGGAGGTATTTTAGCTCTTATCTATAATGGGGGTTATAAGGTTGGGTGTACATATGGCACATCAGAAAGAGTATTCTTAAAAGACTGTTCCCATGGGGCAAATCATTGATGTTGCGACTAGAGCACGTAACTCTTAGATTAATGTAGTTAAAGCCCATTAGGAAAATTGAAATTTAACAGTTTACTTGTAAAACAAAATGCTTCCGCAATGAACATGTTATTGTTATTGCTTTGAATATCTGTCTATCCTGCACGCTTTACTTGTGATATATTATTAGGTTGGGTATTTTTTTTGTTTGTTGTATCCTATTAGACTTTGCAACTCATGGAGTTTCATGTTAGATTCCGAAAATGACGTCGAAGCCAAGGCTATGCCCGTGATGACCAGTCCCTCGAGCCATGCTAATTTAGAGCCCAAGCAAACCTAGCTCGTAGTATTTAGCTGTTCGAACTTCGGAGAATGTAATATAATTAACGCTTTATTTACATTTTATTTTAATTATTGAATGAAGTCTTTGAAAGAAATTATATTATTGCTCACCCGTAATATTAATTATCATAGTTTATGGTTAAATTGATATAATGTTGTCCTCGAGAATTGGAGTGTCACTAAAATTATATGAGAAGTTTAGATCTTGTAAAGTAAAATGGTAAAGTAATTTATAAAGTATGCAAATGATTGGTTCACATTTTTTTTTTTTTTTTTTTTTTTGATCGGCAAAGAAAATCTTTATTGAAAAAACATTCAAGGAATGAAGTTTACATCAATAAAGAGGAGCTTGGGCCTGAAAAGCCCCAAGCGCCAGTTGGTGAGAAACCAACAAAGAGAAAGAGAGAGAAACAAACAAGAAGTAGAACCAAAAACACCTAGAGGTTGTAGCACAGCAACAAAAATCAGCCAAAACAGAGGCGATTGGTTCACATTGCTCCTCAAATATGAATACGATCTATAAGTACATAGCTATATTCTTTATTTATTTTAGGGTAAATTACAAATAAATCCTCTGAGGTTTGCTTAACATACGAATTGCCCCATGTAGTTTGAAAAATTACAAATACTTCCCTGTCAGAATTTTTGATTTAACAGAATTAATTAAAAAAGTAAAATTTCTAACTGTTCACCTATACAATAATAAAATTATCTGAAATATTAATTAAAATAAAATTTTAACATTATTAAAAACTATTAATCACTACAACAAAAACATACTTTAGTGGCACTACACTAGTGGCATATTTTTAGAAAATGCCACAAAAAATGATATTTAGTGGCACGTTTTTGAAAAATGCCACAAAACGACAAACATAAAGGCTCTAGTGATATTTCAATGAACAAGTGTCACAAAACTACAACAAAAACATACTTTAGTGACACTACACTAGTAGCATATTTTTAGAAAATGCCACAAAAATGATATTTAGTGGCACGTTTTTTAAAAATGCCACAAAACGACAAACATAAAAGGCTCTAGTGACATTTCAATGAACAAGTGTCACAAAACTACAACAAAAACACACTTTAGTGACACTATACTAGTGGCATGTTTTTAGAAAATGTCACAAAAATAATATTTGGTGACACATTTAGGCCTTGTTTGGGTACTCCCAAATAATCCAAAAAGCCAAAAAGTTACTCAAAAAGTTAAAAAGTTAACACTATTCACCAAAAGTCAACAATTACGGCTGCACAACTCTCAATTCAAATTTTCCTCTAAAAACCAATTTTCACAATTTTTTATTACACATTTTTCCATAAAAAGTCAAAAAGTTAACTCAAACATCCATATTTTCAACCTCAATTTTTTAGTCAAAAAAGACAAAAAGTGCACTTATTTAGTCTTCCCAAACTTGGCCTTAGATAAATGCCACAAAGCCACAAACATATAAGGCTCTAGTGGCATTTCAATAAAGAAATGTCATATCAATTTTATGGCATTTTATAAAATAATGACACAAAAAAATTATGTTCGTGACATTTACCAACGGATGCCACTAAACTTTAGTAGCAATCGTATTTTTTAAAAAATGTCAGGATACTAGGTAGGTGCAAATTACTTTTTATGGCACTTAGGTGAAAAGTTTCATAAAAAATATTTTATAGCATTTTGAGAAATGCCACTAAGTCAAAAACTTTCCAAGCTTATAATGACATTTTTGAAAAAATGAAAAATGTCAATATATTTTTAAAATTTTTAGAATGTAGTAAATGATTAAAAATAAATAAATTAAAATCAATATACACTACAGGAAAAAGCATATTCGGCGACTAAATTTCGTGACCAAAAAAAATTTGGTCGCTGAAAGCCAACCAAAACAGCATTAGTAGCCAAAAGTAAAGTTTTTTGGCGACTAAACAATTTTAGTAGCCAAAGGTCTACAATTGGTGACCAAAACTAAGTTTGGTCGCTGATTATGTGGGTTTTAGTGACAAAAAAAATTTTAGTAGCCAAAAGTAAAGTTTTTTGGCAACTAAAAAAATTTAGTAGCCAAAAGTCTACAATTGGCGACTAAAAATAAGT
This sequence comes from Camellia granthamiana, assembly GCA_036172215.1. Classification (NCBI taxonomy): domain Eukaryota; kingdom Viridiplantae; phylum Streptophyta; class Magnoliopsida; order Ericales; family Theaceae; genus Camellia; species Camellia granthamiana. The sequence continues at coordinate 83,157,668 of CM069903.1, forward strand.
TTGGTCACTGATTATATGGGTTTTACCGACTAAAAAAATTTTAGTAGTCAAAAGTAAAGCTTTTTGGTGACTAAAAAAATTTTAGTAGCCAAAAGTCTATAATTGGCGACTAAAAAATAAGTTTAGTCGCCAAAAGTGGTTATTTTTAGCGCGGGAGAACTAAAATCCTAAGACAGGAATTAAATTTTTTGGTGACCAAAATTTTGGTAGCTGAAAGTGCATCTTCGGTGACCAAATCCGATTTTGGTTGGCAAAAGTTAAGTTTTTTAGCAACTAAAAAACAATTAGTAGCCAAAAATATAAAATTGGTGACTAAAAAATATTTTTAGTCGCCAAAAGTGGTCTTTTTTTATTTTACTAGTAAATAGTTTATTTTACATAAATTATGTTCAATAAAATAATTATGTTTATACATATACTTTTATATTAATATAGATGTATGTACTATATAAATAATATATGTTGCATATATAATCATATGGTGCTATAGATGTGTAGTGGGAAGAGTGTGTTGTATAAGGTTTATGGTACGGGAGATTAGCGGTTCGAGTCTCTACAAGAGCGGATCAAATTGTTCTATAACGAATTATTGTCACGAATGGCACTTGATAGCGTCACGAATAGTGCCTACCATGACATTAAAGTGTCACTGAAAAGTTTTAGTCTTGATGGTGTAATGACACTTATAAGTGTCACTAACTCTTTTTTTAATGGCGCTTGATAGTGCCACAAATAATATCTACCATGACATTAAAATGTCATTGAAAGTTTTTAGCCAATGTGGTGCAGTGACACTTGCAAGTATCTACCGTGGCACTCGTATCTACCGTGGCACCGATAGAAGTGGCACTTGTTCAAAATGTCACAAGACCAAAAAATGCCATTAGAAGAATAGTTTTGTGGCACTTTCAAATGTCACTAAATTAAGAAAATGTTGTAGTGAATTAACTTGATGATTTATTAATAAAGGGACCTATTTGTTATGAAATTAGAAACCTTAGGGGGCATAATGTAATTTCTAGAACCACATAGGGTAATTTGTAATTTAAATAAATCTCAGGAGGTGTGTTTTTAATTTACCCTTTATTTTAAGAATTTATTATTTTGAAATTTCACAATATTCATTACTGAATCATTTCTCTCTTGTTTTATTACCATGAATAAATTGGAGACAAATGATTTTTTTTTTTATTTTTTTATTTTATAAATTTGATATATTATTGGAGAAGTGACATAGACCCATCACATGCATATTTACAAAGTACATCGCAAATTAACTTAAGGAGATTTGAACACAATAAGGGTGCTTGTTTACAAATAAAATAAATGTGGTCGAACAATTTGTCATGTAATACCATATTAATTGTTGGAACATATACATACATTCATCACACTAGATCCCAACTCAAGATTTTAATCGTATTGATCCGTGTCAATTCCATTTGAAACGGTTTCTATCATTAGAATGCGATGTATGTAGCACCGCTTATTCTACAAACTCATGCCAATAGTCCCTCTATAGTTTTCCCTCCATTTAGGGCCCTCATCAACTTTTGGCATATCAAATAATCTATCAATTTTCATATAATCAATGTTTTGCAGATCCACAATCTTTCCTTCTTAAACCAACAAAAAAACAAAATCAAGAAAGAAGCAAGAAAAAGTCATATTACCGATCAATCTTTACATAAACACGTCCGTGAACCATGCATTGCATGTACGCATGCAATGCATGATTTGTAAGCGTGAAAATCCTTTCATTGTTACTCCATTCAAAATCCTCATTTGAATTCATTCATATCATACCCCTTCATTTCAATGGGCCGTAGCATCGTCATTACTATATGCGTTGCTATTATTTCTCTCGTTGCCTTGCTCTTAACCTTCTTCATAGGTCATCACCACCCAGACAAACCATCGGAACAACCAGCCAAATCACAATCAACCACCCACCGTGCCCCTGTATCCTTCCACCAAGCATGCAAAGCAACAAGACACCCACGAACATGTGAAGCCTCGTTGACTCCACCACCCAACCATGCCTCTCCAAAAACAGAAGATGACCCCATTAGAATGCTCCAATGTGCCACCCGGGTCTCCGCCACAAACCTGCACAGCGCCCAAATCATGATCATCAATATCATAGACAAGGCCCCAAACAATCAGAACCTCTCTAAGGTGGTGAAAACCTGCACAGAAGTGCTCCGTAATGCTGAGTACCGCATGTCATTGACGGTTGATGCTTTGCCACGTGGGGAGATAAAAAATGCAAGGGCTTGGATGAGTGCAGCCTTGGTTTACGAAACTGGGTGCATGTCTGGGTTGAATAAGACCACTAATGCATTTCCATGGGTTAACACAACGGTGTCATATTTGGAATCTCTAGTCAATTTAACCAGTGATGCATTGAGCATGATGGTATCCTATGATGTTTTTGGGAATGAGACCCAGTTATGGAACCCACCTCGTACCGAACGAGATGGGTTTTGGGAAGACATTGGCAGGTCAGATTCGAGTGTTGGGTTTGACTTGGGGTTTAAGGGTGGGTTTCCATCAGGTTTGATGACAAATGTGACAGTATGCAAAGGCATGGGAAAAGGAGAAGAGTGTGACTATATGACAGTGCAGGAAGCAGTGAATGCAGCACCTGATAATGAGGGTGCTCAAAGATTTGTGATTTGGATCAAGGAAGGGGTTTATAATGAGACAATTCGGGTTCCGTTACAGAAGAAGAATGTGGTATTTTTGGGTGATGGCATGGGTAAAACTATCATTACAGGGTCATTGAATGTGGGGCAACCTGGGATGACCACCTATGATTCAGCTACAGTTGGTAAAAGCCTAATCATTTTCATTTTCCTTTTTGTTTTCGTTAATTTTCTTTTGGGAAAGTTAAATTTAAATGGAAATAACTCAAGATAATTTCATTTCCATGGAGGTACAAATAAAGTTTTGTTTGATACAAGTAAAAATTGTGACATGAGACAGTTGTCACTTGATCCAACTTATACTTTCATGAAAATGCAATTACTTTGAGTTGGTCTCATTTAAATGCGCTTTCTTCTCTCTTTCTTTCTCCATCCTTCCCATAATGCAAAACTCGAGTTTAATGGGGAAGGAGTGTACCCAAAAAAAGATCATCGATATATGGACCCATGTTGGCATAAGAAACACATAACATGAAAGTTAATTGCGTGCCATTTGAATGATGATAATAGACTTGGTTCATGTTTTGATGAGAATTTTCCAAAAATAGGAAAGAACTCATTTAGAAAGGATAGAAATGTTTCCAATCAAGCAAAATGTCCTCCAATCAAGAAGCAATCGTAGATATATGCTATGTAAGCAAAAGATTATGGTAGCATGCTTGACATGAAAATATATCAAAGACACATGCATGATGCAAAAGAAGAAAGAAAACTTTCATAGTACTCCTCTACGTCGAGCCAAAACTAAAACGTTTAGAAACACAAAGGAAAATGCATTGATCTCAGATGCATAAATCAACTAATGCAAGAAATCTCATAGAAATGCAACATATAGGCAAGGTTGCCACTAGAATACCATGTGAGTCATGTCCAGTGGCCACTCTAAGAAATTTTGTGAGTGGTGTCATTCAAATTTTCTATGATATTGTCTTTATTTTTTTTAATTTCATTTTTTATGTTTTCATAAATAAAAATAATGAAAAGTTCAAAAACATTCATCATCTCATAACTTTTTCATTTAAAAAAATAAAAAATTTCAAGAAAATAATTATTAAGAAGAGTTTGTCAAGCAAGATTTCTCAATTAGTGTCCATTTTTCCATTTCTAAAAAAAAAAAAAATATAAAAATAAATTCTCAAATCATAAATAAAAGAGAATTTTATTATTGTTTTTATCAAAATGACATATAAATGCATACACTTTTACAATAATCCCTTATTTTATTGTTATTCTCTTGTACTATTTATGAAAACACCAATACAAAATTGATGAATTTTACTATATAATTCAATATACACCTCAAAAAGAGTAAACCATATATCCCATCTTTTGTGTTTTTAGTTATGACTTTTTACGATAGTAGTTATGATTTAATTATAATATATTATAATTGTTATTTTAGTTATGATTGAAGATATCTTTGGTTGGTTTTGATTACGACTCCTTATAATGTTAGTTATAATTTAATTATGACATATTATGATTATTATTTTGATTATGACTGAAAAATATCTTTGGCTATGCCTGAAGTATGTATGGTAATGACATATTTTAGTATTGATTATGATTTAGTTATAATATATTATGATTATTATTTTGATGTCTCAAATAGTATTTGATTATGATTTAAATGATCTTTTTAATTATGACCAAAAGTAATTTAATTATGATACTCATTAATATCAAAATTAGAAAATATCATAGTTTTCCGTAGGGGTAGCTATATATATATATATATTTAGAAGAGTGCTTAATCTAGGGAGTCTATAAGTCATGTTTGATTCACATGATTAATAGTGAAGTATTAATAATCTTATTAAATTAGTGTGGTATTCACTATCCAATTGGATTAATATCCATTGGATTAATAATCCCACCCCTACTCCATTACTAATAATCCTACAAATTTGTTGGATTAATTATCCGTTGGATTAATAATCCTAAACCAAAAAGTTAAAACAAACATAGGATAATTGGACCAACGAATTAATAATCTCAATTCTATGCTCTAATCCATCCAATCAAACATGCCAATAGAGTACAGATTTAGGACTAAGATAAAGGGATAGAAAAATGGTTAGTCTAGAGATTAGACAGAATAGGGGGAATGGCGTAGTAGTCCAAGCTGCCAACTTTTCGACGACATGTGACTGGTTTAGTGGGCAACGATTAGACTTTAGAGGTTTGTTCTTTCTCAGATTTTAGATTTAAATTTCCTAATCAATAAATACATATTTTAAGATTACGAATCACAGAGCGTAAGTTTTATTTGGAAAGATTTATTTGAATTGTAAAAACTTAGTTTATACATATAAATTAGTCCAAAATATCTTTAAAAAAAAAAACTGCCCACTTTTCATTGATTAGAAACAATAGTGATTTGAGCAGGTACCCGTGAGTGGGGGGTTCAGTGATCATTCATTGACTTTTTTCACAGTAAAAGTTTCTTTCCGTGATAAATATTTTTCAAAGGTTTAGGTGAACCCTTTATCATCAACATAGCGTCGCCCCTAATCATGTCAAGGCATAGAAATCATTCAGCACAGCAACAATCTTAGCAATATTATTTTAAAAAAATGAGTAATGTTAAAAATTATGAAAAAAATATCATAAAAATAATTATAAAATGTTTTTTATCGTTATATTACATATACAATAAAACACCATACATTAATTAAAGGATAAAACTTTTTTATGAAACATTGCATAATATTTTTTTTTATAATCCCTACTATTATTATTAAAAAAATGGACAAACTAGGCCTAGATGCATGCACTAGGCTATTAACATACTAGAAAATGTTAACATCAGTGGTGGTTATGCTGCTGTTTGGTCAGTTGTGGTCTGTTGTTCTGTGTATCTATTGGTCTCTCACCAACAGGTACTTGGTTTGGTGTTGCTATGTGATTGTGTGAGTTGCTTAGTGCCAAGAATTGGATTGTCTCGGTATAATGATCGTTGTATCATCCCCCCCTCCCTGTTGATGGTCTTTGCATCATCCCCCTCCCCTTTGTTGGTTTTTTTCCTTCCTTGTAAGGTTCTCTCATCATCAATAAAGTTTCGTTTGTTGTTGATAAAAAAAAAAAAACATACTATGATAACATGCAAGAAAGAAAGGGAACTAGAGGGTAGAGATAGAAATAGAGATAGAAATAGCTTAGATCCATTCCAAAAACATAGAGACTGGCATGGATCTATCCCAAATATGATCAAATGCATGACAATAGAATTTATAGCATAATCAACCAGAAACAATAGATCTAACAATTATCAAATATATATGACATGTTTAGATACTAAGAAAAGAAAGTAAAGAATCAATTTCAGTTTGGAGGTTTCAAACTAAGAGCAAAGGAGAGTGATGCACAAGTTTGACAGTCTTCAATACTCCTCTCGAGTCATCTCTAATGGTGGTAGCTTTGTTGAAGAAGGTAAGAGTCTTCAAGTATATTTTGACAATTTTTTGGTGCAATATGAGTCCTCTCTTCTTCTGAAGTTTTTTTTTTTTTTTTTTGGGTTTTGTGGGGGGGGGGGGGGGGGGGGGGGGGGGGGAAGATATATAGACTAAGGGGGTGATATATAATCATCAGATGTGTGTATATATTAGATATACATGCATTTGGAATATTCTAGCCTCTAGGGGACCACTATGAGAAGCAACTATCAACCGGAAATTACTTGTGGCTACATATAACAACCTTCCGCCGCATGTTCTTGGAAGACCTGGAACTTGTGGCTACGAGTTTTATTGGGTTGTTGGTCTATTTGCTCAAGTAATTCTTCTTTTTCACAATTCGATTCAATTCTTGATTTGTTTTGAAAGAAATTCGACTTTTGACTTTTGAAAAGAAAAACTTGGATTAATAAAACATGTGAAGCGACAATTTCTTGAAAATACTCTTGAAAAGAGTTTCTCTAGGTCTTGAAAGCGTTTTGGCTAAAAAGAGGGGTTTGTGTTTGGTTTAAGGATCTCACCACTTTAGAGTTTCTTTTGAGAAAACATTATCATATATTTCTTCTTTCATCATTGAGGAGCATTGAAGGTACCTAAATTTTAGGACCAGTCAAAATAGTGTCTATGCCAAAGCTATCTTGTGTATCCAAATAAATAAATAAATAAACAAACAAACAAATTTCATCCATAAACTAGGTTAATTTTGAGATAAAGGGAATTTTTTTTCCAAAGAAAATAAGATCCACATTAAGAGAGATTTAAACCACTATTCTCTTAGTGAATTTTCAAGGGCTCTACCCAAAGGGCTAGACCCGTTGGTTTACTATTTACCAAAAATTGAACAACATATTCTCAAGTGAGGCCCAATCTTCCTCTAGATCATCTTCTCAAGTGAATTCTCTATTTTTAGAGTAAAACTTTAGTGTAACAATGATACATGTCATTATCATCCAATAATAAAACACCACATAGATGGTGAACCACACTTTCTACCATCCAACTCAACACGCACATATGAATAGCGAGGTACATTACATTTACTTAGTAATTCATGATTGGATGATGATATTACGTGTCAATGATGATGTGTTGTCACTATTGTAATGAGTTTTTTTCTTCTATTTACCATGTGATAAGAGCATCTCTATTAGTATAGTATTTTCTTTGCTATTGTAGTATATTAAAAAGGCACTTTATATGAATTTATTATAAATTTCTCCATTAGTATGTAGTATTTACTATGCAAAAATAGAACAAATGCACCAACAAAGTATTATTTTTCTATGCTATTTGCTTTTTTATTTATTACCTAACAACTGTCATTCACTAGTTATTTGAGAATTGACTATTTTTTTGAGAATTGACTATTTTAGTTGGTGATATTTTTTATTTTTACTAGAAGATGTGTAAAAAGCAGAGAAAATAATGTGACAATTAATAACTCCCCAAACGGGGCCTAAATTTAGTCAAAGTTCTAAAATAAATAGAAGTTGCACTAAAAATAAAACAAGTGTGCTATTATTTTGGCATAATTGTCATTTTTACATTATGGATGATAAGTTTTTAGTGGAGGCTCCATGTTAGAGATGTCCATGACTATAAACATATTATCATTTTCTTTATACTTCATTTCCTTTCAGCTTTTTTGCTACCCTTTCTTTTCTTTCTTCTAGTCTAGTTTCCCTATCTTGAGTATCACATATTTGCTTGCTAAATTTCTCCAACAAATTGCAAAACATAAACTCATCAAATCATATGCAACATTGCTCTTTCTATGCAATTTCATTTTGGTTTTCTTCCGTTAAGATTTTTAGTTTTTGGAGAATCAACACCAATTTCAATTAGATTTTAATTAAAATTCAAAGACATAGGAGTGCCAAAATGATAGGAGTAGACTGGGGGATAGAGTTAAGGGTTGTTGCATGAGTTATTTCGTTTTGTTATAGATTAATAATGCTAAAAAAAAAAAAAAAAAATAATAATAATAATAATAATAATAATAATAATAATAATAATGCTAGGATGAAAGTGATGAATTCAAGTTCAATTATAATGCAAGATAGGTGTGTTCGTTGGTGTTTAATGTTGTTCTATGCATGATGTTATTGCAGGAGTGCTCGGTGATGGTTTTATGGCGAAGGACCTAACAATTGAGAACACGGCGGGTCCCAATGCCCACCAAGCAGTGGCATTCCGATCAGACAGTGACCTATCCATCATAGAAAATTGTGAATTTATAGGAAACCAAGACACTGTATGTGCCAACACACTTCGACAATTTTATAAGTCCTGTCGCATCCAAGGCAATGTGGACTTCATTTTCGGATTTTCAACTTCAATCTTCCAAGATTGCCTCGTCCTAGTCTCTCCCCGCCCCCAAGTCTTCCCTCAAAACAATGTCATAACAGCTCATGGAAGGTTCGACCCTGCCCAATCAACCGGCTTTGTGTTCTTGAATTGCACAGTTAATGGTACTAATGAATACATTATGACATTTTATAACAAAAGGAACCCTAGTCCTAAGGAGGTTTGCAAGAACTTCTTGGGGAGACCATGGAAGGAGTATTCAAGGACAATTTTTATTCAATGTAACTTAGGGGATCTCATTGCACCCACAGGATGGATGCCTTGGGATGGAAACTTTGCTTTATCAACCTTGTATTATGGGGAATTTGACAACTTCGGCCACGGATCCAATTTGTCATTTAGAGAAAAATGGAGTAGCACAATTCCAGCCAATCATGTCCAAACATATTCAGTGCAAAATTTTATACAAGGTGCTAAGTGGATCCCAACATCTTCAACCTCATCTTACTCATAATGAGTCATGGCCCATAGGGCAACATGGGACTATACTATACAATGGAATCTTATCCTCTTTTATTGCAGCTCTTGTATCACCATAAATTCTTTCAATCCAAATTATATCATCAAATGATTTTATTTGTGTGTGTCCTTTGTGTGTGTGTGTGTGGGGATCATTTCTACACTATGATATTAATTTATTTATAAATGACGTGCAGAAAATGATACCTTTTTCTAAACTAATGTGGCTCAAATTAGATATCAATGGGTTTTTAGGGGTGTTAGAGTGAATTGGGGTTAGTTCTAGTGCATTCAATTCCGAATTAGAAGTGGCAAATTGGGAGTTTCGGATCATCCTCGATTACATCATAAAGTGACGTTCCACAAGTACGGGAAAGAATTATAGTTAGTTAAAATGTATTGTTTACACCTATGACTTACCACTTATTTTAACCTATATTGTTAACAACTTAAAAAAAATGTTACATATAATCTTATTTTTTTATTTATTTTATTTTATTTTATTTTATTTTATCACTCGATGATGCAAGTGAGTAGATCTTATATGTGTGTGTGTGTGTGTGGGTGGGGTGGGAGGATTACATTGCTTTGTGTCTCAATGTGAAAAAATAAGATAAAAAATAATTATTAATCGTTATCAGTTTTAACACTTTTTTTCCCCCCTTACAAATATCATATTCAACTATAAAAAAAATTAAATTCTTTTCCCATACACAAAAAAATTTAGCTTATTAAAATAGTCAAAAACTAAAAAAACCTACTAAAATAGTCAACTTCTTAAACGAGACCATTAGGTTTCTTTTGAGAATCAGTTATTTTAATTAATTTTTAAATGTTTTACGCAAAACATAGAAAAATAAAAAATAAAAAGAACAACCCAATATATTTCCAATTGTTTCATAACCACCAAACACCCCAACCCAACGCAACTGAAAACAACCGACTCCCAATATATCCATACAACCAAACAACCCCATTCCATTTACTTATCATTATAAGAAACAACCCCCATCTTGTTCTTATCTTCCCTCTACACTCAATTATTCCTTGCCCTTACTCCACCGGCAACACGGTGACACCACCTCCTCATCCTTTTCTCCACCGGTAGCATCACCATCACCCATGTTATGCCTGCCCACTCTTCATCCATCCCTCCTGAACTCTCTCTCTCTCTCTCTCTCTCTCTCTCTTATACCCATCATGGATTTAAACATCTTTTTTCTTTGTTTCTTCACTGCCCCAATTTTATTTTGCCCCAATCTTACAGTAATTACAGAGTACTGTTTAAGTGTGGCATTTCCTCAAACACCTCATACCCATCTATACCCATAAAAGTTGTCAACATCCCAGAAAATTTTAAAACCATCCACACCCCCCTCTTTTCTCTTCAGACCCAGCAAAGAGATGAAAAAAAGAAAGAAAAAAAAAAGGATTTGAATGCACTAGAACTAACCCCAATTCACACCCCCCTCTTTTCTCTTCAGGTGGGTTTCACATTTGCAGGGGGTGGCGGTGGTGGCTCTCGCAGTGTGTAAGTGCAAATGGAAGGAAGTGAGAGATATTTGAATGGTAATGGTATGCCCTGAACATCTCTTGATATGCTTTAAATTTCAGCCTGCTTGTGTGAATTGCATGTATAATTGAAGATAAATGTGTATGTATATATATATATATTCAGGTGGGTTTCACACTTGCAGAGGGTGGCGGTGGTGGCTCTCTCAGTGTGTAAGTGCAAATGGAAGGAAGTGAGAGATATTTGAGTGGTAATGGTATGCTTTAAATTGACCCTGAACATCTCTTGATATGCTTTAAATTTCAGCCTGCTTGTGTGAATTGCATGTATAAGTGAAGATAAATGTGTATGTATGTGTATATATACATATACATATACACATATATTTATATAATTTTTTTTTTTTGAAACCTGTAAGTGTATATAATTGAAATCACTGTGCTGTTACTGTATGGTGAATTCTATGTATAATGAAGATAAATATATATGTATATGCATTTGTGGTCTTTGGTTATTACCTATTGTCGTGTTGGTTGTGATTCAAGAGCTCTTTGGTTATACCTTGTTGTTTGTTACTAACTAATTTTTTTTTTCTTAGTTATGACTCCTATGAGGGTGAGTTTTGAGGGTGTGTACCATAGCATTATCCATCTATATATGATTGAAGTAAAACTGTTGTTTGTTGTTAGTGTATTTTGGTGGTGGTACAGGAATGTTAGTGTAACACGGCTGTTTGTTAGAGAGAGAGAAAGGAAAAAGAGAAAAGGATGGGTACAGGGATGATTTTGTTTGGTTCTAAAGATAAATAATGGAGGTGAAAAGTTTGGTTTTTAAATTAAGGCTGTTTGGTTATAAGAAAGGAGATCAAAATAAAAGGGTGAAAATGTAAAATTATTTTTTCTGTCAATTTCTGTCACCCATCAACTCTGACAAGGGAGGTTACTGTAATTTCAAAAACCATAAGGGAGGTTACGGTGTTTGTCAAAAACCTCAAAGGTCCATGTAATTAGCTCAAAAAATTTAAATGTATTAGTGTAAAAGGAGGAGAGTTAGTATAGCTTGCATACAAAAAACTAAGTGGACAGGTGAGAAAGGTAGAGAAATAGAGGATACTGGTTTTAAACTATATTATAGTGGTAATGATAGACACAGGAATGATATATGAATAATAGTTGCCAAGAGTCTTATAGAAAATGTAGTTGCGGTCATTAGGAAAGGTGAAAGGATTATATTAGTTAAACTAGTTATTGGAAAGAATATAGTGAATGTTATTAGCGCATACGTCTCCAAAGTAGGATTAGGTGATCAGACTAAAAGAGATTTTTGGGACCAAATGGATGAGGTATTACAAGAGATACCTGTAGGAGAGAACCTAGTTATAGGTGGTGATTTCAACGGCCATGTAGGAATAGATAAACTAAGATATGAGAGGGTGCATGGTGAGTATGGCTTTGGTGATAGAAATGAGACAGAAGAGAGTATTTTAGATTTTGCGTTGGCTTTTGACTTGGTGGTGGCCAATACTGTGTATAAGAAGAGAGAGGAGCATTTGATAACTTTTAAGAGTAGGTCAATTAGGAGCCAAATAGATTATTTTCTAGTAAGAAAAGAACACCATCTAAAATGCAGTGATTGTAAGGTGATTCCTGGAGAGTCTGACGTCTCAACATAGGATTTTGGTACTAGATTTATACCTTAAAAGAGCGATACCAAGTTAGGAAGGATAGTTGGCGTTGTAGGACGAGATGGTGGGACCTAAAAGGAGATAAATTAGAAATATTTAATAATAGAATGGATAAAGAAGGTACTTGGGACTTAGAAGATGCTGCAAACACTATGTGGAACTTGATAGCCAATTGTATGAAGAGAATCTTAAGAGAAGTTCTTGGAAAGTCGAAAGGAAAGGGACCCAACTCTAAGGAAACTTGGTGGTGGAAGGAAGAGGTTCAAGCAGTAGTAAACATGAAAAAAATGTACTTTAAAAAGTGGCAGAATAATAGAATTGAGGGCAACCTTAAGAGCTACAGATTGGCTAATAAGGATGTCAAAAAGGTAATGAGAGAGACTAAGTTGAAAGCATATGATGACTTATACATTAGATTAGATAGTAAGTAAGGAGAGAAGATGATATATAAACTTGCAAGATAAGAGAGATGAAAAAACGAGACTTTAATTAGGCTAAGTGTATCAAGAGTGAGGACTTCAAGGTGTTGGTGAAGGATGAAGATATTAAGGAGAGGTAGAAGAACTATTTTGAGAAATTGTTAAATGAGGAACATGGAGGTAGGTCAAAAGGGGAGGAAGTAAGCAGAAATAAGAAAAACTAGGACTACAGGTTCTATTGTAGGATAAGGAACTTTGAAGTGGAGATTGCAGTTAAGAAGATGAAATTGAATAAGGCTTTAAGACCTGATGATATCCCTTTTGAAGTTTGGACATGTTTGGGTAAGAAGGGGGTGGCTTGGTTTTTTTATTTTTATTTATTTTTTATTTTTTGGAACTAAGGGGGTGGCTTGGTTGACTAGATTATTTAGTAAGATTTTGCTAACTAGGAAAATGTCAGAGGAGTGGAGGAAGAGTATCTTAGTGCCAATCTATAAGAATAAAGGAGATGTCTAGAACTGCAACAACTATAGAGGAATTAAGCTAATGTGTCATATAGAGAGAGTAATGGAACATCGCTTGCAAGATATAACAAAGGTGTTAGAAAATCAATTTGGGTTTATGCTTGGTAGGCCAACAATGGAAGCGATCTATCTTTTGAAGAGAGTAATAAAAAAGTATAGAGAAAAGAAAAGAGACATTCATATGGTTTTTATCGATCTTGAGAAAACATATGATAAAATGCCCCGGGATATAATCTGGTGGGTGTTAGAGAAGAAAGGGGTGACAAGAGGTTACATTGATGTGATTAGAGATATGTATGAAGGTGTGGTGACCATTATTAGATCACCGGTTGGAGAGACAAGTGAATTTTTAATTACTGTAGGGTTGCATCAAGGATCAACCTTCAGTCCTTATCTTTTTGCTTTAGTTATAGATGAGTTGATGAGAAATATTCAGGATGATGTGCAATGATATATGCTTTTTGTAGATGATATCGTGTTAGTGGATAATACTAGAGAATGAGTTAATACTAAGTTGGAGACTTGGAGAGAAGCACTTGAATATAAAGAAATTAGGATAAGCAGAACTAAGACAGAGTGCATGGAGTGTTATTTTAGTAACAGTAACAATGGAAGTAGAGGAGAAGTGAAGATTGAGGACCAAGCACTACTTAAGAGTGAACATTTTCGTTATTTACGATTGACTATCACAACGGTTGGAGAGATTGGAGCGGATGTGGTCCATAGAAATAAGGCGGGGTGGCTTAAGTGGAGGAGTGCGTCTGCGGTACTATGCGATAAATAGCTACCCACTAGACTAAAAAGAAAGTTTTATAGAACGGCTATTAGACCAGCAATATTGTATAGGACGGAATGTTGGGCAATTAAAAAATAACATGTAGATAAGATGAGTGCTGCTGAGATGAGGATGCTTAGGTGGATGTGTGACAAGATTAGAAAAGACAGACTTAGGAATGAGTATATCCGAGAATGGATAGTATTGATAGAATATAAGTTGAAGGAGAATAGATTGAGATGGTTTGGTCATATACAACGAAGACCAATAGGAGTAGTAGTGAAGAGATGCGATATATTGACGGTAGATGGAAGTGTTAAGGGAAGGGCAGACCTAGATTGACATTGGTTAGTTTAGTAAATAGAGATATGACTCTCCTTAATTTGACTAACAATATGGCCTTGGATAGAGTTGAATAGAGAAGAAATATTCATGTAGCCAATCTCATTTGATGGGACTTAAGGCTTAGTTTGGTTTGGTTTGGTTTAGTGTAAAGGGAGGATTGCACCCACTACTATTCCAATTTAAGGCCTTATTTTACTACTCACTGGTCTGTTCTGCAAATCATCTAGGCAAATGCTATAATGTTTTTTTTTTTTTTTTTTGCGTGGATTTTTTTAAATCATTTCAAATTAAACATGAAATCTATTGAAAATGAGACAATTCATTTTTAAGTTCTTATCATGTTCAACGTTGAAGAACTCTGACACTTTACAATTACACTCTGTTTGCATAGTGGGGTGAGAAAGCTTTGCATAACCAATCTATGCAAGGCCTCATATAGATGTTTGTTTTGATAGATTCAAAGCTTGTATCTATGCTTTGAAAATAAATAGGGGATACTTTTTTTTGTTTTTCTCTTTTTTATGATTATGATAAATTCAAAGCCTGTGTCACTTCTGCGAAAACAAGGCTAGTTTTGCCATGAAAATGAAAATAGGGCTTTCTTTGTATTGTTCTCTAGATTTTTCACTAGTTATTACAGGTTGCCGGACTTTATGTTCAATGGCGAAGATTCATCCAAACAATCCAATGGTTTAAATTAATTTTCATGTATTTTTGGGCATCACAATTAAACCCCAAAGTTGAGAGAATTCAGGCTTCACACTCTCAATGGCGGTCTCTTTTCACTTGTTTGAATGTTCAGGGCAAAACAATCTAGGATTTTCTCTCTCAGGATCTCCATGGCAGTTTTTCTTTGATTGCATGTAACTTCTCACCCTAAATTGTTTCTTTTCAATTCTATGTGATTATTTTGTTACATACACTCACATACATGCGAACAACAAGGGTTTAATTTCATTTATTTTCATTGGCTTTTGCTCAATTGAAGAGTGATGATGTTTTTGAATTTTTAAATTAAGGCTTTTTTTCTTTTTGTTTGATTGATTGTAATTGGATGATTTATTTTATTCAATATATACTTTGACTTTGAACTAGTGTCTGAAGAAAGCCCCAATTCTTCCATCATGAACAATATTTTGTGAAATTTTCATAGTGCTAAGTAATACTCTGTGGCACAGTTTGATTAGCAGGATTAATAGTGAGGGGACAGTGTAGTATTGGTTATCCAATTGGATTAGTCGAATAAATAATCTCCTCTTATGCACATTTGTTTTGCAATGGATATGGAAACATAAAATCCTAATTACATGTTTGTTTTGCATTATTAGTCGTAGGATTAAAAAATGGGCCAATTTTGTTAGATAAAATGTTCGTTGGAATCTAATCCAAATAACAAAAATTGCAATCAAACATTGGAATGTGATAATCCCAATCCTACGCTATAATTAGCCAAATCAAATAGGCCTTGTAGATTCAAAACTAACTTAATTTTTCTTAGTATTTCTGTTTACGCACGGGAACTCAATTTTTGAAGGGTTGCACAAAACATTGTATTTTTGGTACCACAAAATATGTTTGGATTTTGCATATGATTTAGTTATAACTAATTTGGAGTGGCTAGGGTGCCCTTGATTGCCATATAACCCTATAGTAGATATTGTTGACTTTGTGGTTGGCTATAAAGCACGTGTACTTTGAAAATGTTGCCGTGCTCGTATTGGGTACTTACTAGGTACTGGTACGCATATCAATAGGATTACTGCATACATACCGGGTACTCGAAATACATATTGAGTACTTTTTATACATTCTTTGGCACTTGGGTACATTGTTGGTACTTCGTGGGTACATGATGGGTACATTGGGGATACACCAAGCTATGACACATTCGTGGGGATACGTTTAATTAGCAGAGAGTTTTGATTTACTTGAAATTGTAAATCCTTCACTTGATGTGCTAGAAATGAGATGTATTATTTGATGATGAAGTTGATGGAAGTTAAATTAAAGTTTCAAGTTTCCAAATTTTGCAATGAAATTTTGTTTTGTAATTTTTCCTATTTAATGCATTAAAATAGCTTATTGATTTCGCTTTGGAATTGGTATTGTTGAATTGGGATTTCTTTTTTGGTTTTGTAATATCTCCTTTTAGCTTTGGTAGTGAAACTTTGATTTGTAGGTTGAATCTCAACCTATAAATTATAAAAAATAAAACATTTATTGACGTACCCCAGGCATACCCGTATCCTGTTTTTTTTAGGTCTTGCCTTATCGGCATGCCCGTAACGTATCCGTACTAGTATCCGTACCGCACCCGTGCTTCATAGGTGGTCGGGCAATGTAATATCCCATAGTTTTGTAAATAATAAATTTAATAATTTTAACCAGTATTTCGTGTTAACAATGATTACTTTGTTAAATGGTCATAAATGTGCACATTTTGCCGGTATGCTTTTGGAAAAGAATTGAAATTCTCTTTTGCACGTATTTGGCATGGTATATTTGCAACATTTAAACTGGCCGGCTCAAATTTGACTTAATGGTGTGATAGTATATGTTAGCTAGTTTAGTGGGTTTTATGGTCACATTGATCCTTGTGTAAATAAGAGAAAATCATAAGGGCATTTTAGTAATTCTGATGGTAGCCTTTGCACTTAAATAGTGGCTAGGGTTATTTTATGTATCCTCTTATGTTGAGAAATTGCAGAGAGATTGAGGGAGATCGGGGGCGGTGGTTTTGTGGGCTTGAGAGAGAGAGAGAGAGAGAGCTGGTTTTTGACTTTGACGGTGGAGCCACCAGCAGCGATCATGGAGGCGCAGCCATGGGAAATGATGAGCAGTGGCAGTGCATGAGAAAGTAGGTCAATAGCTATAGTGAGAGAAGCTTTCCGGTGACCTCTTGGGCTTTTGACGGTTCCCTGCATATCCGTAGGTAGGGTGAAGGAATCAACCCAAACCCCTTTTCTTGGCACATATACATATGATTTTGATATATATATGTGTGTGTGTGTGTCTATAGATTGTATCAATTATTGTGTCTATATATGGTTTACAAACTTGAAATGACTTCAATAAGACAATCATGAATGGATTCATTTATAACGAGAGAGATTTATTGCTGAGTGGGAGAGATAGGGTGTTCGGTGCTGTGAGTTTCCCTAGTTAACTTTCTTTCTATTTTATTGTGTTGTAGTGTTGTTATAGTTCACATTACTTGGGCATTTTTTTTATATAACTAGAGAGATAAATTTATATGACCTTATTTCATTTTAGGGAAATTCTATGGTGTGTACCATAAATTCTATGGTGTGTACCATATGCACCGTGTAATGTATTTTTGTGGTGTATGTTATGCATTATTGTAGTAAATATTATATAATTTTCTGGTAGAGTTATGATAATTTGTGGTTCAAAATGCAATTATGCATTTTTATAGCAATGTTATGCCTTTTTGTGGTAATACTACACATTTGTGGCTAGAAAATGTTTGGATAAACAAATGTGGAATATTACCACAAAAATTTATGACATTAACTTCATTTTTGTACCACAAATTGTTATAGCTCTACCCAGAAAATACGTAATATATACCACAAAAATACGTAACATGTACCACAAAATGCATAACAAGGTTGCATATGATACACACCCGTACCATGGCATGACCCTTCATTTTAACTTTAATTCATCTGGTTAGCAAATTATGGATGTGCCAAGTAAGCCACTTGATAATGAGATAGTATGACTTATGTGGAGATGATATTCATTACTTTGTTTGTTTTATTATTTATGTTTTTGGTATGGATGGATAATTGCATTAAAGAAGTCTTGTAGGTTGTATAGTGCTTAATGGGGTAATTATTTAATAGTTCTGGAGCACCAAGTGGCATTGTTTACATGGTGCTCCAAACCAATCACGTAGCGGTAAATTTTATTAGCAAGACATGGTGGCTCACCTTTATTAGGTAGTTGATAATAAAGGTAGTTACGAGATAAAAGATGACATACTTGGTATGTGTTGCGATTTTTTGTTTGTTGGGAGTAACCATGTAGGCAATGCCTAATGCTTCTCTAGGAGTATTTATTGTTTTATGCTCAATGGGTACATTATTTAATTGTTACAGCTCCATGTGACAAAAGTCCTTTTTGATTAACCATTTAAATTCATTTTCTTTTGCCTAGTTCTCCCAACAATAAAATCGTTTGTTAGATAATGGCCAAAATTAATTCTTTTAGGGAAAAAAACCTGTATCCGTTGCATGCCTTGTTATTTTTATTTACTTATTTTTATGTCATCCTAATTGTAGTTACCTACTTCACTTAATGGAAGTCCATATATCAACAATAATGTTATGATTTTATTGCACTATGAAATATTGTAATTTTTTAGAAAATGAACAAAGCATGAAATGGGGGATTTAATTAATAAAAAGAAAACATGAAACTTGAAGGGTAAGGAGTTGTCCAACTATCACCATCCCATCCCGTCCCAAATAGGATAATGCGGTGACCAGCTAGTAGTCCTTGACTACCAAAGGCCTAACTAGACAAAACAAGAATTGGGGCTTGTTAAGCTGAAGCTTTACATTCATTAGTTAGTTGAGTCCATTTAGTGCAGTAGATATGAAATGAAATACAAAAACTTTCATTACTTCTTGAGATTTACATTGTGTACATAGTTTACAAAATGAGTACGAACATCACAAGCTAATATGTACAAGGCTTATTCTATCTATTAAAACTTGACTTAGATTACATTACAAAAGCACAAAGTGATACATGAGACACTATTAGCTATTATACAAGTGCAAAACTTCATACAAAATCTCTCTCTTCCTCAATCTTTCTCTTCTTCATCACCATTCCAAGGATGTCATCTAATACATTGATACAAGAGTATAGGATACTCATTCATGTTGACATAATGACGAGTATTTTAAAGCATGATATATAATTGCGTTTCAAACAAGTTTTTAAACATAACTTTACAATAATGTTACTCACAATGGCTCTTCAGAATGGGATAGTTCGCAAAATTCCAGCCTACACAAGTAAAAATGCAACCATCAATGAAATGCAACTCAAGGCAATGTATTACTACTCTTTTCGGGTCTAATTCAAGTGTGCTAGCTTAGATACAACTTCTTGTCTTAAACTATATACTTTTAAGTCGGTTTTCAGGTCATTTTAGGTTTATTCCATTCTTGGGTGTGCGAAACGAGGCTCGATGCATCAAGGTGTCAAAAAGAAGCAAAATTGGGCAATTGCCCTGTGGGCCACATGTGTGGATCCATGCAGCCTTCTCAAGAGCTGGCCGCACGTGTGGGATGGTGGGCTACACATGCGGGGGTCTATGCCGCACGTGAGGATTCGTGCAAGCTAATTTGGCTAGGGCTGTTTTCGAGTTCCAAACTTGTTTTTCACTTATTTTCTTCAACTCAAGGCATCAAAGTATGAAATTTGCTCTACTTGTACAAAAATGATATGGAAAACATGATACAAGTTTTGTACACAAAAGTTTTGGATTCAACCACTTAAAAGGTTGGTTTTCATTCGTTATTTCGTTATCCCATCTTCTTTTCCATTTTCCTTCAATCTCTTCTAATTCAATCCTATCCAAATCTAGGTTTAACAAGAAGTTCTCTA
Organism: Camellia granthamiana; assembly: GCA_036172215.1. Taxonomy (NCBI): domain Eukaryota; kingdom Viridiplantae; phylum Streptophyta; class Magnoliopsida; order Ericales; family Theaceae; genus Camellia; species Camellia granthamiana. The sequence continues at coordinate 83,177,563 of CM069903.1, forward strand.
CATATGATAGTATTCTCATGAAATAAGGGTGAGATCCTTACCTTTAGATGGTTTTTACTTGAATTTAGGACAAGATTTGAAGCTTCTATCTTATTTCTTCTTCTTCCTCCTTTTTCTCTCTTTCTTTCTGTCTTCCTTCTTTCTCCTCTCTTCTTTCTCTCAAGAACTCCAGCAGATTTTCTCTTTGTTTTTCCCTTATTTTCTTGTTTTTATTTGGTGGAGAGACGCTTGTCTCTCCAAGGCTTGTCATCATCCACTGGGAGGTGCTTGCTTCATCTCCTAGCTTCACCGACTAGCTTCCCTGATCTTCTTCATTGGTTCAATTAATTGAGTTTAGCTCTAATTAATCAAGGTTAGTCTCTAATTGTCATTAGTTTAATTAATTTCTAAATTGGTGTTGTTTGTGTTGAGAGCAGGGGAGACAAGTAATCATCTCGTCGTTGATTGTGATGTTGCGAATGAATTATGGAGTTTGATCTTGTCTATTTTTGGTGTACAATAGGTGAATCCATAAGCTTTGCTCCATTTTTATGAGAGTTGGTCAGGAGGATGTGAAAAGAAGAGGTTTAAGAAGGTATAGATGGCGACTTCTCTATGCTTGATGTGGTGTACGTAGAGGGAGAGGAATCATCTCACTTTTGAACAAGTGGAGATTAATGTACATATGCTTAAGAGTAACTTTACTAAATGCTTTCATTTTTAGTTTAGAAAAACTTTTGTGAATTGTCTTTTACTTGTATGGATTTTATTGAGGAGCTTTATTTTGGGTTAAGGCGTTATTATATCATGTGTACTTCATGTACAAAGATTAATCTCTTTTGGCATTTTGTGAATAATACTTTGCTTATAGAAAATAAAATACTTAAAATAATTAGAAAGCCAAATTCCAAAAACCAGAAATTACCCTACTTTGGCTGATTATTCCAATTTTTTTTGTCTTTTGGTTGTTTTTTTGACCAATTCAAATTAGGCTACTTAGTCTGAATGCCATACTCAAACCGGACCTATTTTATAATTTGTGTTAAGTGGCTGCCCCTAGGGCATAGACTGACATGCCTTCTAACACTTGGCATCCCAAACTTTTACCTTGGGTTTTGCAATAACGTAATTGCCTGCTAACAGTTGTAGGCCTTATCTCGACTTTGGAGATTCAAATATTATCATGGATGTGAATTTTGCTAAATATTTTTGATACATTTGGACATAACTGCAGATTTTAAACAAAGAAGAGAGTAGAAAGGTAGAAAGTGATCTAATTCGAATGAGAATTTTTTTTATTTTATATATATATATTTTTTAAGTTTTTCCTTTTTTCTCCAGATTATACTACATTTGACTTGGGGGAAGGCGTGCTGCTCAGTGTGGAAGAAGGATGAGCAGGAGTGGCAGAACATGTGTTTCAAAGTGGGATCAGCCTCGACTTTTCCCAGGAGATACAGAATCTGGTATTTGGCTTCAGAATGTAGGGGAGTCTGTTCATAATAAAGAATCACAATCTGGGAGGGATTGCCCAGAGCTTCCTGGTAGTACCAATCGAGAATTGTACCGTGTTGAATGCAATAATGAAGATGAAATATTGGAGTGGTATGGAGAAGGATGTTATGTGACAAAAATGTCTCCTGGTCTTGATCACTGGAGGCAACAAAAATACAGTCACTTCCCTAGAAATGGTCGGGGCAGATCAGATAGGTACGATTCACTACCACTTCCCATACCCATGCTGTATAACTCTTCAAACTATGGTGATGACCTCACTTATGCTTGACTTGTTTATTTGGCTCATGCGATTGATCTTTATGGTACTGTAAGTCTGAACTGAAGAACTATCTGCTAATAAATCAAATAGAGTAGCTTTATCTAATAAGACATAATCCATTGGGATATTAACTAATGTTCCTCATGTCGGAATTAATTATAAAATGATAACGTTTCCTTTTTTCTTCTCCTGACACTGATGTATACTGCTTCCCAGGTGAAATTTATCCTTGATTTTCCCAACTACTTATCCTTGATTTTCCCAACTTATTCATGAGTAGTTTGCAAATTCTGTATTACCTTGGCAGCAAAATTCCATCTCTTTTGTCTTCTGATGAATTAAAAGTAGGTGGTTCTCTGGTTTCTGGTTATAATTTGCAGGAGCCGGAGCAGGAGTCCTCCACATGGTTTTAAGAGAGAATTAGGATTGGATGGAAGTACTGCAGCCCGGACTTGTAGAGATTTTGTTGCTGGTAGATGCAGGAGAGGTGATAGTTGTCCGTATCTTCACCAGGATCGCAGAGATCATGAACATAGATGTCCTGAAGGTGGTCTAGCAAAGAGCTGGGAAAGTAGCCACTGGAGGAGTGGAGCTTCTAAATATTCCACTTCTAATGATGGCAGGGAGTACTTACAGAGTGTGGGAAGATCTAATAATCTTTGTAGTGATTTTATCAAGGGTAGATGCCGTACAGGGGCATATTCCAAATATGCGCATAATAGTGTTGCTTCTGATACAGGGTCTCTGAAGGATGTGTTTAGAGGAAAGGAAAATGACAGGAGTGGGCATGGTACGGAGCATGAACCCCATAGGAGTAGTGATATCCCTTGCAAATTTTTTATTGCAGGAAATTGCCATAAAGGGACGTTTTGCAGATTTTCTCATCATGGCCAGACTGTCAATCCCTATGACAGGTCAAGGGATGATTGGAGGAGGTGGAGCAAGAATTTAGATACAGTGGAACAACCAGCAGAACATCTAAGGTGGAGCGACACGACTGTGCCAGATAATGCAAAGTTGCTCGAGTGGAATGAGGATAGAAATGGAAATGTTGGTGCTCATGAACATGGATATCCTGCATATTCTAGGGATGATAGATGGGTACATTGTTTTAACATTGAGAACAGATCATATGGTCACCCAATAAACAATGGTAAAGCAGTAGATGGCAATGATAGGGAGTATCTCCAGCCAAAGGCAGAAACTGCTGCTGCTGGAACGAGTGGCTTTGAATCAAATGGTGCTGAAAATTGGTATAGTGATATGGAGCTTTCTTCCCCATGGAATTATGGGCAATCTTCTGGCCATGTTGTGAAAGAAGAGAGTTGTCACATTAGCCAGACCTCACATTGTCTATCTCTTAAGGAAACATCTTCACACTCATATGAACAGGATATGACTGGGGAGATGTTAGGTCAGAAGCATCAAGATCCTGCAGCTATGCTACCGCTGATATCTGAAAATGTTCGTTTCTATTCAAAGCCCAGTTCAAGGGAGGAGGATGCTGGTTATGCTTTTTCTCTTGAGCTTAGAAAAGAAACTAGTGATTGTGCCATGTCAAGCATTGATCGAAAATTTTCTGCAGATGTTCTGCCAGGACAAAGTGTGGATCAGAATGACCGTAGTTCTAGTGCAGTTATTGACCCTCTCTCAAGGTTTAGTGCAGTTGGACAGAATCAACAGACTTTCTCTCTGCATGCTCCAAGAGGAGAAAGTATTACCAATGTGCAAACTCAACCACTGTTCCAGGAGGACAAATCATTTAGCAAACCTAATGCTGGAGAGGGAAACCGACCTGAACTCAGTTCTGAAATCCCTCCAGCACAAAACATAGTAAACAGGCAGCAGCCTTCACAATTTATCAAATTTTCAGCTTTGGCTCAGTTATATGGAGACATGAAGCAACGTTCTCATCTAGGTGCTGTTCCCAATCCCACAAAATTAATGGGATTTGTGTCTTCATCCCTTTCCAATTCTGCAGGACCTGTTCGTCTGATTGCTGCAGCATCCAGCAATCCAAATCTAGTCATTAGATCTGAGACACAGTATAATCCTCTTAGTGATAACATTGTGTTGATTAAAAATCATTCTGATAATCCACTTGCAGGATTGTTACCAAATCCTGTTGAAGGAATTGTGGGTGAGAAACAAGAAGTACCTTCAAGAGACTTATTCAGTTCTCTTACTGGCGGACCAAGTGGTGGTGATCAATATAAGGTTGGTAAATCGGAGGTTGAATTAGATCGAGAGTGTCACCAATTGGATCAGCTAAATCCAGTCGCTAATTGTGATGGTGAAGGAAACAATGAAATGACAGCTGAGGAAAGCAAGAAAGCACAGGGAAATGGACCGTTGGAGAAGATGAATAAAGATGGTAGGGCTGATGAGGTCAAGAAAAATAATGATTCAAAGGGCATCTGGGTATTTAAATTTGCGCTCGTGGAGTTTGTTAAGGAGATGCTGAAACCAAAGTGGAAGGAAGGTCAAATCAGCAAAGAGTCTCACAAGACTATATTGAAGAAAGTGGTTGATAAAGTTATTGGAAGCATCCAAGGGGCTTATATTCCGGATTCACAAGAGAAAATTGACAGTTATCTCTCATCTTCAAAACAAAAGCTCACCCAACTTGTAGAGGTCAGAGCTAATACCTTTTGCCTCTGTAGTCGCATAATACTTTCAGTGGCATGTTATTTTGATAAAAATATATTTTCTCTATAATGATAGAGTATGTGAATTTGCAATAACTAGAATGGCTCACTGGGTTTTTTCATGGTTTATATCTATCTGCATTTTTTGCTCAGACTTGTTTATTTTGTATTTTTCTCGTTTTTGGCTCACCCACTTGGTGGCTTCAATTTTACATGATTTTACATTTTTCCAAAAGGCCCATGTAGGAAACCTCAAGTACTTCGGATTAATGCTTGTTAGTTAAGTATTTTATTGTCTTTTAATTATTTTCTTTTTGTATTTGCGTTCACACATTTGAATTTCTTTTACATATTGACTCCATGGGAATTGTTTGCTTTATGTTATTATTGTTATTGGCAACATAAAAGTTTATGCTCCATTATTGTTAGGTCATTAATTAGATTGAGAAAGGAAAGAAACCTTATTATGGACTGTTAGGTGTTTAAATTGATATTATGAGATTCCAATCTCTCTCTCTCTCTCTCTCTCTCTCTTTCTTTGATAACCGGGTGTCTAGGCTAGCTTACGCGCACCTCGACCAATCCTGGGGCCTTGAAGTTAATGACCGGGCAAACCTTCACTAGCCTCGGTATGGGATGTTTGGCCTTCGTGGGATTTGACTTGTGACCTTTCGGGTGGTAAACCCTTTGGTTGCTTTCTTCTTTCACTAAGCCAAACCCCTTGGGGCTCTCTCTCTCTCTCTCTCTCTCTCTCTATGGGTGGGTTGTTCTTTCTGGCAATTTATTGTATTGTTATTGTTTTGATGTTGCTTTATTCATTTGATTTTATATTTGAAAAGGAAATCCATGTAGATGTCCGTGAATGGCTTTTAAACAAGGATGGAAATTTTATGGCTAGTGTTCTCATACCTAGGCTTTAACATGACAATGCCAATTGTTGACTCTTGATACAAGATTATTGTAATTAGAAATCTTGTTGGATGTACACTTTCTTCACATTAGCTACCTCTCTATGATAGATGTTGACCTCATCTTTTGTTGCCATAGCCTTTTTAATTCTTATAAATCCTCCTGAAGTATAGTATCCTATGGTGTTAATTGAAACAGTTTTATATAAAAGTCAAAATTTCCCTCATACTTAATTTTACTTGTTTATATTTTTACAAGAGGTTTGCTATGTATCACCTAAATATTTCACCAAAACTCTCACTTTCTACATGCCTTCTTATGTGGCATGATGGGTTTCACCATTTATTAATGCAATGGACCCCACATATACACATGCCATTAATTGTGTAAATACGCATAGGAGGTGAAGTAAATGCGTGATAAAAATAGCATTCCTCTTTTAATAATTATGGTGCAAGTATTTGGGTCCTAATGGGGATTTGAAAGTTGCATTTCTCCCTTGGGGGGTGAGAGCATATTAACATACGGTAACTCTTCCTCTTTTGATTCAATACATCTAGTATGATCCAAGTTTCCACCCCTCAAGTTAAGTTTGTACAAGTCCTTGTATTTGTCATAAGACATTTCATATGGATTGTAGCCTTAAATTTCTACACCGGTACAAGTTAGCTGGTTGAAGTCCTGCCTTTTACTTGTCTTTAAGAGTTGTGAAAGAAAACAGGATAAGAAAAACGAAAGACAGGTTGAATGGTTAATTTAATTACTTGGGAAATGAAACCTCCAATGAAAACACACCAAGGTGCTAGGAAATTACTTAGCATACCATCTCATTATTTACTTGCCTATTATATAGGCATTAATACAACAGTAAGTCCCAACAAAATAGGAAAATTCCTAACAGATAGTTTGACCTAACTTAAATCATATACAATAAGGAGATAAGACAGCCCACGTAAATAACTAAAAATTAGGAAAAGAATCAGCATATCTAAATAGAAATTATCCAGATCTCCTAATAACAAGGGAATGAATCAACTCCTCTGCAAGGGTGATGCCTGGAAACTGTTCCTTGATTATCTTTTGATCTTCCAATCTTGCATCAGCATGAGACAAGCCCTTCCAATGAATCAAACGTCATGCGTACCCTTCCATATTCGGCGATGAAGAATAGCTTGCGGTATTGGAAAATTCTTTTCTTCTTTCATACTCACCAAAGGCACTGAGGTTGGACAATAACATTATACATGGAACCAAGGTTTTAAAAAGCGGCCGCAACTGTTACGTAATGCCGTTACGTAACGGTTTTGGCGGTTACCGCCATCCGTTACGGCCGCTTTTGCAGTGTGATTGAGATTCACAGGTGTGTCGGCCGTAGCGGCTGCCGTAGCAGTCGTAACAGTGCCGTAACAGCCGTAACGGCCTGTTACGCACCGTTACGTAACGGTTCCAAACTGTTTCTTTCGAAAAAACACACAAAAAAAAAGCTGAAAATAGGTGAAGAGGGATAGAGAGAAAAGGAAAGATAAAGAGAGAAAATGGAGGAGCAAGAGATAGAGAGAGAGAAGAGGGAAGATGAAGAACATGTTATTGATTTATTGAAACTGTAAGACCCATGCTATTCTATTTAGCTGCTTTCACTAAACCATTTTGTTTGTGTGTCTATCTATATATTGTTTGAAAATAATAATAATAATAAGTGTGGTCATTATCTATTTAGCTTGGTTAAAATACGTATATATATATATATATTTAGGCTCTTATTTATTCTCTTACTTTTATCATTGTTTATCTTATATATAATAGTTAGTGATTGATTTTTTGTATAATATAAAGTCATTAATTATTAAAATAAAATGTAAAAAACTCAGTTTATAGTGATTTAAAAATATGAAATATATTGGATCATACTTAAAAATTTACAAAAATTGATCAATATTTATTTTTAACTCAATAAATATGATCATGGAAAAAAAATGTGTATCAGTAAGTTTTTTTTCAAATTGTGCGAAAAATAAAAAAATTCACGGTTCCGGTTACCGCAACCATTACACTACGGCCTTTACATCCTGCAACCGCAACCGCGTCACCGCCACCGTTACGGTCACCACAACCGCTTTTCAGAACCTTGCATGGAACACTGGGTGGATTTGTGAACTTACTACAAAATCTAATTTATAAGCTATTGCTCCTATCCTCTGTAGAATCTTTTATGGTTTATAATACGTAGCAGACAACTTGAAGTTCCTTCTTATGGTCACAGGAAATTGCCTATGTGGTTTTTTTGTAATACACCATATCCCTGCATTGCTGTTTTTGAACGGCCAAAACAAAGGGCTAAGATTTCCTTGTCATAGGTAGATAATAAAAGATGTCACCCCTGTAGAACTGTGGAAAGCTATAGGCCACTATTGCATCAAAACTGAAAAATCTGTGTGTGAAGCATGTCTGCTTTAGGGTTTTTTCAAACGCTTCATCTGATTGTGGGCTCTATTTAAAAGAATCCTTATTCAGCATGTGAGAGCCAATTATCTTCCCATAATTTTGAATGAATTTTTGGTAATAGCAAGTTGATTGAGGTTTTGTCCAAGTCAGCATGGTTTCAATTTTATCTAGATCCAAAGCTACTCCAGTACATGAAATAACATGTGATGGATGGTGCATCCCTAGATTGGTTGGGAAGCCCATTACCGAATTTGGAAACACGAGGTGAGACCTGTAGGTCCGAATACTTTTTAGTCCCATAAATGTAATTGGTAGTTTATTATTAGTTAGATTAATTAATTAAATGATATTAGCCTAGTTTCCTAATTAAGTTAGGGTTTTGTGGACTATATATTTGGCTTTTGACATTGTAATATTTAGCTTTGGAATTAATAAGATATTGATAGCTCATTTGGGAATTGACTTTTTTAGTGTCTTGTTAGCTTTTTACAAAAAGACGTGCAAAAAAGTAGAGAGAATGGTGACTCTTTGTATTGGCTTTTTGGCTAAAATCTTCACTAGCAAAAAAGCTGTGACTGTTTGTGTTTCCCTCCCTTTTCTTCTATTTCATTCTCCATCTTTTGGTATTAGATCACGAACTCTGATCCTTGTCTCCTTTCTCTCCCTCCTTTTGGGATGCCGATGTGAGATATTATGTAATAGCTTAATTAGTCTATAAGGTTAGTTTAGTCATAACACATGCAATTAGCACTCTAGAGCCACTACCTAGGACCTAGAATACCCCATCACAACACAGTCGCAGGGTTGTTGTTACTCAATCGCAGGTCATTATAGGTTTTCTCTCTCCTTTCGCAGACCATCGCAGACCCTTTCTCTCTCATCGCAACACATCATCGGCGGTCCTTGCTTCATTTACATCGCATCTCCCTCTGGTGCTCCTATTCGTGGCGGATCACTTTCACGACCTGTTGCAAGGACTTTGTGCTCTCTCTGGCCTCGACAGCAGTTCGTGACCCCTTTTCTTCATGGTTTTGTTCCGTTCGTGCTGTTTCTTCAGTTCATCTCATCAGCGCAGCAGTTAGCCTCTTTCTCTTTACTTTGTGGCTTGTCTTAGGTACAAAAAGATTGAAATTGTTTGTTTTATGTGAGTATTTTGCTCTCTGATTGGGTTGGACTACTGCTGCATGTTTTGGACTGGTCTGTTCAATTAAGTATCAATATGAATTTTTTGAAGTATACTAAGACAAAAAAGTTTGGGATTATCTCAAAAGTATTTATCTTGAATCTAATTTTGCAAAACAATATGAGCTTGAGATGTGCATTTGCAGTTCTACATAGCGTGATAAGTCAATTCAGGAGTTCTATAACGAAATGACCACCGACTGGGATCAACTGGTTCTCATGGAACCCTCTACTTTGCAGTCCCTTGATAGCTATTTGAAGTATAGAGAGAAACAATGTCTTGTCTAGTTTTTTATGGCTCTTTGTGATCAGTTTGAGCCACTTCATGGGGCTATTCTTCATTAGAGCCTGTTGCCGTCTGTGGATGGTGTTGTTCGGGAACTCATTGCTGAAGAAACTAGATTCAAAGTTGCCCATGTTGCTTCTCCATGTCAATCTATCTTTGCTACCCCTCCACTATTACTTACTCTTACCTCTCAGTTGGTTTAGGTCACTGGCAAGCCTAAACCTCGTGTTGCTATCGATGAGTGTAATTTCTATCATCAAAAGGGACATTGGAAGTGTGCATGTCCTAAGCTCTTGCAACCCAAAGGCCAATTTGTCTCACTCATCCTCCCGCCCACCACTATAGTTATCTCTCTTTAGCAATTCTAGTCGTTCCTGTCTCTGGTTTCACTCTTTCTCTGGCCATGCATTCCATGTTCGAGCAGTTTCAGTCATCCATGTTGGCCAACCAGGGTCAATCTTCTCAAGCCTTTGCTATGACCACCACTCAGTTAGGTTTGCCGTATTCTTTTACCTCAGGTGCTCTCTCTCCTACATAAATCTTTGACTTTGGGTGTTCTCACCATATGACTCCCAATGTCTCCTTTCTTTGTCATTGTATTTTGCCACCTACACCTATTACTATTGCTATTGCTAATGGTTGCCCTATGTCTATTAGTTCTATTGGTTCTGTCTCTTCTCCAAACACAAAAGGAAAATAAGATTAAATGGGAAAACTTGTGTTTATAACAAAGGGTGTTACATTATTAGAGAAGGTTTATAAGAAATTGAAATGAAAAATTAAGATTGGGAAGGACTGATGTAGCTAGACGAAATTTTTGCTAGTGATTATTCAAGCTCTTCTTGTGTAGATCTCAGCTCATCCACCTTTGACCCTAGCTCACTCACTTAATCTCCCCGAGCTGCCCTCTGAGGTTGTTGCCCTTAACGTTAAGCTCAACTTCCTATAGGCCCAATTTTTTTTTCTGAACATAAATTGCCCCACTTCTTTCAACTTTTTTGGCAGTTGCTTGAGCTCCTCTATATAACTTAAATGAAGGGTAATTTCATGTAGAACAGACTCAAGTTAGTCCACCTTGAGTAGGCTTTACTTCAAGTCATCCAACAACTTCTTAGCTTGACAAAATTTGCTCCATAAGCTATCGTCTTGCTCGATGATGATCTAGGATCACCATAAGGGTACTGAAGGCCTCAAACATGTGGTGCATAGACCAAGTGCTAACTGAGCCTATGTCAATAATTGTATTAGGTCGTCACTCGTATATGGCCAAGAGCATAACTCATAACTCACATCTCAGCGTTTGAAACATTGAAGGATTTAGACCTACTTCCCCAGCTATCAATGTGCTTAAGGAGCAGAGCCCCACCTTCCAATGGAGTTATCATCATGGTTGGGCAAAGGTGGAACATAAGGTTGTTTCCCTTCAAATATAGTAGCTTCCGAGAGCGTTCGACGAGCTTCTACTCGGGGCTGAGGAGCGCTTGAATCAATATTAGACAGGGAAGCTTTAATTGAGACTTGACTCATTGGAAGCTATATCATACCTACCTGTGTGTTGCTTGACATGCCTAGAAAGAGACGTAATATACCTACCCTTTAATCTCATATGATACACCCCTCTGGTCTGTAGATGTTGCAGAGTTGACCATGCTTTCCTTCATTTTTTCTAGTGAAGAGGGCCATGCCACCTGTGCGCAACTGAGCTGGCTCCCCTTTGGCTCGCCACCCTATATGAAGGAGATCTCCGTGCAGGCTTGAAAGATCATCATGACCATCTCCGACTAGACCTTTATTTTTTTCTAGTGAAGAGGGCCATGCCACACGTGCACAACTGAGCTAGTTGCCCTTTGGCTCGCCATCCTACATGAAGGAGATCTCTGTACAGGCTTGAAAGATCATCTTGACCACCTCTGACTAGACCTTCATTTTTTTCCTACTGAAGAGGGCCATGCCACCTATGCGCAATTGAGCTGACTCCTTTTTGGCTCGCCACCCTATATGAAGGATGTTAGAATATATAGTGATATATGTTATTTTTTGTGATGAGTGAGGGTACTGTGGTCATATTGTATTCTCTATATTTGTTGATGTTTTAGGTTTATGAAAGGAACCAAGAAACATACGTTTAATAATATATACAGTCTTCTCTTTCCTTCTCTCTTTTTCTCTCTAGCCCTAATAAAAGTTTTCCATACTTTTACACTTCAACTTGGTATCAAAGCTTCGATTCAACCTTATCAAAGTGTTCTTCAGTCACTCGCGATTCCTTTGAGGTGACAACGATGTGCTGACGTCATCTTTCGTACGATGACATCAGCATGACGTCACAGATTGTACGGACAAGGTGACTCCTTCTTGGTCGTCTTCCTCTTCTGATCTCAATGGTGATTTTTTGTGGATTTTTTTGAGACCATCTAATGTGAGTTTTCTATTTTTGAAATATTTTTGATTTAATGGTGTCATATTTCTGATTTGCGATAAAACTCCTTAGAGTTTTTTGCTTGTTGAAACCTCTTCCTTGGGAGCCGAAATAGCACTAGGAGGCTATCTTTGAGATTGTTTTTGCTTCGTGTTGCTGTTAGGTCCATTTTTGGCAATTTCTGGTGGATTCACCTTGTTCGGCACCCCTATTTTGGCCTTGGCTGATCATTTTGGCTCTTTCTTTGAGCTATTTGGCTGCTTGCTAGTTACTGTTGGTTGGTAATTTCCTTACTCTACTCTGTTCCTATTAGTTGATTGTCCTTGTGTTTTGTTCTTTTCCCTTTGCATCTGTTAGTTGTTCTCATTATCATGGTTGAGCCAAAATATGATGTGAAATCTTCCATAACTAAGGATGATGAGTTCCCCAAGTCTATTACCACTAAGAAATTGAATGGTCTGAATTATCTAGTTTGGGCTCATGCCGTTAAGACTTTCTTGCGTGGTAAGAAGTCGCGTTTTCTTACTGACCACCCTCCACCTACTGAGGATGATAAAGGTTATGATGATTGGTTGAGTGAGGATTCCTGTGTTATGGGATGGCTTTGGCATCGTTTGGAGCCTAATGTTGCTACTACCGTTGAATTTTGTGACACCTCTAAGGCCATTTGGGACTCCCTTGCTGAGTCATTTTCTAATCAGAGTAATGTCTCTTGAGTTTATGAGTTGTATGAATAGATTTTTGCTACCTGCCAGTCTAGCCGTCCTCTTCCTGACTATTATAGTGGCCTGAAGACTTTGTGGGATCAATTGTTGCAGCATCGACCTTTTACTACTGATTTGGCTCAACAAAAGAAGTATTGGGAGGAGTTTATGATGACATCCTTACTTATAGGCTTAGATTCTGATCTACAGGGTTTCAAAGATTAGATTCTCTCCAGTGAGACTTTACCTTCTGCTGCTAATGCCTATTCTCGATTGTTGCGTTCTTCTTTGGGACAAGCTTCTTCCACATCTGAATCTTCTCAGCCCTTGTCCTCTTTTGCCTTGATCTCTAGCAGTAGTGACCGAGGGCCTCATCGAGGTAATTTTCTTGGCAGCACTAGTTCTCGTAGATCCCATACTGGTTCACAACTATACTGGTTCACGTGGTTCTCATGGTGGTCATTATTCTCATGGTTCTAGCGGTGGTAGTGGCCGTGGTATTGGTGCTGTATCTCGTGGTGATTGGAAATGTACTCATTGTGATGCCTTGGGTCATTCTGAACCTTGGTGTTAGTAGAAGTACGGTAAACCTGATCATGTGAATCAGGTTATAGATGCTTCATCCTCTCAATCGACTTCAGTTCTCTCTGGACCAGGGACTTCCCCAGCTGATTCTCATGATGCACTCACCACCCAGATTAGCGAGCTTACGGAGATAAGTCAATTCTCTTCGTACCACTTTTCCTTCATCTTCTACTGCCACATTAGCTAGCTCAGGTAATATTGCATGCATGGCTTAATCTCCTCAACCTTGGCTTTTAGACTCTGGCACTAGTTCTAATATTTCTGGTAATTCCTCTCTTTTTCATACTCTTTGTCCTGTTACCCGTAATATTATACTCGCTGATGGATCCTCCCGACCTGTTAGTGGCCAGGGCACTCTTCAGCCCACTCCATCTCTCCTTACCCTCTAGCCTTTATGTCTCGTCCTTTCCTTTTAATTTGCTTTTTGTTAGTCAGTTAACTAAAGTTCTACAATGTTTAGTAAACCTTTCTCCCTCTTCTTGTGTTTTATAGGACCTCCAGACCAAGAAGATGATTGGTTCGGGGCATGAGAAGGATGGCTTATATTTTTTGGACACTACTGGTTCTCCTCCTTCTAGTTCTGTTGTTTTGAGTGCTACCGTGTCTCCCTTGCAATGGCATTTCCGTTTGAGTCATCTATCCTTGGCCAAGCTTATGTTAGCTATTCCGGGTTTAAGCCATTTGTCTCAGCTTGAATGTGAAGCATGTCAGCTCGGCAAGCATCACCGTAGGTCCGTAGTTCTTTTTCTAGTCGTAGTATTAGTTGTGTGTTAGCGTCTTTTGATTTAGTCTATACAGACATATGGGGTCCTTCTCTCACTCCTACTATGAATGGTTTTTTTATTTTTTTTTATTTTTATGGATGATTATTCTCAGATGACTTGGTTGTTCTTATAACAGCAGCGTTCTGACTTGCCTCAAATAATTTCTAAGTTTTATAATGAAATTTTTACATAGTTTGGGAAACGCATTAAGATATTTCGGTCTAATAATGCTTTAGAATATGTGCAATCTATTGTGAATGTTTTTTGTGATGCTCGTGGTGTTATTCATCAAACTAGTTGTGCTCATACATCCAGCAAAATGGTGTTGTTGAGCATAAACACCAACATTTGCTAGATGTTGTCCGGAGCTTGATGTTTAACATGCATGTTCCTAAACCATTTTGGGGTGATGCTGTGTTGACTGCATGTTTCCTTATTAACCACATGCCCTCTGTTGTTTTACATAATCAGTCTCCTTTCTCTCAATTATACCCCAATTGTTCTCCATTTCCTCTTCCTCTTCCTTGTGTTTTTGGTTATGTGGGCTTTGTCCGTGTCCTTGATCCGGGGTTGGATAAATTATCTCCCCGTGCTCGCAAATGTATTTTTGTTGGCTATTCCCGTGCACAGAAAGGTTATCGGTGTTATCATCCTGAGTCTCGTCGGTTCTTTATTAGTGCCGATGTTACCTTTTTTGAGTCCACCTCTTTTTTCTCGTTATCTGGTCAGTAGCTGTTAGAGGATATTATCTCTTGTCGTGAGGGGGAGACATCCGTTCCAACTCCTACTCTTCCGGTGCCCTTTGTTCCCCCATCATCTTCCGTCGGTTTGGATTTTTCTCCGTTATCTCCTCTACAGGTTTATCAGCAATCCAAGCCCATCGCATGGTTTCTTATGGCCCGACTACTTCATCTTCTGTGTCCGAGGTTCCTGCCCCTCCTCTACTTGTGCCATCTGATGATGATTTACCTATTTCATTGCGCTGAGGTAAATGTACTTGTATTCAGCATCCTATTTCTAATTTTGTTTCTTATGCTCGTCTTGTTCCTAGTTTTCACTCCTTTGCATATAGGTTGTCTTTTCTTTCTATTCCATCTTTTTATGAGTAGGTTATGTCGATGTTGGGTTGGAAACATGCTATGGATCAGGAGATGAGTGCTCTTCATCAGAATCAGACTTAGGAACTTACACCTCTTCCTTCTGGGAAACCTGTTGTTGCTTGTCGGTGAATTTATGCTGTTAAGTATCTTTCTGATGGTACTGTTGAGCGGCTTAAAGCCCGTCTCGTGGCCAAAGGTTATACTCAAACCTATGGCGTTAATTATCTGGAGACCTTATCCCCTGTGGCTCGCCTTAATTTTGTTCAGATTCTCCTTTTTGTTGCTATTAGTCAGTCTTGGCTTTTATATCAGCTTGATATAAAGAATGCCCTTCTTCATGGCGATCTCAACAAGGAGGTCTATATGGATCCACCCGCTGGCTATGTTGTTCATGGTCATGAGCATATGGTTTGTCGGTTATGGAAGGCGTTGTATGGTCTCAAAAAATCTCCTCGTACTTGGTTTGATCGCTTTAGTACCGTTATGCTTGCATATGGGTTCCGCCGTTCCACTTCTGATCACTCTGTTTTTGTTTGCCACTCATCTACTGAGGTTATTGTTCTCATTGTTTATGTGGACGACATCATCATCTTTGGCAGTGACTTCGCCGGTATTGCTGATTTGAAGCTTTATTTGGGTAAGCAATTTCACACAAAGAACTTGGGTAATCTGCGGTATTTTCTTGGGATTGAGATTGCTCACTCCTCTTGGGGTTTGTTTCTTTCTTTCTCAACGTAAGTATGTTCTTGATCTTCTTGCTGAAACTGGTCTTCTGGGCACTCGTCCCACTGATACTCCTATGGACTCCTCAGTTAAACTTGATGGCGAGACTGGAGAGTTGTTTCCTAATATTGGTCAGTATCGTTATTTAGTTGGGAAGTTGATTTATCTTATCGTCACTCGTTCGGATATCACTTATGTTGTGAGTGGTGTTAGCCAATTTATGCGTGCTCCTCGTGAACCCCATTTTGATGTTGTGTGTCAAATCTTGCGTTATCTCAAACGTGGTCTAGGTTGCGGTTTACTTTATCGTCCTTCTTCCTTGACTGTCATTGGCTTTAGTGATGCTGATTGGACCGAGAGTCGGAATGACCGTCGTTCTACATCTGGATATTGCACCTTTGTTGGAGGTAACCTTGTTACTTAGTGTAGCAAGAAACAACCAATTGTTGCTCGTTCGAGTGCTGAGACTGAGTATCGTGTTATGGCGCATACCGCCTCTGAGATGTTATGGGTTTATTATCTTCTGTAGGATTTTGGTATTCGTGTTCCTACTCCTATGAGCATGAGCTGTGATAATCAAGCTGCTATTTTCATTGCCAATAATCTCGTGTTTCATGAGCGTACGAAGCATATTGAAGTTGACTGTCATTTTATACGGGACTAGTTGCGTCAGCAACTTGAGACACCATATGTTCGCTCTGCTGATCAATTGGGTGATATCTTCACCAAACCACTTGCTCGTTCTTCGTTTCAGCATCTCTTTGCCAAGCTGGGCATGTTCAATCTCTATGCTCTGGCTTGAAGGAGAGTGTTAGAATATATAGTGATATATGTTATTTTTTGTACTGAGGATACTATGGTCATATTTTATTCTCTGTATTTGCTGATGTTTTAGGTTTATGAAAGGAACTAAGAAACCTACGTTTAATAATATATACAGTTTTCTCCTTCTTCCTTCTGTCTCTCTTTTTCTCTCTAGCCCTAATCGAAGTTTTCCATACTTTTACACTTCAATTAAGGAGATCTCCGTGCAAGCCTGAAAGATCATCATGACCATCTCCGCCTAGACCTACATTTTTTTCTAGTGAAGAGGGCCATGCCACCTGTGCGCAACTGAGCTGGCTCCCCTTTAGCTTGCCACCTTATATGAAGGAGATCTCCATGCAGGCCTAAAAGATCATCATGACCATCTCCGACTAGACCTTGATTTTTAGTTTAAAATTGCCCTCTCTCACTGCTAGGGCTGTCCTTGGTTATCTCTCCTCTTTTACCTCTGGTGTTCTCCTGCCATATTAGTGCCTGCCATTTCTCCATAAGGAACTTCTCTATTAGCCTATCCCCTCTCCATTCACACACATTCTAGTGGTAATAAATAGAAATCAAATATCTAGACTCCTTGCATTTTTAATACTTGTACTTATCATTGAGCTGTTACACTCTAGTGGAAATTAACGGCTGAGAATGTTGTGCTTGTGGGACTCTCATGGCGTATAGTGGTTGCAAGACGACGTCTTCTTTTTCTCATTGCATTTGTTCCCATTGGAGGTTGTTAACGTCATTATTTTCTGGTGCTAACAAGCCTTGTAAGATTGCTTCCT
The DNA here is from genome assembly GCA_036172215.1 of Camellia granthamiana. Taxonomy (NCBI): domain Eukaryota; kingdom Viridiplantae; phylum Streptophyta; class Magnoliopsida; order Ericales; family Theaceae; genus Camellia; species Camellia granthamiana. The sequence continues at coordinate 83,194,679 of CM069903.1, forward strand.
CACCTCCCACATTTAATTACATATGGAATATAGAAAAATCCTGTACAATGGGTCCCAAAATGCTCAATTACTGTGCCCCTAGAAGAACATCATATAGCCTTCAAGTGGTAATAAATAGTAATCAGTCAATACCAGGACTCCTTGCAATTTTAATTGGACCGAAGCACATTTACCTGGACTAATTTGCCTTTATCCAGAAGTTACCACTACTGTGAGTTGCATAAGAAATGGGTTGCAAATCCAATTCCTTCACCACCCTTTCACCTACAAAGTCACGAGTGCTTCTGGAATCAACAATCACAGTTAGTGCCATGTAACCCAAGCAGGCTGCCTTTAACATGCATTGTCTCAGCTGCCCTGCATTCCCACATTAGCATGCAGAGAAATTTCCGGTGTTTCTTTTGGATGCTCTTCATAGCCACCATCTACTGCCATCTCCTTGTCTTCATCACTTCCTTCCAATTATGCTTGAATCAAGAACAATTTTTTTGCAGAATTGCCCTTGGCCAAACTTTTCAATGCTTCTAAATCAAATACCTATTATTCTTTGATGATTTAGCTCCTTCCTACTCATCTTCTTCACTGAAATCTGGGACAAATTTGTTGGAATAGTGGTGTGAGATTGGGAACCATATTTTGGAACAATTGGAGTGGTCTTCATTCATACTAGTGAGTGTGAGAATATTCATGTATCTATGTATATATGGTAGTATATATTGTGTATATACTCTGTCGCGATTCACCTAGTTTGCAATCGCGTCTCCTTTGGTTTGTATTCACCAAAATCATGATCTCTCTCTCTCTCTCTCTCTCTCTCTCTATGTCTTTGGTTCACGAGCTTTCAAGCCTTGTTTCTCTAGGCTGACTTTCATCTCTGGTTTGTTGTGCCCTCTCTGGCTTGCCGTCATTGACTCCTACCTCTCTCCTTGGTTCACGACCCATCTTGCCTAGTTCATCACCCATTTAGTCCCTTTGTTTCAGTGCTTCAACTCATCGTGGCCCGTATTTTCTCTCTAGTGACATCAACCTCTGCTTCGCAACTTGTCTTCTGGTTCATGGCTCATCTCCTACTTTGCGACTTCTGCATCGCGTTTGTGGGAGATCTCTGATTCTGCTTTGATCATATTTCACTCATAGGTATATGACCCATTTGATACTAGTTTTGGATGACTACAATTTGACCCATCTAGTTTTTGGTTTATTATAGTTGGACCCATAGTTATCTATTTATTACACTTGATTCGTTAGTTATCTATTGTTTGGTTCATTACAATGTTGGATGATAAGATTGCTAGGCCCAAAAATAGTCCCTTGGCTTCAGATATGTGTGCATTTTGCCATCAGAGGGGCCATCGGAAGTACCAATATCCCAAAAAGGAATGTTCATTTGCTCCGCAGTCTCAGCCACATTTCTGAGCTCCTACTTAGAGTACTTTTTAGACTCCAGCCATTTATATTGCATTTGCTTCGTCTCTTGAACCTGACTTGGTTTCCTTGAGTGCTCAGATTGGTCAGCTTCAACATGTACTGTCTATCTCCCAGCCATTCTTGTTTGCCTCCGTTGTTTTCTCTCTTTATTTAGGTTTGCTTGGGTCTTCTTCAGGTGTCTATTCGTCTGTCTGGCTTTTTGACTTTGGTGCCTTTTATCATATGACTCCTTATCTCTCCTTACTTTAAAATTGTACTCTCCCACCCTTTCCTATTACTGTTAATGCTTGCTAATGGGTCTGATATGTTTGTTATATTCGTTAGGTCTGTCCTACCGTCTGCTATGTCTGTCGTCATTATTTCATTTGTCCTTTATGTTCCTCAGTTATCTGTCAATTTGTTATCTATCAATCAGCTTGATGCCTTTGGTTTTGATGTTATCTTCTCTTCTTCTCTCTGTTTTGTGCAGGATCGGTTGTCCAAATAGCATATTGGGACCGGTCATAGAGTTGGAGACCTCTATGTGGTGGAGAGCTTGCATTTGTCTATGACTACCTCTCTGACTGCTTTCTTCTTTTTTTAGTTAGATTCTCTCTCGAGTCTTTTTTATTTGTGGCATTTTAGATTAAGACATTTGTCTACTGATCGTTTACGGTCTTTAACTCAATCAGGTTTATTTATTGAGTAAAGTTTCTTCTAGTCAACTTACTGAGCGTCGGGGGTATAAACTTGCCAAAATGACAGTCTTACTTTTCGTAAAAGTACTTCTATATATGATAGACCATTTTCTTTAGTTCATACTGATGTCTGGGTGCCCTTCTCCTATTCTCACCAAAGCAGTTCTCCATACTACGCGTTATTTGTTGATTACTACACCCGTTACACTTGGGATTATTTTATGACTCAACTTCTACCTGATATGTTGTACTTTTTAGTCTATGATCACTACACAGTTTGGGTCTACTATTAAATTGTTACGGTGTGACTTGGGTAGGGAATATTTTAAAATTGAGTTCTGTCAGTATTTGGCCAATTTGGGTACCATTCACCAAACTTCCTGTATTAATACACCCGCCCAAAATGGTCGAGTTGAGCATAAACACATTCATCTCCTTGAGATAGCTAGTTCTCTTCTTCTTTGCCTCTTTTCTGACTCCGTTTTGGGGTGATGAAGTTCTTACTGTTGTTTTTCTTCTCAATCGTATGTCTACTCTCATTTTCTTTGGTCGGTCTCCTTATGAAGCTTTGTTTTCTTAACTTCCTAATTACTCCCTCCTTCGTGTGTTTGGGTTTTCTTGTTTTGTCCTTTTTTCCCATAAAGATAGGACCGAACTTAATGCTTGATCTATCCTGTGTGTCTTTTTGGATTACAGTCTTACTCAGAAAGGCTATCGCTATTATAACCCTGTTTGTTATCGCCTTTATATCTCTCACCATGTTTACTTTTTCGAACGTTTGTCTTACTTGAATTTCCTCCTATCACTGCTCCGGTTTCCAAAAAGAATTTGGTTCACATTGATCTATTTCCTTCTGAGGTCCCACCTGATGAGTACATCTCTACTGTTCTCTATGAGTTTGTTCCCTCCTCTCCTCCTACCAACCCTTATGCTAAGTCTCTTTCTGCTGTTCCCCATGAGTCTATTCCTTCTTTTCCTCCTTCTCCCTCTCCTCCTCCGTTGTTAGTCTATTCTCGTTGGAAGGCTCTCCCTCCACCGGTTGTCTCTGCCCCTCCTGCTTCTGATGACTCTGATCTTGCCAATCGTAAGTATCCCCTTTCACTACAAGAAAACACACTTTTGGCTACCACTTTTGGCTACCAAAACAAATTTAGTCGCCAAAAGTGTGGGAATTGGCTACCAAAATTAATTTTAGTCGGCAAAAGTCAACTTTTTAGCTACTAATTTTTTTTAGTAGGGGAATGTTGATTATTGGCTACTAAAAAAAAATTAGTAGCTAAAGATATTACAATTGGCTACTAAAAAAATTTTTAGTAGCTAAACATATCACAATTGGCGACTAAAAAAAAATTTAGTAGCCGTAGAGGTACCTTTAGCTACTAAATTGTTTAGTAGCCGAATGAAAATAAAAAAATTAATTTTTAATCTTTGCCGACCAAATTTTTGGTCGCCAAATGTCAAGTTTCGGCGACCAAATTTATTTTAGTCGCTAAAAATCTACTTTCGGCTACTAAATCTTTGGTAGCCGAATGAAAATAAAAAAAATTAATTTTAAATCTTTCCCGACCAAAGTTTTGGTCGCCATATGTCAAGTTTCGGCGACCAAATTTATTTTAGTCGCTAAAAATCTACTTTCGGCTACTAAATCTTTGGTAGCCGAATGAAAATAAAAAAAATTAATTTTTAATCTTTCCCGACCAAAGTTTTGGTCGCCAAATGTCAAGTTTTGGCGACCAAATTTATTTTAGTCGCTAAAAACCTACTTTCGGCTACTAAATCTTTGGTAGCCGAATGAAAATAAAAAAAATTAATTTTTAATCTTTCCCGACCAAAGTTTTGGTCGCCAAATGTCAAGTTTCGGCGACCAAATTTATTTTAGTCGCTAAAAATCTACTTTCGGCTACTAAATCTTTGGTAGCCGAATGAAAATAAAAAAATTTAATTATTTATATTTCCCGACCAAACTTTTGGTCGCCAAATGTCAAGTTTCGGCGACCAAATTTATTTTAGTCGCTAAAAACCTACTTTCGGCTACTAAATCTTTGGTAGCCGAATGAAAATAAAAAAAAAATTAATTATTTATATTTATATATATATTTTTATTTATATTTTTATTTTTATTTTTATGAAGAGGTTGTACACCCACCATCCAAAAATATTAATTTTTTAAAAAAATTAATTATTAAAATAATATGAATTTCTTATTTTGTCCTTTTTTTAAATCCATTAATAATAAAAAATTTACAATTATGACAATTGATATTTCTAAAAAAATATACTATCAAAAGGTAATTTTGATAAATTAATATTTTTAAAATGTAATAATTGTATTATAAAAAGAAATTAAATTCTGAAAATAGACTATTATTTTGAGATGAATTAAATTCTTATTTTCTCTCTATGTCTCTCGCCTATCTCTCTTCTCTCTATCTCTCTCAACTGTTTTCTCTCTCTGTCTCTCTAGCTCATCTCTCTTATCTCTATCTCTCTCATTTCTTTTTTTTTTCTCTCTCTCTCTCTCTTATCTTTCTATCTCTCTCTATCTCTCTCGCTCATTTCTCTTCTTTTTCTGTCTCTATCTTTTTCTGTGTCTCTCTCTCTCTCTCATCTCTTTTCGCTCTATTTCTCTCTCTTTTTGTCTATCTCTCGCTCATCTCTTGTTTCTCTCTCTTTTTATATCTCTCCATCTCTTTCTCTCTCTATCTCTTTTTCTGTCTATCTCTCTCTCCCTGTCTTTCTCTCACTCATCACTCTTCTCTCTCTCTTTCTGTCTACTTGTCTATTTGTCTATTTCTCTCTCACTATGTTCGCCTTGCTCACTCTCTTACTCTCATCTTCTCTATTTATCGAGCTCCTTCTCGATTTATCGATCCATTATAAGAAAATACACTTTTAGCAACCACTTTGTCTATCTCTCTCTCTTGCTCATCACTCTATCTCTGTCTCTCTCTCTCTCTTCTTTATCTGTCTCTCACAAAATTAAAATATTTAAAAAATTGATTTGAATTAAGTTTTGACAAAGAGTTTTGAATTATCTGTCTTCCTTATTTGTTGAGCTCCCTTTCGATTTATCGATCCACTACAAGAAAATGCACTTTTAGCGACCACTTTGTCTCTTTCTTGCTCTTTCTTTGTCTCTCTATCTCTTTTCTCTATTCGTCTCTCACTCATCTCTCTCTCTCACCACCCATCTTCTCTACCACATTTACCACTACTGCAAATGCCATTCAACTACCACCACTGTTCTCTTTCTCTCTTTCACTCATCACTCTTTTTTCTCTGTCTGTTTGTCTATCTGTTTGTTTGTCTGTCTGTGTGTCTTTCGTTCATCTTTCTTCTCTCTATCTCTCTTATTTGTCTTCTCTCTATGTCTCTCTCGCTCATCTCTCTTCTCTCTCTCTGTCTCTCTCGCTCTATCTCTCTTCTCTCTATCTCTCTATTTTTATATTCTCTCTCTCGTTCATATCTTTTCGCTCTCTTTCTATATGTCTCTCTCATCTCTTGTTTCTATCTATTTTTCTATATGTCTCTCTCTATCTCTTTCTCTCTCTGTCTCTCTGTCTCTATATCTCTTTCTCTCTTTATCTCTCTCTCACTTATCACTCTTCTCTCTTTTTTTCTCTCTCTGTGTCTGTTTGTTTGTCTCTCACTCGTCTCTCTCTTTCTCTCTATGTGTCTGTCTGTCTGTTTGTCTCTCTCCCCCATTGTGTTCACATTGTTCACTCTCTCTCTCATCTCTTCTCTATTTACTGAGCTCTCCACTACAAGAAAATGCACTTTTAGCGACCACTTTGTCTCTCTCTCTCGCTCATCACTCTGTCTGTCTCTGTCTCTGTCTCTCTTTCTCTTCTCTATCTGTCTCTCACTCATCTCTCTCTCTCTCACCACTCATCTCTTTTACCACCTTCACCACTACTGCAAACGCCATTCCACTACCACCATTACTATCACTGTTGCCACTTCACCTCTACGACTACCATTACTACTACCATTGCCACCACTCCACTACCACCACTACCACTACTGCCATTACTACTACCATTACCTTTCATTCACCCCTGCCACTCCATCTATTATACCACTACCACTACCACAACTTCACCACTAATCTCCTTCGCCATCACCACCACCACCACCACCACCATCTCTTATCCACCACCTTCACCACTACTGCTGCTCCCTCTCCTCTACCAAAAAAAATTAGTTCATGATTTTTAATAACAAAAAAAAAAATGTGCCGCAGAAAAATATCGATCCACTACAAGAAAATGCACTTTTAGCGACCACTTTGTCGCTCTCTCGCTCATCACTCTGTCTGTCTCTCTCTCTCTCTCTCTCTCTCTCTCTCTTCTCTATCTGTCTCTCACTCATTTCTCTCTCTCACCACCCATCTCCTCTACCACCTTCACCACTACTGCAAACACCATTCCACCACCACCATTACTTCTACTGTCGCCACTTCACCTCTACGACTACCATTACTACTACTATCGCCACCACTCCACTACCACCGCTACCACTACTGCCACTACTACTACCATTACCTTTCTTTCACCCCTGCCACTCCATTTACACTACCACTACCACTACCACTACCACAACTTCAACACTAATCTCTTTCGCCATCACCATCACCACCACCACCACCACCACCATCATCTCTTATCCACCACCTTCACTACTGCTGCCGCTCCTTTTCCTCTACCACAAAAAATTAGTTTATGATTTTTAGTAATAAAAAAAAATAGGCCGCAGAAAAATATTTTTCATTGACTACAGAAAATTAACTTTTATTTTAGTGAAAAATATTTTTCATTAAAATATATATTACCCCTACTTCTACAAAATAAAAAATAATAATTTTTTTTTCATTAAAATAAAAATGAAACAAAAATTTTCAATCTTAGTAACTAAAAAAAAAAAAAATTTGTTTTAAAAATTCATCAACTACAAAAAAAAAATATATATTTTAACAAAAAATAAATTTATTTAATTATTTTTTTATTTTTATTTTTATTTTTCATTCCCCGCCCCTTTATTTTTTTCATTCCCGCTCCCCCCTTTATTTTTTTCCCATTCCCGCTTCCACACAAAAAACCCTAATCTCAAACCCAAAAAATCCCTAATCTCAAACCCAAACCCTCACCCTTCTCTTCACCTTCGCTATCTCTCTCTCTCTCGCTATCTCTCTCTCTCTCTGCGAGTGTACTGCAAAAAGCTTCGAAACCCTTGGAATCTCTCAAATCCCGAATCTCGAATCTCGAATCTCATTCACTCATCTCTACAAGCTCTGCTCTGTGTGTATTGCTCTCTCGCTGCTCTGTTTCCTCCACCCCTAATCACTCCTTTCCCCTGCTCTCGATCTTCTCACCAAACTCCCTGACTCATCGACAATCTCATGGCTGAAGGCAAGCTTGATCTTCTCTCTTCCAAATCGTCCGATCAGTCCTAGACCCCCAAAGGTACTCATTCTTTTGCATCTCTCTATCTCCATATATAATTTTTATTGGGTTTGGTTTTTTTAGTTTTATGGATTGGATCGTTATGTCGTTAATGTTAGGTTTGTATTTTTATATGGTTTCACGGATTCGTCTCTCGGTGGTGTTTCAGATCAGTTGCCTTGCCTTGTGGTTCTGATCAGTTGCCTTTGGGTATATGGTTTCTAAGAAGAAGTATATCTTCACCATTGACGATGATTGCTTTGTGAGTCTTCCTTCTATTTGGGTTTTTGTTTTTAAATCTGGGTTTTTGTTTTTTAATGATAAAGTTTAGATCTTGATGCAGCTATGTGTTTTGGGTGTCAATTTGGTAGATCTGTTTGATAATGGCTTGTTATGATCTGGGTTTTTGAGAAAAATTGACTGTTTGATTGTTGGGTTGTTCTTTGGTGTCACACTGTTGGTTTCTTCTAGCCATATAGTTTGTTTTGCTTTGTATTTTTATTATTTTTGTTATCAGTTTTTCTTTTTGGCAGAGTACTTGATGGGGTCTAGTAACTTTTTTAAAAACTAGCTTGTCGGTGCAAATGTGATGCATTTGTAATTTAACATAAATTATATCTAATTTTACATCTCAATTTTTTGTGTGATTTGTTAAATGAAGAAAATGGATTGAAATTGATAACTGTTTAACAATATGTGTGTATTTTTGGAAGAATAAGTGCAAATGTGATGTGTTTGCAATTTTACGTATACATTTTTTGGTTATTTGTTAAATGAAGAAAATGGATTGAAATTGATAACTGTTTAACAATATGTGTACTTTTGGAAGAAAAAAGAATAGCTTAACAAACCTTCAAAATCTTATGAGTTGTGCTTTATATAATACTGTAGATAGTATAGATTCACTTGGTCAATTACTAAACTTGTTGGTGAGTTGAAATATAAGGTTGAATCGATCATCAAAAGAAGAATTAGGCCAAAAATTAGAATACACTCGGCTAAAATAAAACTTCCATGTTACGTATATGACTCTTAATTTTTTGAATTAGTAGACTACCATTTAAAATTCATAGTTTTGATTTTAAATCAATAAGTTAGTAATATAGATTAATGAAATTAGGATTTTCAGTTAAAGAATATGAAAATGAAGAATTTTAAAAAAGGAAAATAATTTAAATGAGACAAGTATTTACTATGTTGGCACCCAACTAATAAAGTATAGTATACATTTCCAAAACATGGGGCAGGTTAGCTTCCTTAGTTGAGGAATACATGAATGTGTGTCATTGGTGCTGCTTAATAAATATTCCACATCTATTTACTGGAAGACATGAATGAATCAACATTCTGCTAGTCTAGACTGACTCTCTCTCTCTCTCTCTCTCTCTCTCTCTCTCTCTCAGTGTTTCATCATTATTGGTGAAAAATGCAATCCCTCTTTTGTGTGTCATTGGTGCAGCAGTTCTTGAAGGTCATGCTGGGAGGGTAAGTTTTGGATGCCATGGTTCATTAAATATATTGAGGTTGATATTATGTATTATTGTGGGTTATAAGTTCATATTTTTATTCACCCAAAAATTTAACCATAGTTGGTATTGCTTGATTGGAGGTTGTTATTTATGTATCATTATGAATCCCCATATATTTTATTCATATTTAGTTGGAACTAGGTGGATTGAAGACAATTTTCTAATCTTTGAATAATTCTCTTTGTGGAGGGAATTATTCACTATTTTTGAATTATTCAATTTTCACTATCTTTGTGAAGACAATTTTCTAATCTTTGAATAATTCTATGTACAACGTATTTTTCACTATTTTTGTTTGTCAACCAAATATGAGAATAAATATTTTCATGTAAATTTTTGTGACCTATTTATGTGTTCGTAAATTCATTCATATATATATATAGTTCGTTATATATATAGTTCGTTATTGATGTCTTAACTGAAACACATCATTTGTGTTCTTGTTTGCAGGAAAATAAGGCCTAAGATGACTCTCTCTGTCTTCCTTAAAATAATGGCACTTGGTTTACTAGAGTAATGCTCTAAACACCTTTTACATATGAGGATGTTAGAATGTATATGGACTTTCATGTGTATAAAATTTAGGAAAATAATATGAAAAATATTACATATAATTATATGTCTTGTTTATTTCAGTCCTAAACACAAGTGAGTAGGTCCATGTGCATCTATTCATAGAGATCGCATAACAAAAATTTGAAGCAAACCACATCCTAAGGAAGTTCTTCTGCCCAGGTGCGTTGGCTAGATTTGTGATAAGGGTCTTAGTTTCTTCATTAAATATTGAGATGAGTTGGCCAATATTATCAGTATTAACTTTCATTAAATTTTGTGCAATCTAGTTTGGCCAAAATTTTCTTCATTAAATTTTGTGATAAGGGTCTTAGTTTCTTCATTAAATTTTCTTCATTAAATTTCAACCAATATTGGTTGAAATTTGACCAAGTCTAAATTCTAAGGAGTAATTAGTTGATGTCTCACACATATTGCCGCTGATTGACTTGGAATATTTCATCTAATGTCCTTGATCAAATTTTGTGCAGCAACAATGGCAATGAGCTGGAGATAGATTCAGCGAAGAGTCATGAACAGTTAGCTCTTCTTGTGCAATCTAAAAGGTGAACAACTGAACTTAGCTAGAAACTTTAGGCCTGACTATGTAGCAATTATATGGAGACTACTATAATGGTTATCTTTAAAGAGAACAAGGGATCGAAGAAATTCAACAGCAGATTGGTGAGGTGAACTTGAACCTGAACCTAGTCAAACTATACATGGACTCCATCTGCTGGTTATAGATGTATGTAGTCATGGCTACATAGAGAACTTGTTAGCAGTTGGATTATGTAGGTTAAAAAAAAAATAATAATAATAATAATTGACATCTAAGCAAGATGGAAATGTAGCATCTCTATCAACCAAATATATTTTTATAATTGTCTCAAGACTTCCTTTGTAGGATGAAACAACATAAATCTATATCAGTCAAACAGATCTGCATAAACCTTTCCTTTATTTAGAAAATATATCATGAAGTAGAACATAAATCTTAACTCACAATCTTTTTTTTTTTTTTCTTTTTTTTTTCCCTTCTCTTCTTGGACTAGTTGTTTCTTCCACTCACTTTCTTTACTCATCTTTTCCTTTATGAAAGGAACTTGGAGGAACTTAATGATCCACAAAGCAAATTATATATATATTTTTAGTTATGCGTTAATGATTGACTGCTAAGATATGCTTGAGAAAATACCAAATTTTGTTGCATCTTAGATTAATGATTGATAGTTGTGGATTTACTTATAGATCACTTAATGATTTTTAGCCTCCTACTGTAAATTTTGATTTTTAGCCTCCTACTATATTTGAAGGTGCGATTATTACAATGTTTTATGAGACGTGGGCAATGGGTGTATTGGAAAATGTTCTGGCATCTTGCCATTCCATTTCTCGATTTTCTGATTGCATTACTACATTTGCATTATTTTGCAGTTGGTGTCTTCAGAAAGAAACGTACCAAACTATATGAAGGAAGCTTGAAGGATGAGAAGCGTTTAGATCAATGGCTTCATTGTTAAAATTAAGCAAGTGTTTTAGTAAATAAATTTAATTTTCCCATCATGTTTACACCTTCAAAATATTCTGTAAATGACATTTGATGTAGATTTTTTTGTACAGAGGACATCTTTTTTGTATGATTTTTTGCTTGTATGGAATTATTATTTTGGGTTGGATTGTATTTGATTTGTATACAATTTGATGTTAATTGATCAAATTTTTGTATTGTTGAAACGAAATAGAAATAGATATTTATGTATTATTTTGTTTAAATACAGAGTGCAGGTTGTATGAAATAAATACAGGTTGTGAAGAAATTAATTATAAAAAAAAACACTAAATAAAGTTTTTGGCAATTAAATGTTTAGTAGCGAAAAAAAAAAAAAAAGTGAATTTGTTAGTGACTAATCAATTGGTAGCTAAAAAGGAAATTAATATTTTTAGTGACTAAATATTTGGTAGCCATAAAGAATCCAAAGATTTTTGGTGACTAAAAATTTAGTAGCTAAAAATATAATGAAGACTTTCGGCTACCAAATGGTTAGTAGCCAAAAATTTAATAAAATGAAAAATAATTTTTTTGCCGACTAAATTCTTTAGTCGCTAAATGTAGTAATGTTGTGACTAAAAATAAATCTGCGACAAAAAGTCTTAGTCGCTGAAAATTAATTTATTTTATTTGAAGACTTTTGGCGACTAAATATTTAGTCGCCAAAAGATACCCTTTCCCGACTACTCAAATTTTGGTAGCCAAATGCTTACTTTTGGCTACTAATATTTTAGTCGCCAAAAGATAACCTTTGCCGACTAACGAAAATTTAGTAGCCAAAAAGGTTCACTTTCAGCGACCAAAAATAGTTTAGTCGCCAATACTATCGCCGACAGCTTATAGGCGACCACTTTGGCGACAAAAAAATTTAGTCGCTAATTGTTTCGGCGACCAAAAATGGGGCTTTTGGCGACCAATATTTTGGTCGCCAAAAGTGTCGTTTTTTGTAGTGTTTGCAACCGTAAACAGGTAGTTAAACTTGGTTTGAAAACATATTTTTCTTCTTCATATTGTACCTTTTGTCTGCTATTCACTCTTTTTTAGAACCCTAGTCTTGTAAGGAGGCTCGTCAGGATTTTAATTAGGTTCGAGCTATAGAGGATGAGGTGTTTGCATTACAGAAAAACTGCTAATTGGGAGCTGGTTCATTTTGCTGGAAAGAATCTGGTTGGTTGCAAATGGGTCTATAAAGTGAAGACTCATTCTGATGGTTCCCTGGAGCGCTACAAAACTCACGTGGTTGCTAAAGTTTCTCACAGGAGTATGATATTGATTATGAGTAGACTTTTGTCCCTGTTGCCAAGAGGACTATTGTCCGTACTTTGATTTCTGTTGTTACTGTTCGTTATTGGCCTCTTTATTAGATGAATGTTAAGAATGCTTTTCTTAATGACCATCTCACTGAGGAGGTCTACATGCATCCTTCCCCTGGTCTTCCTCATTTTTCTAGACAAGTGTGTCGTGTTCACCATGCTCTTTATGATTTGAAGCAATCTACTCATGCTTGGTATGACTGTTTTCAAACAACAGTTACTTAGTTTGGGTTTCACCCTCTCTATTACATTGTGGTATAAGATTAGGAGGCATACCTTGATTCAGTTCCAGTGATTCTAGTGAATGTGCACAAGACCATAGTCATCTACCCTCATGAATAATATCAAGAGCTCTTACTTCCCGACCTTTCGCCATCTACCCATATGATGTTTGACATGAAGCCTCACAATATTTCTAAGCTTCAACTACTTTCACCATGCTTAACTTCTACACTAGTTTCCACTTTTACCAAATTTTTCTTTCAAGCCTTTCCTTTGTTTGACACCCCTAGGAGACCGCATTAGAACTTTGTAATAGGCTCCCCCCCTTTTTTTTTGCACTTTTTCTTTGATGAGGGGCCAATTCCTTATTCCAATTCCATATACTTTTGACACAAAACTTAAGAGTACTTTTGTCAATCAAAAAAAATAAAATAAAAATTAAGGGTACTTTGGAATGTTGTGAGCCAAGAATAGATTGCTTAATCTTTGAAAATTCTCCCTATTGATGACATCTATTTTTTTAATAAGAAATAACTTTTGAAGCTCTTGTAAATATTTTGTCATTGCACTGGATCAAAAGTCTTTTGCTTACTGTTGAAGCTCTCTGTATTTGCAGGCATATCTTGAGAAATATCAGAAGACCTAGTTGTAACATATAACTGGTAGTGCCTTTTCGTTTCCTAAACCTTTTGTGCGTGCGCGCGCGCGTGTTGATACAACAAGACTTAAGTTATTATGTTTTGCGTGTTCAAGTTTTTGTAGCCCCGTACTTCAACCTTTTCTGTATGTAATGTAATGTAGTGGATGGAAGGTCAGGTGGGCCTTAATTTCCTTGCAAATGTGTGTTTGGTATCATTTGCATTTTCTGTTTTATTTATTTATTTTCTACTTGTTTTATTTGGAAAAATTTATTTGGTGAACTATAAAGCTATTTCTGAAAACTGTTTTCCCTTTTTGTTTTTCTTCCTTTAAATATCCCACTTTTTAGGAAATACTGAAAAATAGTTTTTTGCGCAAAAATGCAAACTATATCAAGCATTTTTGAACTTTTAATTGTTATTATTTGATTCGAGTTGCTAGGAAAATTGTTTGCTCATGAATAATTTAGTTTACTTTTTCTTTTGTTTCTTAATTTTTTTGGTAACGAAGAGCTTTTTTCCACACAAAAAAGGAAAAAGGTTGAACAGCAACTGGAGGGGATTGTTGCCAAAAACATGGGGGCTTAAATAGTGAAGGGGTAAAAGACGGAAATTGTGATGTGAGCTGAAAATTCCCCATATTGTGTGTGTGTATATATATATATTTGAGATTAAAGTCACGATAGTGTCTCGTGAATTAAAATGATATTTGTGATATGGGAGTGAGTGATTGCTAGTATGTCAGTTTATTTTGCAGAAGTGAATTCAAAGAGGCCTTATAGTAAGGCTTCAGCCTTGGTACCAAGGAGAATTTGCTGTCCAAGGGGAGCATTCTTTGGTTTTCTATTTTGGTCATTTTCGTATGGTATGATATGGACACACTGAACATTGTGATTTGATCAATGCTAGGGACTTGGATGAGTTTGGAATATGAATTTGGATAGAGATTTGAAAATAGAAAGGAAAAAAGATCAGTGAAATGTGAATGAAATATATTTTTATTTTACTTACATATTTAACACAATTTTGCTTTTTTGCTTTCTAAAGTTTTATTCAAATTTAAACTCCAAATATAGTCTAAATGAATTATTCAATATTTTATACAATATTTATATAAGTATGGAACTCAGATCACATAAGTATTGTGTAAAATATTTAGTAATTCAAAGTCTCTCACATTTTTGTTGTAATTTGTTATTTACTCAGATCAATATAAAGTGAAATCAGTGGCATTTTAAAGCTGACACATAGCCCTAACATTTCCAACTGGTTTAACTGAAGAAGGATTTTTTTGGTATAAATGGGGCTAGTTAAAGTCGAGGTACCTGCTGTGTTCCAAACAACGATGAAAGTAAAAGTGGTTTTTGGCATATAAACATTGTGCGATCATTTTATAAAAAATCACAGATGCTAAAGATATATTCATGGAATTTCAGTGAAACAGATTTAGAAAAGGAGATCATTTGATTTTTGTATGAATTTTTAATGTCTCAAATTTAGTGCAGAAACCTTTAGGGTTTTTGAAAGAAAATGCAAGTAAACCTTAAATCTTTTCCAATAGTACACTCCATTTTTTAATGCCTAATATACTCTCCTACAACACAAATGAACAACAAGATGTTGAGAACAAAGAAGAAGTGAAAGGTTTTAATATCCTACCTTGAGAAGTGTTAAAAGATTTGATGTCTATTTGTGCACTTTTAAATTAAAAACAGGGATCGGTAGATCCAAATATAAGTTTAAATATGTAGATAGACAGGATAAAAATATGAGACCAAATAAGTCTAAATATAGAGGCATATAGATTCAAAACACGGGAACAAACAAGTTTAAAATAGACATATGTGTCTCGTTTTAAAGTTTTTATGTCCACTTAAGGTCTATATAAAGTCTACATATCCATTTTTATATTATTTTAATGCCTATTTGTCCATTTGTAAGTTTGTTAAAAACCAACCTATTTGTTTGTTTTTAAAGCGTATCTATCTATTTTCGAGGTCTATTTGTCCAATTTAAGGCATATTTAAAGCTTATTTGTCCATTTTAATGTCATTTTAAGGCCTATATGTCCATTTTAAGTTAAAAATACACCTATTTGTTTATTTATAAAGGCTCTTTTGTTCATTTTTAAGTCAAAAAATGGGTACAAATAGGCATATCTATCCATTTTCAATGCCACTAAAAATTTAAACCTAAAAGTACTCTAAAATGAAACTGAGTTGTGCGACAATGAATACAAAAATATTTGTTTGTGTTAAAATATCAATAGGTCATAACTTTGTGGTCGATGGTCTATTGTAGATGAATATTTTTTTAATGTACTTTTTCGAGATCAATCTATTTGAAATTGCACAAGGCGGTTTTTTGCATTTATTTTTGTAAAATTCACAACAACAAAAAAACTGTATTTTCCCAATAAACATATTTTTTTTTTCTTCAAATGTAATATTCAATATTAATATTGTTTTAAAGATCTCGAAATGAAGAATCCGAAACTATCAATTCTATTAAAAACATATTTATATTGTTTTAAAGTTATAGCATGTTAAACTTCTTTAGCACAAAATAAATATAGAGAACAAAAATGTTGAAAATTGTCGTTACCAAAAAATGTTTGGACTTACCGTATGTGTATCTTTATGACCAACAAAGATCAAAGCTTCGACCTCTCTGTCCCAAACCACCTCATAAGCTAATCAGTTAACCCTATTTTTATAGTCAAAGTGATAATGATATATAATATTTAAGAGTCTAATCTTTGAAATATAATACATAGGTTTGGGCCACGTAGGTTGGCACGTGTTCCTAATTAGCCCAATGTCTTGCTGACATGGCATATTTGGTCCACGTTTTGGATAATAGTTGGTTATTAGTCTAAAGTGAGAAGAATTAGATATTTTGCTGGCCAAATTGGAAAAACGTTAATACTTTAGGAAGATGAAATGTAATTTATCCATTTTGAAAATTTTGGGAATGTTAAGATGTGACAAACCTAAGCGATTCATGATTCAATATAAATTTAATTGTAATAAATCTCAAACACACAACACTAACAATCTAAATCATCTAACATGAACAAAAATAATTTAGATTGTAATTTCACAATTGATAAATAAACACAAGAGATTTAACAGGGAAAAACTACAATTGGAATGCTTCCAATTGTGATAAAAAAAAGAAAAAAAAGAAAAAAAAAAAAAAAGGCCACTAAACAATCCACTATGAAGATAACAAAATTGCATAAGAGTACAAACAATTACCCAACTCACTCTAGGATCCTCTTCCACTCCTTGTGACGCTTTCATCAACGCCTTCGTCTCGGTATTGAATAGCACAGTGTTGAATCCACAGCACTCACGTTGAATCCACATTTATGAGCAGCTTTGAACTCCTTCAAAGCATTCAAGCTCAACACTTCGGAATCCATCAATGAACACTCTAAATGTTTGAATGCTAGCAAGCTCCTTGATATATACACATTAATCCAAACGAGATAAGAGTCTCACAATGTGGGTGTTTGGTAAAACTTAATTTCAACTTAAAGTAGCTTTTGACTTAAATTAAGTTATATTGGTGCGTTTGGTATAGTTTATGAGGATAGCTTATGGCTTAATTTAAGTCAAATTTCAGCTTAAATTCAAAGTTGCTCGGGAGATGCTTAAAAAAACGACTTATGCGCGCAGCTGTTTGGGGAGGGGCTAAATGACTGAAATGCCTCTCCTAATCTCCATTATTTACGAAAATGCCATATATAATCCCATCTGAAAACACTGTTCACTCTCTTCTCTCGATGGAGGCAATTTCCGGCGAGTGTGGAGGTGATTTCCGGCGGTCCATGTAATCTCCGTCATTGCGATCTCGAGGCATCCGACACTCATTTTCATCCTCAACACAGCACAACATCCATCGTCATCACGACCTCTCTTCTCTCTCTCTCTCTCTCTCTCGATCGTCATCTCGATCTTCCCCGTCCGAGGAAACCCTAGCGCCGTCGTCATCTCGATCTTCCCCGTCGCGATCTGCTCTCGCGCGATCTACTCTTGAAGCTGTAGAAGCTCTCGAAACCAGAGGAAACCCTAGATCTTATCTGCAATCTCACTCGATCTCGTCTCTCTCTTTCTCTGTTGCAGACCACCGGCGACGAGGAAGATCGAGGCTAGGGTTGCGGCGTACGGAGGCTCTGGAAGGAAGAGGAAGGAAAAAAATTAAATAAATTAAACAAAAAAAATAATTAAAAACAAAATAATAAAAATAATATTGAACAAAATAAATTGAAATAAAAATAAAATAATAAAATAATCAAAATAATAATAAAAATAATTTATTAATACTGAAATAAATTGTGCAATTCATATCCATTAAATAAATAACACAATTTAATTGTAATGAAAAAGAATAATAAATTAAAAAAAGAATTATATTAACATTATAATAATTATATTAATATTAAAAGAATTAAATAAATTACACAATTTAATTGTAATAAAAAAGAATAATAAATTAAAAAAAGAATTATATTAACATTATAATAATTATATTAATATTAAAAGAATTAAATCAATTACACAATTTAATTGTAATGAAAAAGAATAATAAATTAAAAAAAGAATTCTATTAACATTATAATAATTATATTAATATTAAAAGAATTATATTAACATTATAACAATTTAATTGTAATTAGTATTAAAAAGAATTATATTAAAAAATAATAATAATTAGTATCAAATAATATTAATATTATTTGATATTAATTACATTTTATCAAGTGTAATAATTTTTATATTAGTTGATACTAATTAATACTAATTATATTAACTTTTATTAATGAAATAATTTTTTTAAATTAAAATTGAAAAAAAAATGACAAAATTATCATTTTTATATCATATAAGGGCAAAAAAGTCAATTATACAGAAAAAGCTATTTTACAGGTTATTTACCAAACACTATTCTGTAACTTAAATCTATAATCCCACAGCTACACCAAACAGGTTACCAGCTTATGCTCACAGTTGTAAGCTATAATCTGTTAAGTTATAATCTATAATCACTTTCCCACAGCTCTACCAAACGGGGCCAATGACATCAAGGAAAACAATAGAAAAGCTCCCTAGCAGATTGCTCAAGTGTTATTGAGGTTGCAAACACGGATGTGGGAAAGGCAAACCTAAAAACAGCATAAAATGCCTTTTATAGCAGTTTAGGTCCACAGACCATTTGAGCGAAAGAATGGTTGCTCAAGCGGTGAGCCTAGAACGCGCGCACATAAGTGCCTTCGCTTTAGCCACCGAATGTGTGCTTAAGCAAAGAATGCGAGCTCACAGAAATTTTGCAGAGGGCCTGAATTTCTAAGAGCAAGGCATCTTTGCTCGAGCGACCATTTCGTCACTCGAGCGATCCAAGAGCAAACAGAACAAGGAATTACAATTGAAAAGTGATTGTTTGTGAAATTGACAACACAAGAGACCTAACAAGATGTAACACAAAAATGCTTTGTCAAGCCATTAAATTGAAAGGTGTATACTGATCATTCAAATGTGACAATTAACTTCCATAAATAATAACCAAAATAAAAATTTCTTAGTCTCAAAAACACTTATGTTGTGTTTGATTCATGAACTTGGATAGGAATTTAGAAAGAGAAAAGAAAAAGGTAGGTGAAATATGAATGAAATATAATTATATTTCACACATATTTTTCCTTCCTTTCTTTCTTTTAAATCTCCACCCAAATTTATGTACTAAACACAGCCTTATGTTATGTTTGGATTTTGGAATAGGATATAAATTTTATGAAGAAAAAAAAAAGAGAGAAAATTTTTTCAATTTATTGTTCTTCCACAAAAGGCTATCCAAATCTATGATAAAAATATATCATTATGTTTAAGTGAATATCATTTTCATGTTTTTCACAATTTGAGTGGGTGAGGACAATGTGGGTTCTTTTCCATGATGCATATCTAGAATGGCAAGTATTTAGTACATCACATTCAAATGTAGAGGATATATATTAATTGAAAAGGCAAAGTGTCTGCTCTTTGATTCAAAATTTGCATAGAATTTCAATGCCCTAATAATTCGTACTACATATAGTCAAGATTGTTAAAATTGAAATTCTAACTAGGATGGTTGAGAGGGATTGGTAAGATCAGGATCGTAGTAGAATTAGAATTATAGCGCGATTTTACATGATTTTATGATTAAAATTGTAATTATTTTAATATTCTCCTGAATTTAAAATTCTAATACAATTTAAATTATTTAGCTCAACTAAAATTGGAAGACGTGAAAATATTGAAATTCTAGTAACTATGCGTACAGCAAAGCAATAAAAGCATACGTAGTCTCGTATGTCTTATATGATATCTCGCATCTTTCCAATGACTAACAAAAGCCCACTTGCTTGCATGACTTTCTATAGGACCAGTTTAAGACCAGCAACAGAGACTTTCACTTTTCAGTCTCTTTTTCTTAAAATGGCAAAGTTGAAAATTTTCTCACATTTCTAAGCTACTCTCTCTCATTCACTCACTGCTGTTATTCAACATCTATGAAACACGATTAAGCTACTCTCTCTCATTCACTCACTGCTGTCATTCAACATCTATGAAACACGAGTACCTTGAAAATATTATTGTATTTGTATTGAGGACTTTTTGGGTATTGGTATTCGTATCGATAGGGATATACATATCGGATACTCGAAATATGTACCGGATATTTTTTTATACATTTTTTAACAATTGGGTACTCCATTGGTATTTCATGGATACGGGATGGGTACATGGGGAGTACGCCAAGGTATGAGATATTGGTAAAGATACGTTTAATTTATTAGAGAGTTCTGATTTATTTGAAACTGTAAATACTTTACTTGATGTGACATAAATGAAAAATGTATTATTCAATGATAAAATTAATAAAAGTGAAAACTAAAATCTCAAGTTTTCAAATTTCGCTTAGCTTACTTTTGAAATGAAATTTTGTTTTGTAATTTCTCCTGTTTAATGGCATTAAAATAGCTTATAGATATTGATATTGTTGAACTATGATGTCTCTTTTATTTTTGTAATTTTTTTTTTAATTTTGGTATTAAATCTTGATTTGTAGATTAAATCTCAAACTATAAATTATAAAAAATAAAAAATTTATTATCGTACTCCAATCATATCTATATCTTATTTTTTTTAAAGATATTACCATATCAATATACCTATATCGAGTACTAATATCCATGTCCGCACCCGCTTCGTAATTCAACATTAAGGAGCCATGCCATGCTGTGTTGAATTTCAACACCCTCTTTCTTCTTCTTCTTTATTATTTTTATTTTGTCATCATATATTAATTTGTTTTGTAGTGGGAATGAATAAGAAGAGTTCATGTGTGAGACTTGTATTTTGCTGGCCCAGTGACCAAATCAAAATTTTATTTAGTGATCAATGTAAATATATATAACAAATAATAACAATAATAATAATAATAATAATAATAATAATAATAATAATAATAATAATAATTTCTTGCTCGTGTTGTAGAAACATTAGTAAGAAATTTAATAAATCATTTTTTTCATTCTTGTCTTGACATATCTTACCATGTCCTCCAACTCCTCCACTTTTCTTTTCTTTTTGATTGGCAAATATTAATTATTAATTGTTAGATTAGCATCAATGGAAATAAGCATCCTATCCTTACAAAGTACCAAATACTTGCCTCTTAATTCAACTCCCTTTTAAGCTCGAAAAATATAATTTGGACAACAACAATAAAAGCCAATAAATTTTTCATGAGGTACACAAAAGACACTAGACTAGTTTTTTTTTTTAGAAAGAATTTATTCATAAGACAAAAAGGATACAATAGGAAAAGCTTTGAGGAAAAAAGAAAAGTAAACTACCAAAAAAACTGCACCATTATCTAACATTGCATTTTTGAAGAAGTTATCTCATCATCGCCATCTCACTGCACACAACTTCCATCATCATCTCACAGCAAACTTGAGCTGCTACCTTTGTCTATTATAGCTTCTTCATCACAGGTCTGTAAGAATAGTGTTCCGATGGCATGCTACAATGGAATTAGTTGTGGTGGTTAGATAGTTTGTTATATAGTTACATATAGTTAAAGAGAATTAGTTAGGATTAGATATTTTTGTATAGATTAGATATTTTGTTTACAATATATAAACAAGTGTAAGCTACAATTTTGGTTTAATGAAAATGAGTTTAAAGATTCTCAATATGGTATCAGAGTATTGAGCTCTCGTGAGCAAGATCCACAGCCTTTCAATGGCAGATTCTTCTCTGCCATCAAATCTCAGTTTACTAATTTCAAATTTGAATTCTCTCATCATAGTGAAGCTCGAATCCAACAATTTTCTCATATGGAAGTCACAGATGACAAATGTGCTTAGAGCATCTGGATTTCTTGATCATGTAAATGGATCAAATCCATGTCCATCTCCAGAACTCATTGATGCACTTGGAAAAACCATTCCAAATCCAAGTTATGCAAAATGACAACTGATTGACGCACATTTGCTCACTTGTCTGACTGCAACTCTATCTTCAACCATTTATTCTTCTGTTCTTCATTTGACTCACAGTGATCAGGTATGGTAATTTTTGGAGAAGCAGTTTACTTCTATTTTACGTTCTCATATCCTTCAACTGAAAACCAAACTCCAAACATTCTGTAAGAAATCATCTTCAATGGAGGTTTATCTGTCTCAAGTCAAAGACCTTGCAACTCAACTGGCTTTAGCTTCTGCAAAAGTTGATGATTAGGATCTGGTATTTCTAACCTTGAATGGTTTGCCAGAGGAATATGATGCTTTTAAAACCTCCATTCGTACTCGATCTGAGACTGTCAAAATGGAAAATTTTTTTTCCTTGTTATGCTCAGAGGCCATTCATATTGAACAAAAACTTAAACATTCCACTGGAACTGATCTTCATGTTGCCTACTCTGCCTCACGAGGATCTTCATCTTCCTCTCAGTCTAGTTATGATTCTTTAAGTTCTTCTAATCGAGGCTTTCATTCTGCAAGAGGCAGAGGTCAATATCGCGGTTCCAGAGGAGGGTGATACAATAATTTTCGAGGAGGCAGATCCAATAATAGGTTCAATAATAATAGATCCAGAGGTAATTTTTATTCTAACTCTGGATGTCAGATTTGTGGAGGTCTGAGTCATACTGCTTTTGAATGTTGGCATCGATTAGATCTTACTTTTCAACCTTCTTGTCACAGAAATTCCTCACAATCCTCTTTGTCTTAGTCAAAGGCCTATGCTGCTGTAGACACCCCATTTTTGACCGATCTTAAGACTCAGACGTCACCGATTGAGCGCTCGGTGATGTTGCATATTGCGCTCGTTCAGAAGTCTCAGAGTCGCGGCCGTGCGCCCTGCCTCCGGACTTCCGAACCCTCTTCTGTGCCTTGCCTCGGTTTGCGAACCAGGCTCGATTTTCTCTGTTTTCTCTTCTTGAGGGGGGAGAGGTCCAGTAGACCATCTCTCAGTGGCCGTGGGCTACATTTCGTGGTCGTAGGCCATTTTGCCCATTTCGGAGCTCGGTTCCCGGTTTTCGGAGCCGTCAGGCCGTGTGCCTCGGTTCGAGACCGCCTAACCATCTCCGATTCCTCCGGTTTTTGGCATGCGTCTCATTTACTCCTTTTCGAGGGACACTGGGGTCTTAGATACCCACTTCGTGGCCAAACACCACTTTCGGTGCTTAATGGCCGGTTTTCGGGACCCCGAACTGCGTGTTTTGGCCCCTGAGCATTCGTTTTGCATCGGTTTTTGTTCATTTTTGGCAGGTACCTCTGTTTTATCACCAGGAAGATCACTGGAGGGTGGGAGGCCAGCAATTATCTCAGCAACCAGTTATGCTCCTCCGGCGCCCCCCGGCGCCTGTTTTTCTCACTTCCGGGCTAATGTTGAACACCCTAGGGCCATTTTCTTCGAGCCAAAACCACATATTTGTGTTGTACACACATGGGAGGACCCTAAAAGTACATGGCCGGCCAGTAATGCTGATTGAACCTTTTGAACCCCTTTGAAATTTGGCTTGTTCTCTCTCCTGTTTCAGAGTTGCTAATTTCCAACCACAGGGTCTTGTTGTACACACATGGGAGGACACCTTTCTTTGGTGGCTGGCCAGAAATTTTGTTGGACCATTTTGCCCCTTGGCCGGCCGGCCATAGGGGGTAGCCGGCTGGCCACCTGCAGTAAAAATGGCAGGCCGGCCATGATCCTTGGGAGGTGTGCATTGCAGCTGTATAGCTTTTTCCCCCAAAATATCTGATTTCGGGGGACCTTTTGTAGGCAAGGGAACTTAATCCCTTAGGACTACACACTTTGACACACTTTTCTCTCCATCCTTGCATGCACAATAGCAGCTCTCTCTCCCCTCAAGAGTTAGAAGGCTTGGCTCAAGCTCATACACACATATATCTCCATATCTCTCTCATTTTTTCTCAAGTTCCAACTCCATTTTCCTCACTACCATCAAGCACCACTACCACTACTCCACCACAGCAGCAAGGAGAGGCTTTTCAAAGGCTTAGAAGCAACATTCCTCAAGCCAAGAGGTAGAAAAGAAGAGGTCTTCAAGGGTAAGTCTCAATCTCCCTCTTTTGTAACACTTTCTTGCCTCATTTCTCAAGCCTATTTGCTCACTTTTTTGGGCTCCGACCCTAACTGAAAGGGTCATTATTTTGAGCCATTCTTCATGTTTGTTTAAGGGCTCAACCCTATTTGAGCCCTCCATCTTGCACTTACTTCAATACTATCTTGTATGCCATTATTTTGCATTGAATATTTGGCCTATGTGTGATCTGTTTTATAGCACAATGTAAACTGTGAGTGGGCCTATTTTGAGCCCCTCTTCAACATTGAAGAAGGTCTCAACCCTGTTTGGCCTCTCTATCATGCACTTGCTTCATAATCTCTCACATTTACCGTAAATTTGCATGATTTGTTTGGCCTACATGTGATCTGTTTTGGAGCATTTCATGAACTGTGAGTAGGCTTATTTTGGGTCCCTCTACAACATTGTAGAAGGGATGAACTTTGTTGGGGGTCTCCATGTTATACTTGTCATTATACCCCTCTTTGACCCCCATTTTTGTATGCTTTGTTAAGCCTATCTAGATTCTGTTTTTGGCCATCATCAGGTCTGGAAAGAGTCATATTTTGGTCTTCTTGACATATTTCATGAAGGGTCCTTGTTGGTTTGATGAATGTTTGGCCTACTTCATGTTATACCCTCTTGTGGCCTATATCTTGCATGGCATTTCTAGCATGTTTGCATAAAGTTTTGGGGGATGTCATCTACTGTAAATGTGCATATTTTTGCCCCCTCTTCAATGTTATAGAAGGGCATTTTTCTGTTTGGGCTTTTCATTTACCATCTACTTCAATACCCCTCTCTTGGCCCCTATTTTTGCGTACCATTGTTGCCCTTGTTTTCTACTGAAAAAATTCTTGTCTTGGGGCTGCCTTGCTACTGTATTTTCATTCCATGTCCATATTGTGCATGCATTGCATAGCTATAGATCATTTCGGGTGCTTAATATCGCATTTCGGGACCATTCCGCGCATTTGGTGTCATTTCCCCACCTTTCGGGACTGTTTTGCATCATTTGTGAGTGCTGAAATTCATTTGCATGTTTGCATATCATTTCCATGCCATTTCATGCCTTAGGGCCATTGCCTCGGTTTGCGTGCCCGTGTGCACGCATTTCGAGGCACTTCATTTTCATCCATCGGCCTCTTATGTGAGTGTGGCTGAGGCTCACTCATGTTAGTGTAAGTCCATTTTGCATTCTTTATGTCATTTTAGCATCATTGCATTCCGTATGTTATTGCCTCGGTTTACGTGCCCGTGTGCACGCATTTCGAGGCACTTCATTTTCATCTTTCGGCCTCTTATGTGAGTGTGGCTGAGGTTCTCTCATGTTAGTGTAAGCCCATATCGCATTGCGTATCTCATTTTAGTCATGTTGCATTTCGTATGCCATTTCTCGGTTTGCGTGCCCGTGGGCACGCATTTCGAGACATCTCATTTTAGTCCCATTGTATACCATATTTCAGGCCATTTCATGCCTTTATGTCATTGCCTCGATTTGCGTGCCCGTGTGCACGCATTTCGAGGCATCCCTTTTTTCATCCCACGGCCTCTTATGTGAGTGTGGCTGAGGTCCACTCGTGTTAGTGTAAGTCCAATTTGCATTGCGTATGCCATTTCATGCCTTAGGATCATTGCCTCGGTTTGCGTGCCCGCGTGCACGCATTTCGAGGCATCTCATTTTCATAGCATTGTGTATGTTAGGATTGTATATTAGCTGCATTTCATGCATATTGCATCGTGTTCGGAATAGGAGTTAGCCCGGACACGGGAAACGAGGTACGTTTCGTACTCCGAGTGACGGAACGGGTCTCAATTCCCAAGTCACCGACGCTCCGGATTACCCGTGATGGAGTTAGGTTTTGTTGTAGCATTCACATGCATTCATCCTATATTGAGTTGTGCAATTCGGCTCCTCAGCCATCATGCATCGATATGCGTGATTGGTGGCACGAGGATCGAGGCATGCATATATTTGTGAAATACATTGCTATGCCCCTTTCCTGCTCTCTGTTGCAGCAAAATGAAGAATCAGCAACTTTTCGGAGCTTGGCACGCATTTCGAGAAACATTGCAAACAGAGGCTAATTGGGGCATCCCAGTGGATTTCAGCGCCGAAGCAGCCCGGCATGCATCATTCATCAGAATCAAGGCACCCCCTGGCTTGCATGCCAGTTTTACATTTTTCTTATTTAATTTGTTAATTAATTAGGAATCTGTATTATTTTGGACTGTAATATTCTTTCATTCGAGACTGTATATTTATTTGGACCCTCTGCGCGAGGGCATAACTGTAATAAGTGTGGGTGAGTGTGATGTATGTCTTCCAACCCCACGTCTTTCTTCCCTTTTATTTACCTGCTTACAATGGTTAGATATAGGGCATATTTCAATTAGCATACAGTATGACAGCATGTTTGCATCATTCATCTGTTTTGCATGCACCAGGCTCGGCGCATCATACAAACTGCATTTGTATTTCAATTCCAAATTGAATACGTGTTAGTTGTAGCATTCCATATGCCATGTTTAGAATAGCCGAGCCTACTATAGTTTGCATTTTTGCATGTGTTGCATTAGGCATTTCAGCATATTTAGGATCATGCATGATTTCTAATGAGCTTCTGTTTTGGCTTGGAGTACTCGGTGAGTTTTATGCTTTAGCATCCTTGCATGCGTGTGAGTGACTGCCATGAATAGCATGCTTGCCATGAGACTATTTGCTTATGTGATATAACTGCCTTGAATGCCTGTGGGTGGAGGTTGTGTTATTTGAATTGGGACAATTCATCAAGTGTTTGTTTTAAGCCCACTAGATAGTGGCAACACCATGTTTTCTAAGCCCACCCGAGGGTGGCAAAATCTGCATCTTAAGCCTACCTGCGGGTAGCAAACCATCTTTCAAAAACAAACATGAAATGTTTTGTTCCAATTCAGGCGACTCAGTCTATACTTGTATGCTGTGCGCATCACATAGTAACCTAGGCTAATAACCGGAATAAGAACATACAATGTTTTCAAAATAAGATATCATGATTAGTAGAGGCCGGTCTTTGACCGGGTGAGCGGGGGTGCTCACGAAGTGACCTTCCCCAATCGTACCCAAGTTCCCGAGCCGAGGCAACTTTGGTGATGACGGACACGTGGCCTTTGGCACCGAGTCAGGGTTTCTTAAATTTCCCCATTAAAAAATATTTAGGTGGCGACTCTGTATCTGGCAAAGCAGTCCATGTTTGGCACTTCTTTCAAAAAATCTGTTTTCAAAACGATTTGTCGGATTTGGACTCTTTGGTTCGAGATTTAGAACCGTGACATTTGAGTCCTTCGAACTGTAGTGACCCAATATCGAACCAGAACGGGGGGGACTCGCACTCCTCTCCCCGGGATGCGTTCGGGGGACGTCTACAGTTTCTGGCGACTCTGCTGGGGATTTAGAGAACTTGACTCGACTCGTGATATTTGGTTTTGACTACACTTGTGTGTTTCTTTGCATTGCATTTGCATTGGTGCGCCTAGGACACCGTGTTTGCCATCTGCTATTCCTGAGCGGTTTGCCGGAGGCTTGTTTTGTCAAGGCATGTCCATAAGGCTGATCGGTTACGGGCTCTGCCAGTATGGGAACACAAACCCCGATTTTACCGGGGCACCCTTTTTGACCATTCGACCTAGTGCATATTCGGATCCATAGTGACCATTCCAAACTAGGACAGGTTGCTTACCCGTTTATAGGTTGTTTGAAACCGCTGCGTGCATAGTGAAACCCTAGTTCCTGACAAAATAGGACAGGGAAACCCTACCCCAACATAGGGGTGTTTTGGCTCTCACTTTTCTGTTATGTGCTTGTTAGAGTGCGTCTCTACAGGGAATGCATGTATCGGTTTATGAGTCGCATCAGGCCTGCGGGCATCAGTTTTTGAGATTGGGCGTCGGGCCTGCGGGCATCAGCCAGTCATTTGAGAATCAGTTGTCTGCGGATATCAGATTCGGTTTTGGGAAACAGTGATATAGGGACAGTAATCAGTGATTGAGGACAGTGTATACCCAGCTTATCAACCGTGTGTTGTATGCCCGACTGCGTGTTGTGTATTTAATTTAAGCTGTTATGCTGTCCGTTTTTCTGGTTATTTATTTCCTTTTCGCTTTATTTATCTTTTTGCTAGGGCAGTTTTTAGCACGATTGCTTCTGAACCCGTAGATATACCCCAAGCACTTTGGACACGAGGTCGCCGACTCATTCGATCCGAGGATCTGGTTGACGGACATCCAGTGTTCCACTCTCTACCCCCGGTTGTTAGAAGAAGGCCGAGGAGGCGCAGTGTGTCAGAGCAGAGATTACCGGGGCAGCAGTCTACTTTAGCAGCAAACAGTCGGGTTGAGATTTCTGTGTCTGCTATAGAGATACACTTACCGGTCATTCAGATGGATCCACCGAATACATCAGGGATGGAGGCGATGATGCGCCAAATGCAAGAGAGCATGAGACAGATGCAAGAGGATGCCATCCGCCAAGCGGAATTTTCTAAGCAACAGGCTACAGTTATGGCCCAACAGGCTGAGCTCATTACCAGGCTCCAGCAGCAAACCGGAACATCAACCTCACACCCAGCTCCTCCTTCACCCGGAGCTCCGTTACCTGAGCAGGCATCCACTGGTCAGAATGCCCTGCCAAATCCCCAGAATACCCCCCTAAACACCCAGAACACCCTACCCAATGTCCAGAATATTCAAGAGGACACAGGACATCCAACGGGGCTGGCTCCGCCCCCGCTTCTGCCTCAACTGTCCAAGAATCTTACACCTGCCAACCATCCGGACTCTCCCTTCGAGTTCGAGATAGACCATACAGCTCTGAAATTGAGCAAACTGGAGAAGCTTTTTAAGAAGTCCCAGGGGGTGAAGGCCATCCCAGACATCGAAGATGGATACACCGATGTGGCTGTAACATTACCAGACAGATTCAAGATGCCACAGATTGATCGTTTTGATGGGTCAGGGGATCCTATGGTCCATCTTCGGCTATTCTCAGACATCCTGCGGCCAATGGGCCTAACCCGACCACAAAAGCTTTCCTTGTTTGGCCGAACTTTGTCGGGTGTGGCAGCCATTTGGTATGCGAAGTTAGAAGATGAGGTAAAAAGAAACTGGGATGAGATGGCTGAGGCCTTCGTTGCACAGTACTCGTACAATACACAGATCGAGATTACAACTCGTGATCTCGAAACGACGAGGCAAGAGGCCAAGGAGACTTTCTCAGACTTCGTAACTCGATGGAGGGCAAAGGCATCGATGATGACCTTGAGGCCTACAGACAAAGATCAAATTAGGATGATTGTGCGCAATCTCCAACCAAAACTCATGCAGAAGATGATCGTACTCCCCTTTCGCACCTTCTCAGACTTACACGAGATGGGGGTACAGATCGAGGATGCGATGAAGCAAGGTTTGATTGACCAGGACCGGGAGCAACCCCGGAGGACATTCAACCGCAATAACAACGCAGGCCCGAGTGGCGCTGCAAACACAAGGACTTCGGAGGTCAGTATGGTCACCACCAATCCCTCTCCCCAGCCAAGGCCCATGGCGGCCACCCCCTTTTCCAGTACATCCGGGAGCAGTACCCAAGCCCCGAGATTCCAGCCCAGAGGCCAAAGAACCTTTACTCCACTATACATGCCTTTGTCCAAGGTTCTGGGGGTCTTGATTAGAAAGGGACATCTAAAACCCCTGGAGTCGAGGCCGCCACCAAATCCACTCCCCCCCTCTCACAACCCAGCCAAATACTGTGCCTACCACCAGCAGCACGGTCATGATACCGACCATTGTTTCAGGCTGCGTCACGAGGTTCAGGACCTCATCGACAAAAATATTATTCTACCTCCCGAAAGACCCAACGTCACAACCAACCCACTCCCTACCCACAACCAAGATCCACCACCCAAAAGAGTCAACCTCATCCAAACTGGGGTCGTATCCTACGATCCTAGTATCTACATTACTCCCTCCCACCTACCCAAGCCGGAGGTGATCCTTCCCGACTGCACTGACTTGTGCATGTTGGACACCTTCACAACCCAATCCGAGTCAAAGGTGGTGACCACTGAAGACGGAATAAGGCGAGTTTCAGAGGAGAACAGAGTTGTTGAGTCTGGGGTCAAGCGGTCTGGGAATTACGTTGGGGGAGCCTATGATCCAAGCGAATACATTTTATCAGTGGGCCGGTCTGAGCTGAGTGTGGGGTTGCCAGAAAAAGCTGAACTGTGCATGATTCAGGGGGACGGACTTGAACAGGGGGCAGATGATCTAGCAACAGTGGAGGAGGACTTCGCCAACCTCCAGTTCTTCAACGACCAAGAATCAGGAGACGCAACAATCAACTGGTTTGAATATGAGGAGTCGGCGGAGGCCACCGGGTGGTTAGATGATCAGCCTAATATTGTGGAATTTCAGCCAGAGCAGAGCCCGGCAGGGGCGAGGGTATCAACTGTGGCCGGAAGGGCCGAGAGTCAGAACGGATTGCCGGAGAGCGCCGGTACAAAGAATTCCGCTCGGGACTTAAGCATTGTGGATGCAAAGACAATGGAACAACAAACCGCAGCAACGCAGACAGAGCAAGAGAAGTTTTGGGATTCCGAGAGAATCAGAAAGGCAAAAGCCCATGAAGGGGCTGAGAGTGCTGTGGACACAAGAACGGACAATGCTGTGAGCATATGGGATGAAGGTACTGAGAGTACACATCTGCCAGAACCAGACAGGTGTCTTTTGGATGCTAACGGGATGTGGTGGGAAGACGACGACTTATGTCTTGCCCACACAGACGAAGATTGGGAAGTAAATCAACCAGACAGCACCTGGTACCTCGATGAGGTGGACCACATGACCAGGAGTGGGCGGTACTTCAAACCCCCGCACTTAGACCAACCAGAAGCATCTGGTAAAGACAAGGAAGCTGAGAAACAGAGAGAGAAGCAAATTGAAGAAGAAGCTGTGCTGAGGCAGTTAAAGAAGATACAGGTAGACATCTCCATCTGGGGACTGCTTATGGCCTCACGGGTACACAGACAGGCTGTCCTATCTGCCATGGACAAGGCCAAACTCTCAATCGATACTACACCAGAGCAACTGGTCGGGCTGGTTTTTTCGGGAGGAGGTTCCCCGGCTTTAACCTTTTCAGACAAGGAACTGCCGCCTGAGGGCGTGAATCATAACAAACCTCTCTACATTTCCGTGGAATGTAGAGACAAGTGGATACCGGTGGTACTTGTTGATACCGGGTCTGCCATCAACGTCTGCCCAGCCAGAACAGCATATGCAATCGGGTTGAAGCCCGCGGACTTCATCCCGACAACTCAGGTGATCAAAGCGTACGATAATACCAGCAGAGAAGTGATGGGAACTGTCAAGATTCAGACGAAGGTTGGACCTGGACAACACAAGATAGATTTCCATGTCTTGGAGGTTCCCGCAACTTTCAACTTGCTTCTGGGGTGACCGTGGTTGCATCAGGTGAAGGCCGTCTCGTCCACTCTGCATCAGATGGTGAAATACCCCTATGGAAAGGGAGTAGCCATCGTGTTTGGGAATTCATCGATCCATCCCCCTCCGGAGGTGTCTACACCAGTCCTAGAAATAGAGCACGGCATGGAGGACGTGTTTATATCAGGATTTACTCTGGCCGAGGCCCGGGTTGTGCAAAACATTATGGCTGTGAATGAAGGCATGTACGTCAGTGCTCAATCCGTCTACCTCATGAACAAGCTACAACACATCCCCGGGATGGGATTAGGAAGGAGCGGTAGGAAAGGCGTCGCAACATTGGCCGAAGTGCCACATAACCCGCATACCTTTGGACTGGGTTATCTACCCACCAAAGAGGACTGGGCGAGGAAAGGGAAGGAAATGGCCGGAAGGGCCAGAGCAAAGCAGGCTGGGAAGCCATTTGACTTGATGCATAGGCCCATTCAGGGTACCCTGAACGGACGCTTCGTCCGGGAGGGAGAGGATTTTCCATTTTGCGGCTTCCCAGAGCCGTGGATAAACGCGGAGAAGAAGCGCGTGCCCGATTTTGAGATCTTTTTTGACCTGCAACTATCCGGGGAGGATGTTGCCGAAGAGCAGACGGACCCATCAGCTAAGGTTGAGCAGAATAAGGCAGTGGATCCTGAGGGCACAGAATTTGAAATGGGGGTAGCGCTGGCATGTCTACTCTCTGATCCTCCGATCGACCATAAGTGCTTGGGGGATAACTCCGAGGTTTCCATGATTGGGGATGAAACGGCTGCGAGCCAACCAGCAGCTATCTTGGATGCATCTATCGCACCCTCTCTCACTTGGCAGTATGAGGAGGGATTTTTGTCCAGCAGCACCGGGTCAGGTAGTGAGCCGGAATCTGATTCCACCGAGTCTTGTGAGTCGGAATCAGGTTCCAGCTCAACTGAGTCTGAGTCTGGTACTCCTGGGGATGTTAACCCGGATGCCACAGTCCTGTCTAGGTCGTCTTTTTCCTTTTCATTTGAGTCTGTTGTAACCGATGAATTGGACGATCTGGCAGTGCCTAATGAGAATGAACTATCTGTGGTTTCCGAGTACTTTTCTGTGCCCCTAGTTTATTGCATTAATTCAGACTTTCAAAATTTTGATGAAAACAAAGAGGACGAAGTTCCTCCGGTTTTACAACGTTTAATTGAGCAAGAGCAAGAGAGATTTGTTAAACCATTAATGGATGAAATCATTACCGTGAACATTGGTACTGAGGAGGACCCGCGGCTGGTCCAGATCGGGTCCACGTTGTCTTCGGAGGAACGCGAGCGCTTAGTCGCTTTATTAAAAGATTTCAAAGATGTTTTCGCGTGGTCCTACGAAGACATGCCTGGAATCGATCCTGAGATTGTACAGCATCGGATCCCCCTTAACCCCGAGGCTCGACCTGTCAAACAGAAACTCAGAAGGATCCGCCCGGACTGGGCTCTCAAGATTAAAGAAGAGGTCACCAAGCAAATCGACGCAGGCTTCCTGCTGGTATCTGAATATCCGACTTGGTTGGCCAACATTGTTCCGGTGCCGAAGAAGGACGGCAGGATCCGGGTGTGTGTGGACTTCAGGGATTTGAACAGAGCTAGTCCGAAGGACGACTTCCCCTTACCGCACATCGATGAGTTGGTAGATTTCACAGCAGGGCATGCATTGCTCTCATTTATGGATGGCTTCTCAGGATACAACCAGATAGTGATGGCACCAGAAGACAGGGAAAAGACTGCATTCACCACCCCGTGGGGGACATACTGCTACAGGGTAATGCCGTTTGGGTTGAAGAACGCTGGAGCTACTTATCAACGGGCCGCGACCACAATATTACATGATATGATCCACAAAGAGGTTGAGGTGTATGTGGACGACATGATTGTCAAGTCCAAAGAAAGAGAGGGCCACTACACCGCCTTGCATAAGTTTTTCCAAAGGATCAGGGAATTCCGGTTGCGGCTGAACCCTCAAAAATGTACGTTTGGTGTTACAGCGGGAAAAATGTTGGGGTTTCTGATTACACAAAGGGGTATCGAAGTCGACCCTTCCAAAATCAAGGCCATCCTAGAAATGCCCCCACCAAGGATTGAAAAGGAGGTGAGAGGCTTTCTGGGCAAAGTGCAATTCATAAGACGATTTATCTCAAAATTAACCTTGACTTGTGAACCACTTTTTGGTCTCCTAAAGAAAGGAAAGAAGTTCCAATGGGACGGCCGATGTCAAGCTGCGTTTGAGCAGATTAAAGAGTATCTACAGAACCCGCCCGTTTTATCGCCACCAGAACAGGGGTAACCGTTGATTTTGTATCTGTCAGTGACAGAGACCACGATGGGCTGCATGCTTGCTCAAGAATCAGAAGACAAGATGGAGAAAGCCATCTACTATTTAAGCAAGAAAATGCTGGAATATGAGACCCAATATACACCGCTGGAAAAGGCTTGCTTAGCTCTGGTATGGGCTACCAGGAAGCTGCGGCACTACTTGTTAGCTCACTCCGTAATGTTGGTTTCACGACTCAATCCCATCAAATATCTTTTCGAGAAACCAGCGCTTACGGGTAGGCTAGCTCGTTGGTTGCTGTTGCTCTCCGAATTTGACCTCAAGTATGTCACACGCAAGTCAGTAAAAGGAAGAGCAGTAGCAGAGTTCCTTGCCGACCATCCGGTTGAGGGGGATGAAGCAGTGGAGTATTTGTTCCCAGATGAAGCCATTTTGCATATCGACGATGAAACTTGGACGATGTACTTTGATGGAGCGTCAAATCAACATGGGTATGGGATAGGAGTGTTGCTGATAGCGCCCGACAATTCCCGTATCCCTCTAGCCTTCAAACTCCGGTTCAAAGTCTCGAACAATGAAGCAGAATATGAGGCGTGCATCGCTGGCCTAGAAGCAGCCCTGGAACTAGGGGCAAGACGGCTGGATGTCATTGGGGATTCGAACCTCGTTGTGTCTCAAGCTAAAGGAGACTGGAAAGTAAAAGAGGAAAAGATGATGATGTATCACCAAACCTTGGATTTGCTAATTCCTCGGTTTGAGAAGCTAAGTTTTACTCATCTACTAAGAGAGAACAACGGGTTCGCAGATTCTTTAGCAACTCTATCATCCATGACAGACATCCCGTGTGGAGTCCGGATGCGTCCAGTCATCATTGACCAGAAATTTGCACCAGTCTATGAGTCGATTGCAGCCATAGATGAAGTTCAGGATGAACACCCTTGGTATTACGACATTTGGAATTTCTTGGAGAAGGAAGCATACCCGCCAGGGGTAAACGCCAAGGACAAAAGGGCAATAAGAAGATTGGCCGTTCAGTTCATCATCTGTGGGGGTAAGCTGTATAGAAGAGGTCATCTAGGAATGCATAAACTGTGTGTCGATGCCGAAGAGTCAAAGAGTCTAATGGAAGCCATCCATGGAGGGGAATGTGGAGCACATATGAATGGGGTAATGCTAGCACGGAAGATTCTCAGACAAGGTTACTACTGGTCCACCATGGAAGAGGATTGTATTGGTTTTGTTCGGCGATGCCATAAATGTCAGATCCATGCAAATCGCATGAACATCCCGCCATCAAAGCTGTACAACATGACTTCGCCATGGCCATTTTCAGTCTGGGGAATTGATGTGATCGGAGCTGTCACGCCAAAGGGGTCGAATGGGCATGAGTTCATCTTGGTAGCGATAGATTATTTCACAAAGTGGGTTGAGGCCCAATCTTATGCGGTGTTGAAGGCTTCGCACGTTGCAAAGTTTATCAGAAACAACATCATCTGTCGCTACGGAGTCCCAAACGAAATAATTTCAGATAACGGTTCCCACTTCAAGAAGGAAGTGATAGACTTGTTGGAAAAATACAACGTGGCTTTTCACAAGTCATCTACATACCGGCCGCAGACCAATGGAGCGGTTGAGGCCGCCAACAAGAATATCAAGCACATACTGCAGAAGATGGTGGAAACCTACCGGGACTGGCCAGATAAGCTGCCGTTTGCTCTGTGGGGCTACCGGACTTCAATCAGAACTTCAACTGGGGTGACTCCGTATTCATTGGTTTATGGGATGGAGGCCGTTCTACCTATTGAGATTGAGGTTCCGTCATTACGAGTATTGGCTGAATGCTAGATAGCCGAAGCGGATTGGCAGCAAAACAGATTTGAGGAACTCATGCTTTTCGATGAAAAAAGACTGAAAGCACTGTACCACATTCAAGGCTATCAACGCAGAATTGCCCGGGCTTTCAACAAGAAGGTTAAGTCCAGGAATTTAAAGGAAGGAGATTTGGTACTCAAGGACAACCGAGCTCCCATCCATGACCCTAGGGGCAAGTTC
Organism: Camellia granthamiana; assembly: GCA_036172215.1. Classification (NCBI taxonomy): domain Eukaryota; kingdom Viridiplantae; phylum Streptophyta; class Magnoliopsida; order Ericales; family Theaceae; genus Camellia; species Camellia granthamiana. The sequence continues at coordinate 83,230,516 of CM069903.1, forward strand.
AGACCTAATTGGACTGGTCCTTACATTATCAAATCTATCTGGTCAGGTGGAGCTGTGGTTCTGATGGATCTGGATGGCTTAGAGTTTTCACAACCGATCAACATGGACAAGTTGAAGAAATACTACCCTTGAGAGGCTCGCTAGGCCGAAAACCCGAAAGGGCGACCTAGGCAAAACTCAGAGCACAAAAAATTTGAAAATATAAAAACTGAGCTCGCAAGGTTGAAAACCCGCAAAGGGCGGCCTTGGCAAAAGTTAGAGCGCAAAAGGAGATTAAAAAATACCCGAGCAAACCTAAGCCTGAACTACGTAAGGCTTGATTCCCATCTTTGGGATACATAGGCAGCTTCATCCTGAAGTTCAGCCATAAACATTTTCCCCAATCAACTTTGTTCATTTTGATCATCTCAGTCATCCTTGTCCATCAGCATTCATCGTAATCTCTGGTGCAGTGCTATTCAGACTAGGGGCAACTTTCCGTTGCCAGGAGGTACTGTGGTACCATTCAGACTAGGGGCAACTTTCCAGTTACTGGGATCCGGGGTTATGCATCTCAGTGACAGATCTCAGGCGTGTCCAGTTCTGATCCTTATCGAAAATAGTTTTGAAAAGTTTTAATAAAAGTTGACTTTGTTCAAATTAATCTTTTCATAACTAAGACCATTTTTGGACCAAAGCGGAAAATTTTCAGTACCACAACCTTCAATTTCATTGATTTCAAAACAGAGTTCTCTTGCTCTTGCATACAATTGAAGTTGCTTTTTATTACATTCATAATGAAAACTTGAAAGTACTAATAAAGCAATAAATCTGGGGCATAGTCAGTCAGATGTCCCTGCGCCCCCTGCCAGAGCTAGTCGAAGCCTCCGATGCCGACCTAGGCCCAATCTGTGCCTCCTCATTGAGCCAATCCCAGCACTCATCAGACAAAGTGCAACTGAAAATAGGAGCGGGGGGCAGGAGTTCTCTAGTCCTCCAAGCCGAGTATGTCGGGCGAGGTGTGCACCTCGGATCGGGAAGGCGACCGGATACTCTATCCCCTCCGGAGGGCAAGTCTGATCATGGCCGAACTGGCGCAGAATGCGGAATGGGAAATAGAATACACAATGGGTCAGGCCAATCAATCGGATCCCAGTATCCTGGAACATGCTATAGCTCATCGCCGAAAGGTTAAGCCAAGGACAGCGCCAAGCAATGCGTTCAGCTGACAAGTTGCACATCCATTCAACCCACCATCCCTCATCAAGGGCGTCAACCAGGCGTTGTCGAAAGAAGTAGCCGCGGGCTGAGTAAGCAGGGCAAGAGTCCACAACCTGCAATTTATCCATCAACCATATCTGCGGAGGGATTGAAAAATGAGAGAATAAAGAATAGAGAGATGTGCGATGAGAGAAAAGTAAGATGAGGGTTTCGTGAGAAAAACCGAGCCTGAGGGCCGAGCGATGTGAGCAACTACATATGTGAGCTTGGGTGGGAAACATTACCTGCAACAGTAGTGGGCTCCCCGCAAACCTGGTTGTCTCCTGGCAGTGGAAGGCATCCAAACCCAGCAGTGTCTCAGCCAATGTCATGGCGGTACAGCTCTTTCCTTCCCTCAAGCCTTGAGCAACTTCAATCAAACGGATGTTAGCTCCCCCGGAGCCCGAGACAAACAGAAAATGAGATAGCATGCACAAGCAGAGGGCATGTTGTCGAAAACCTTGCCGATAATGGTCACCGCGGTCACCGGCATCGGAGAATCGGTAAATCAGGCTCGGGATATCCAACCTCCCGTTACAAATCAGGGATCGAGCATCATGCGCGTAGAGACCGCACATCTACCCTAAAGCTTGGGCGTGGCCGAAACGAGACTGAGGCAAGATCTCTTCTGAATGTTCAGACTCCATCAAAACTTGAAAATCTTCAAAAGTGGGACATACCTCTTGCCCTCCAAAGCTGAAAACGTGCGTCACCGGGTTCCAGAATCTCGCCGCCGCATGGAGGAAAGGAAAGTGCAGTGGAGTCCGGCCCAGCGTGAATAGTGCATTCAAGCCGAAACCCCGGAAGTTTAACTTTTCCGAGCCATCTAGAGAAGAGATCCAAGATGTGAGATTTTCTGAGAGAAATGCCTCCATTTTTGTGCAAAGCAGTGATGAAATGAATGAATCTCGAAGTTGGAGCTTTTATAGAAGAGAAAACACTATTCAGGGGACAAGTGTCAAAATTCTGGAGGCTGCAGAGAAAAGTGGCCGGTCGGCCACCTATTATAGCAGGCCGGCCACCTATGGCTCTCTAAAAGCAAAGTGGGGCCCACCATGCTCATTGGTCCTGTTTACCCTCCGGAAGGAAATTTGAGGCATCTCAATGCATCGGGAATGTCAAAGGCCTCCATTTCTCTCAGTTTCGGATGCGTCCCAACACCCAGATCGTCCGATGTACGTTTTGTTTTGTCCATCGAGTTGTTGTTTTGCTTATCGAGTTGTCGTTTTGCTTATCGAGTTGTCGTTTTGTTTATCGAGTTGTAAGTTTTGTCGAGCTGTCACATTTGGTGTTTTGAGTTGTTACTCTTTTGTTTACGCAATTTTGTTAAGTCTTGTTTATCGAGTCGTTAACATTGTTGTATTTTGCTTATCGAGTTGTAAACTTGTTAAGATCTTGTCTTTTCTTAGCGAGTTGAGTTGTTTGTTTTGTTGTGTCGACTCATTACCTGACTCGGTGAATACACAGTGCGCACATTTCATCCGATTTTATTTTTGTGCAAAATGACGCGATGCGATGCTAAGACTTTCAAATACAAACATCCTTTTCAAAAGCTGTTTCATTCCATCATGTTTTACAACAAATAAAGGTACGAGTTTTACAGGAAATAAAACTGCCTGATAATCTGCAAAGTGCTACAAACTACTAGCAAAAAGTAAAATAAAGCAGGAAACAGCATCAATGCTCTCGGGAGCGGGAATGAGGAGGCCCCCTCATCCTCTTCTGCGGGACAACCTCTGCACCATCATCGCCATCCGGGTCGGAGCTGTCATCCTCCGGATCCCCCTCAGCCTCGTCTCCACTCCCGGAGCCAAGACCGGAGCCTTCCTCCCCAGCAGATGTCTCTGACTCACGGTCTGCGACCTCCTCCTCCTCATCCTCACTAGGCTCCTCCTCAATAACATGAGCCCTACGTCTGTGAGACGACCCCCGCTCCTCGAGCCCCTCGAGAAGGCCTAGATGGCCCAGCTCCTCGGGACGGCCCAGATGGTCCAGCACCTCGAAAAGATCCAGACGGTCTACCTCCCTGAGAAGGCCCAGGCGGTCTAGCCTGTGGCGGGGTATATACAGGAGGCATCTGAAAATGAACAGTTCAATACATCAGTTCAAATATGAAAACCAGATGAAAGTACAGTATGTGAGTGGGGTGTGTGTCAGATGTGCTCTACACAAACAGCTTATCAATGCAGTAGAATGTTCAAGATCAGCATATCATCAGGAGTATAGTAAATACCAGAAAGCTAAAAGGGTACCTGGAAGCCCATGATGGACAACTGCGCCTCTCTACGCAGGACCATCCCCTCAAGTGAGGCCAGCATCCCAAGCATCTCATCCATGTACTCAACTGGAGGCTACAGACACAAATGCAAAACTATCAGTAAAGGAATGGATGTCCAAATGTTCGACTGATAAATCAAAGCTGTAAAACATACCGGTGGTGAGTCAGGGTCTCTGACATATCTGTGACCAGGCATCGGAGGCTCTGTAGGGATCGGAATCGGAGAAGTAGTCCCATACTGCCATCCCATCAACTCGGTCGGCATGTCTGGCCACCCAGGATGATGAAGAGTCGGAGGGATCGGGGGAATGGATTCGCCCCCACCTCGAGACGTACCAGCCCTGCTGGAGGAGGGGATGTCCGTAGCACGAGCCCGACTCGAAGATGGTACACCAGAGGGCCTCAGTGGCGGAGCGCGCACTCCTGTCAAGGGAGGCATCAGATATGTATGACGATAAGTGGCGTAGTCTCCCTCTATAAGATGTAGCAAAGCATCGGTGCCCTGCATAGCGCTAATGACCTCCTGGGTAGAGAGTCTATCAGCAGTCCGCATAGTGGCTGGAGGTGCTGCAGGAGGATCCTGAGAAAGGTATCCCCACACCTGACGCAGGAAGCGTTCCCCTAGAAACCATGCTCTACCAACCGGTCCCTCGAGCAGGATCCTGTACTGGGAGGTGCCTAATCCTCCGACATACTGAAATCGGAGACCATCGCCCAAGACTGCCCAGGGCTGCCACGTGATCTGCGGATAACCAGTGCATGAATCAATTAGAAATTGGGAATATACAAGGCAGATCAAAGATGAAAACGGCAAAAAACTGAGAGTTCTGAAATACCTCTGTCGTTCGCACGGTGTCAAAGTACTGTCACAGATAGAGGAGAGTCTCTCGAGGTCTCGGTCGGTGCTCACCCTCGAATACCAAGGAATACAGGGTCATGAGGGGCCCTGCCACCACCATCTCCGGGGCTAATGTCGGAAAGTATACATAGACCCATAGCTGTGGAAAACAGTGCAGAATGTGAATACCAAATACTGAGTGCAAAATACAGGATGTAAAGTGCGCCGTGTGTGCAATGAACAAGTAATGAGGTGCAGAAATGTAAATCAAGAGGACAGAACGTACCTCCCAGGCTCGCCAATAGCCACCAAGTAAGTCTCCCTGCCCGCGGGAGGTCGCGCTCATATAACAGTAAAGGGTAGCTAGGCCGGCGCCGCCCCAGTCGTACCGACTGACCTGTGATAGGTCCACCAGGGCACTCAAAAGATACAACCCGACAGTGTTCCCCCTATCTGCAAACAGAGTGGTGCCAAAGAGGAACATAAGGAAGCCACGGGCGTACTGCTCAGCCTCCGCAGGAGACTCAGGCTCCATCTCCGGCCTCCGAAAATGGGAAGAGAACCAGGTGTATCGGACTCTCCCCGAAGCTCTGTCCACAGGCGGGCGAGTCCCCAGCAAATACATCCAAGCGGCCTCCCACTCGCCCATATCCTCGTCGTAAGGAACGGGCCAACCTCCTATGTCTAGGCCAGTGAGTACAGCAAAATCTAGCGGGGTCATAGTCAGATCCCCGGTGGCAGAAAAATGGAAGGAATTGGTGGTGTCCCACCACCTCTCCACCAAAGCTCCCAACAGAGTCCTACTGGCAGGACAGCGTGATAATCTAACGCAGAAGGCCCCAAACCCTGCTAGATCAACTAAGTCCCGGACAGCCTCCGGAAGCTCAACATACCAATCCCTGGCTGCAGTGGAGCCATACCCCCGTACCGTGCGAGAGCCAACCTGCATTCAGAATGAATACACGTTTCAGCAAATGAATGAGCTGCGTGCAAATCAAATGAATGAGCTGTGTGCAAATCAAATGAATGAGCTGTGTGCAAATCAAATGAATGAGTTGTGTGCAAATGAAATGAATGAGTTGTGTTCAGTGGGCTACGTGTTCACTTCAATCTGGGCTGCGTGTTCAGAGAATCTGAGTTAGGGCTGCGTGTTCTACTCTCTATCTATGTGGGCTGCGTGTTCACTTCAATCTGGGCTGCATGTTCAGAGAATCTGAGTTAGGGCTGCGTGTTCTACTCTCTATCTATGTGGGCTGCGTGTTCACTTCAATCTGGGCTGCGTGTTCAGAGAATCTGAGTTAGGGCTGCGTGTTCTACTCTCTATCTATGTGGGCTGCGTGTTCACTTCAATCTGGGTTGCGTGTTCAGAAAATCTGAGTTAGGGCTGCGTGTTCTACTCTTTATCTATGTGGGCTGCGTGTTCACCTGTAATCTGGGCTGCGTGTTCAGTAAATTGGTATTTGGGCTGCGTGTTCAAATTTCAAAATCAGTGGGCTGCGTGTTCACCTGTAACCTGGGCTGCGTGTTCAGTAAATTGGTATTTGGGCTGCGTGTTCAAATTTCAAAATCAGTGGGCTGCGTGTTCACCTGTAATCTGGGCTGCGTGTTCAGTAAATTGGTATTTGGGCTGCGTGTTCAAATTTCAAAATCAGTGGGCTGCGTGTTCACCTGTAACCTGGGCTGCGTGTTCAGTAAATTGGTATTTGGGCTGCGTGTTCAAATTTCAAAATCAGTGGGCTGCGTGTTCACCTGTAATCTGGGCTGCGTGTTCAAATTTCAAAATCAGTGGACTGCGTGTTCACCTGTAATCTGGGCTGCGTGTTCAGTAAATTGGTATTTGGGCTGCGTGTTCAAATTTCAAAATCAGTGGGCTGCGTGTTCACCTCTAATCTGGGCTGCGTGTTCAGTAAATTGGTATTTGGGCTGCGTGTTCAAATTTCAAAATCAGTGGGCTGCGTGTTCACCTCTAATCTGGGCTGCGTGTTCAGTAAATTGGTATTTGGGCTGCGTGTTCAAATTTCAAAGTCAGTGGGCTGCGTGTTCACTTCAATCTGGGCTGCGTGTTCAGAAAATTTGAGTTGGGACTGCGCGTTCTACTCTCAATCAATGTGGACTGTGTGTTCAGAAAATCAGAGTTTGGGACTGCGTGTTCTACTCTTAGTCAGTTATGTTGCCGTGTGTTCACCTTCAAATTCGGGCTGTGTGTTCGACAAATCAGTGTTTTGAGCCGTGTGTTCAATTCTTAACTAACGTGTGCCGTGCGTTCACAATCAATCAATGAGCCTAGTGTTCAGAAGTTCAAGTGTTCAAGTCATGTGTTCAGAATGCAAGCAAAGTACTATGTCATAAGCTAAACTGTGTGTTCAAGCATGGCAAAGGTACGAAATGCGCAAAAAATGCAGAAAATAAAGTAAAATACCTCTCGTACCTCGTAAGAGAGATGATGCTCCGGCTCTCGCAGAAGCAGATCCCCGGGTACCCGATCATTGAAGTCGGTGAAATGACGAAAAATAGCCCGCGGAAGAATGTGTACCGATGGGGCATACCTCCCGGGAATAAAAGGCCGGACCCTCGGCGGCAACGTCATAACATCAAAGTCATCCCCGGCACCTGGAGGACCTCCGCCATGAGGGTAATCACCCGCCATTTCAGAAAATCTGCAAAAGGAGCAAAAATGAGCAAAAATGAGCCAAAATTGGAAAAAGTCAACAAAAGTCAACTCTCGGGAAATGGAAAAGTCAACAAAAGTCAACTCCCGAGAAAATCTTCCAAATATTAAGACAAACTTACCTCAAGTGGTGAAAATGAGAAAAGAAGCCCCGAAATCAAAATTTAATCGGTTCAAAGTGCTTAAAACTGAAAGATTTCGCGAAAACAACTTGCGTGGAAGGCCGAAAAGCGCGTATAAAGTGCAGATCTGAAGAAAAAAATGGTTTGGGGAGCAAGGGAAGGAGTTTTTGCAGCTATGGGAGTGATTTCGGAATGAATGGATGAGGATATATATAGAAATGAGGCAAAAAGACAAAATTGCCCCTGTTTTTGGACAGGTGGCCGACCGGCCACCTTTTCTGGCTGGCCGGCCATTTGCTTTTTCTTCTCTGGCCGGTGACCTCCCCTAGGCCAACCACCTGGCCGGTGGTGTTCCCCACTTGCCCACCTAGCTCCCTGCAAATTTTGAGGAAGATCGGAGTTCCCGGGACCTGAAAAAGTTCAAGAAAAGTGCACTTTCTGGCGCGAAACTGCTCCGCCGGAACTTCAGCTGCAATTTCTGACATGTGTCTCATCATTACTTATCAAAATCAAGGTGTATCCTTTTTTAACATGTTGTAACCTCTCCAGGAGGTGAATCAGAGGCCGCGATCGAGTTGCCTTCACCGAAATGCGCGTTTCTTACACGTTGTTTCGTAACAAACGAGCACCCTGATTCGTGCTCATTTTACATTGTTTTGCACATGACTTGCATTCTCATCAACATTTTGCATTGTCATGCATGATTTCTTGGTGTACCATACCTCTGTGCTTGAGCGTGCGTTGTCACGCGTGTTCCTTTCTCTCATTGCGATGCATTCACTCGCCGACACTGCGTGTGTCAAACTTTCGGAACCACAGGAATCACATTGAATATATGTTGTTAGCATATTGTTCTTGTTGAATTTCTCTCTTTTGCAGGCACGATATTGTATGTACGGTTCATTTGAGGCTGGTGCGACCAGACGAATCGCGCAGGTATCGTATCTTCTCCGTGTGAGACGCGACGAGAATCGAATGATTCTCCGCATTCCTAACTGCATGAAATGTAGTTGCTGCTTTGCATTCTTGCTTAAAACTGTTGCATCTATTTGCGAATACTTGCCTCATTACAGCTTGTTGCATTTGCATGATCATTTGGCTCTGTGCATGTCGCTTTGCATTTTGCCCCCCCTGCCTGCGGGCATGCCTGCGGGCACAAATATCTCTGTTTATCTTGTATGATTGTCTAAGTCTTCGGCCTTGTCAAAAATGGGTCGTTTCTGGGCTTTGACATTCACTCCCGTCACTTGTGATTTCCGAGTTCTGTCAAAGAGGGGCAACTGTAGACACCCCATTTTTGACCGACCTTAACACTCAGACGTCACCGATTGAGCGCTCGGTGATGTTGCATATTGCGCTCGTTCAGAAGTCTCAGAGTCGCGGCCGTGCGCCCTGCCTCCGGACTTCCGAACCCTCTTCTGTGCCTTGCCTCGGTTTGCGAACCAGGCTCGGTTTTCTCTGTTTTCTCTTCCTGAGGGGGGAGAGGTCCAGTAGACCATCTCTCAGTGGCCGTGGGCTACATTTCGTGGTCGTAGGCCATTTTGCCCATTTCGGAGCCCGGTTCCCGGTTTTCGGAGCCGTCAGGCCGTGTGCCTCGGTTCGGGACCGCCTAACCATCTCCGATTCCTCCGGTTTTTGGCATGCATCTCATTTACTCCCTTTCGAGGGACACTGGGGTCTTAGATACCCACTTCGTGGCCAAACACCACTTTCGGTGCTTAACGGCCGGTTTTCGGGACCCCGAACTGCGTGTTTTGGCCCCCCGAGCATTCGTTTTGCATCGGTTTTTGTTCATTTTTGGCAGGTACCTCTGTTTTATCACCAGGAAGATCACTGGAGGGTGGGAGGCCAATAATTGTCTCAGCAACCAGTTATGCTCCTCCGGCGCCCCCCGGCGCCCGTTTTTCTCACTTCCGGGCTAATGTTGAACACCCTAGGGCCATTTTCTTCGAGCCGAAACCACATATTTGTGTTGTACACACATGGGAGGACCCTAAAAGTACATGGCCGGCCAGTAATGCTGATTGAACCTTTTGAACCCCTTTGAAATTTGGCTTGTTCTCTCTCCTGTTTCAGAGTTGCCAATTTCCAACCACAGGGTCTTGTTGTACACACATGGGAGGACACCTTTCTTTGGTGGCCGGCCAGAAATTTTGTTGGACCATTTTGCCCCTTGGCCGGCCGGCCATAGGGGGTAGCCGGCCGGCCACCTGCAGTAAAAATGGCAGGCCGGCCATGATCCTTGGGAGGTGTGCATTGCAGCTGTATAGCTTTTTCCCCCAAAATATCTGATTTCGGGGGACCTTTTGTAGGCAAGGGAACTTAATCCCTTAGGACTACACACTTTGACACACTTTTCTCTCCATCCTTGCATGCACAATAGCAGCTCTCTCTCCCCTCAAGAGTTAGAAGGCTTGGCTCAAGCTCATACACACATATATCTCCATATCTCTCTCATTTTTTCTCAAGTTCCAACTCCATTTTCCTCACTACCATCAAGCACCACTACCACTACTCCACCACAGCAGCAAGGAGAGGCTTTTCAAAGGCTTAGAAGCAACATTCCTCAAGCCAAGAGGTAGAAAAGAAGAGGTCTTCAAGGGTAAGTCTCAATCTCCCTCTTTTGTAACACTTTCTTGCCTCATTTCTCAAGCCTATTTGCTCACTGTTTTGGGCTCCGACCCTAACTGAAAGGGTCATTATTTTGAGCCATTCTTCATGTTTGTTTAAGGGCTCAACCCTGTTTTAGCCCTCCATCTTGCACTTACTTCAATACCATCTTGTATGCCATTATTTTGCATTGAATATTTGGCCTATGTGTGATCTGTTTTCTAGCACAATTTAAACTGTGAGTGGGCCTATTTTGAGCCCCTCTTCAACATTGAAGAAGGGCTCAACCCTGTTTGGCCTCTCTATCATGCACTTGCTTCATAATCTCTCACATTTACCGTAAATTTGCATGATTTGTTTGGCCTACATGTGATCTGTTTTGGAGCATGTCATGAACTGTGAGTAGGCTTATTTTGGGTCCCTCTACAACATTGTAGAAGGGATCAACTTTTTTGGGGGTCTCCATGTTATACTTGTCATTATACCCCTCTTTGACCCCCATTTTTGTATGCTTTGTTAAGCCTATCTAGATTCTGTTTTTGGCCATCATCAGGTCTGGAAAGAGTCATATTTTGGTCTTCTTGACATATTTCATGAAGGGTCCTTGTTGGTTTGATGAATGTTTGGCCTACTTCATGTTATACCCTCTTGTGGCCTATATCTTGCATGGCATTTCTAGCATGTTTGCATACAGTTTTGGGGGATGTCATCTACTGTAAATGTGCATATTTTTTCCCCCACTTCAGTGTTATAGAAGGGCATTTTTCTGTTTGGGCTTTGCATTTACCATCTACTTCAATACCCCTCTCTTGGCCCCTATTTTTGCGTACCATTGTTGCCCTATCTATGATTGCTGTTTGGCCTTGTTTTCTATTGAAAAAATGCTTTTCTTGGGGCTTCCTTGCTGATGTATTTTCATTCCATGTCCATATTGTGCATGCATTGCATAGCTATAGACCATTTCGGGTGCTTAATATCGCATTTCGGGACCATTCCGCGCATTTGGTGTCATTTCCCCACCTTTCGGGACTGTTTTGCATCATTTGTGAGTGCTGAAATTCATTTGCATGTTTGCATATCATTTCCATGCCATTTCATGCCTTAGGGACATTGCCTCGATTTGCGTGCCCGTGTGCACGCATTTCGAGGCACTTCATTTTCATCCATCGGCCTCTTATGTGAGTGTGGCTGAGGCTCACTCATGTTAGTGTCAGTCCATTTTGCATTCTTTATGTCATTTTAGCATCATTGCATTCCGTATGTCATTGCCTCGGTTTGCGTACCCGTGTGCACGCATTTCGAGGCACTTCATTTTCATCTTTCGGCCTCTTATGTGAGTGTGGCTGAGGTTCTCTCATGTTAGTGTAAGCCCATATCGCATTGCGTATCTCATTTTAGTCCTGTTGCATTCCGTATGCCATTTCCTCGGTTTGCGTGCCCGTGGGCACGCATTTCGAGACATCTCATTTTAGTCCCATTGTATACCATATTTCAGGCCATTTCATGCCTTTATGTCATTGCCTCGATTTGCGTGCCCGTGTGCACGCATTTCGAGGCATCCCTTTTTTCATCTCACGGCCTCTTATGTGAGTGTGGCTGAGGTCCACTCGTGTTAGTGTAAGTCCAATTTGCATTGCGTATGCCATTTCATGCCTTAGGATCATTGCCTCGGTTTGCGTGCCCGCGTGCACGCATTTCGAGGCATCTCATTTTCATAGCATTGTGTATGTTAGGATTGTATATTAGCTGCATTTCATGCATATTGCATCGTGTTCGGAATAGGAGTTAGCCCGGGCACGGGAAACGAGGTACGTTTCGTACTCCGAGTGACGGAACGGGTCTCAATTCCCAAGTCACCGACGCTCCGGATTACCCGTGATGGAGTTAGGTTTTGTTGTAGCATTCACATGCATTCATCCTATATTGAGTTGTGCAATTCGGCTCCTCAGCCATCATGCATCGATATGCGTGATTGGTGGCACGAGGATCGATGCATGCATATATTTGTGAAATACATTGCTATGCCCCTTTCCTGCTCTCTATTGCAGCAAAATGAAGAATCAGCAACTTTTCGGAGCTTGGCACGCATTTCGAGAAACATTACAAACAAAGGCTAATTGGGGCATCCCAGTGGATTTCAGCGCCGAAGCAGCCCGGCATGCATCATTCATCAGAATCAAGGCACCCCCTGGCTTGCATGCCAGTTTTACATTTTTCTTATTTAATTTGTTAATTAATTAGGAATCTGTATTATTTTGGACTGTAATATTCTTTCATTCGAGACTGTATATTTATTTGGACCCTCTGCGCGAGGGCATAACTGTAATAAGTGTGGGTGAGTGTGATGTATGTCTTCCAACCCCACGTCTTTCTTCCCTTTTATTTACCTGCTTACAATGGTTAGATATAGGGCATATTTCAATTAGCATACAGTATGACAGCATGTTTGCATCATTCATCTGTTTTGCATGCACCAGGCTCGGCGCATCATACAAACTGCATTTGTATTTCAATTCCAAATTGAATACGTGTTAGTTGTAGCATTCCATATGCCATGTTTAGAATAGCCGAGCCTACTATAGTTTGCATTTTTGCATGTGTTGCATTAGGCATTTCAGCATATTTAGGATCATGCATGATTTCTAATGAGCTTCTGTTTTGGCTTGGAGTACTCGGTGAGTTTTATGCTTTAGCATCCTTGCATGCGTGTGAGTGACTGCCATGAATAGCATGCTTGCCATGAGGCTATTTGCTTATGTGATATAACTGCCTTGAATGCCTGTGGGTGGAGGTTGTGTTATTTGAATTGGGACAATTCATCAAGTGTTTGTTTTAAGCCCACTAGATAGTGGCAACACCATGTTTTCTAAGCCCACCCGAGGGTGGCAAAATCTGCATCTTAAGCCTACCTGCGGGTAGCAAACCATCTTTCAAAAACAAACATGAAATGTTTTGTTCCAATTCAAGCGACTCAGTCTATACTTGTATGCTGTGCGCATCACATAGTAACCTAGGCTAATAACCGGAATAAGAACATACAATGTTTTCAAAATAAGATATCATGATTAGTAGAGGCCGGTCTTTGACCGGGCGAGCGGGGGTGCTCCGAAGTGACCTTCCCCAATCGTACCCAAGTTCTCGAGCCGAGGCAACTTTGGTGATGACGGACACGTGGCCTTTGGCACCGAGTCAGGGTTTCCTAAATTTCCCCATTAAAAAATATTTAGGTGGCGACTCTGTATCTGGCAAAGCAGTCCATGTTTGGCACTTCTTTCAAAAAATCTGTTTTCAAAACGATTTGTCGGATTTGGACTCTTTGGTTCGAGATTTAGAACCGTGACATTTGAGTCCTTCGAATTGTAGTGACCCAATATCGAACCAGAACGGGGGGGACTCGCACTCCTCTTCCCGGGATGCGTTCGGGGGACGTCTACAGCTGCTTCAGTGCCCCAGCCTTCCTCTGATCCTCCCATACCTCCTTGGTATGTTAACTCTGCTGCCACCAACCATCTGACAAATAACTTGTCTAATCTTCAACAATTTCAGCCTTATCAAGGTCAGGAACAGGTTCAAGTTGGTAATGGTTCCTCTTTACCAATCAATCACATAGGTAAAGGTCTTTTGCCTACTCCACATTATTCTTTTCACCTCACAAATCTTCTTCATGTACCTACCATTTCTTCAAATCTCTTATCTGTGCATCAACTTACCAAAGACCATAATTGTCTAGTTATTTTTTATGTTAATACTTTTGTCATCCAGGACAAATGCAAGACCAAGGTTCTGCATAGAGGTGTTAATGTCAATGGCCTCTACCAGCTCATTCCATCATCTGAGCAATTCTCTCCCCAAGTTTTTCAGTCTAGCACTACTGCTCCTGTGTCTGATATGCTTTGGCATCACAGATTAGGCGATCCATCTTCTTTAAAGCTTCAACATATGGCTGCTCTTTTACTAAATAAACTTTCATTGAATAAGGACTTGTCTTGTCTTGATTGTAATGTGTCTAAAGCTCATAGGTTTCCTTTCAAATTGTCTAATACTTTTGTCAATTGTCATTTTGCCTTAGTTCATAGTGATGTGTGGGGTCCTTTTACAGTGGCTAATGCCCCATTTCGTTTCTATGCTTTGTTTGTGGATGATTACAGTAGATTCACTTGGGTGTATCTTTTGAATTACAAGAGTGAGGTGTATGACAAATTGCTTGTATTCAAAGCCTATATTGACACTCAGTTTCAGACTTCTCTTAAAATCCTTAGGACTGATTGTGGTAATGAATTTGTTAATAAAAGAATTGATACTTTGTTGTCTTCTCATGACATTGTTTATCAAAGTAGTTGTCTATATACTCAGGCTCAAAATGGCATAGCTGAACGTAAACACAGACATATTATTGAAACTGCAATCATATTGCTTCATCACTCCTCTGTTCCAATTACTTTTTAGTTTGATGCCATTGCCACAGCTACCTTTCTCATTAACAAAATGTCTTCTAGTGTTTTACATCACAAGACTTCTTTTGAAATGTTGTTTCATACCTTACCTGATTTTTCATTTTTCAAAGTGCTTGGTTGCCAATGTTTTCCTTGGTTAAAGCCTTATATTCCTCATAAGCTGGCACCAAAATCCATTTCTTGTGTTTTCTTGGGGTACCATTAAGGGTTATAGATGTCTTGATCCTCTTTCTGGTAAAGTCTACATTTCTAGGCATGTAGTCTTTAATGAATCATGTTTTCCTTTCTCTCAGCAGCAGACCTTAGCTTCTTCTCCTTCATCTTCAGATTTGTCTGCTCTTACTTCCTTTTTCTGGCCTTCTTCACTCATGTCTTTATTTGTGCTTCCTGCTCAGCTTTCTTCTTCTGTTCCATCTCATTTTGTACCATCCACTACTCCTTCTTCTTTTTCTAAGCCTTCCTCTTCTTCTCCTACTCCTGCTTCTCTTGCTCAGCTTATTCTTATTTCTTGTATTACCAGTGACTTACCTCCTCATTCTTTTCCTTCTTCTGTCTCTAACACACATCCCATGATTACTAGATCCAAACACAAACTTCCTCAGTGTCTTTCTGCTACCGTCTCTCTTCTTGACACTGAACCTACCTCTGTTCAGGCTGCTCTTCAATCTCCTGTGTGGCTTCAAGCCATGAAGGAAAAATATTAGGCTCTTCAACAATAAGGCACTTGGGACCTTGTTGACCTTCCTCCTCGTAAGATTGCCATTGGGTGCAAATGGGTTTTTCGCATTAAAAGATATTCCAATGGTACAATTGCTCGTTATAAAGCTAGATTGGTGGCAAAGGGGTTTTTGCAATGAGAAGGAATTGATTTTCATGAGACTTTTAGTCCGGTGGCCAAACAACCCACAATTAGAATCTTCTTAAGTATTTCTCTTCAATTTCAATGGCCTATCAAACGGCTTGACATTTCCAATGCATTTCTTTATGGCATTCTTCAGGAAGAGGTCTATATGTTGCAGCCTCCAGGATTTGTGCAATCTTCTACTTATGTTTGTAAACTCAAGAAAGCTTTATATGGTCTCAAGCAAGCCCCTAGGGCTTGGTACTTTACTTTTTCAGCCTTTTTTCTCTCTCAGGGGTTCACAAACAGTCTGTCTGATACTTCTCTCTTTATCAAGAAGACTTCTACTAGTCTCACCTTTCTCTTGGTATATGTTAATGATATCTTACTAACTGGTAATGATTCTGCTCTAGTTGCTCAACTTCTTCAGCAAATACACAAGTTTTTCTATGAAACAGCTTGGTTCTCTATCCTATTTTCTGGGAATTTCAATTCATTCTTATGAGCTTGGTTATTTCTCATCTCAAGCCAAGTATGCAGCTGCATTATTGCACAAAGCAGGTTTGCAAGACTGCAAACCAAGCTCTTCTTCTATAGTTGTTAAGACAGTATGTTCTGCAACTGATTCTCTGTCATTTGCTCAGCCCTCTCTGTATAGAAGTTTAGTAGGCGGTCTGCAATATTTGACTATCACAAGACATGATCTCTCATATGCTGTCAGGCTTGTCAGTTTATGCATCTTCCCATCAATGCTCATTTTCAAGCAGTTAAGAGGCTTCTTCGATATGTGAAAAGGACTTTGTCTCATGGTCTCTCCTTCACACCTAGTCCTTTCTCTCTTTTTGCTTTTTCAGACTCTAATTGGGCCAGTGATAGTTTTGATCAAAAATCTACCTCTGGCTATTGTGTTTATCTTGGCTCAAACTTCATTTCCTGGTCAGCTAAAAAGCAAGCTACTGTCTCTCGGTCATCCACTGAACCTGAATATCGAGCCTTAGCTCATGCCACAGCTGAGCTCATTTGGATTCAGCAATTACTCAAGGATTTTTGTGTTTCCTCTTCTAATATTCCTATTATCTGGTGTGATAGTTTATTTGCTATGGCTTTAGCATCCAACCCTATATTTCATTCTTAGTCCAAGCATATCAAGATCGATTGCTATTTTATTCGAGAAAAAGTGGTTGCCAAATAGATTGAACTTAAATATGTTCCTACCATTGATCAGGTGGCTGAAATTTTTACTAAACCTCTTTCCCCTTCTCGGTTTCATTATCTTCGTGACCAGCTATTAGTGTTTCCTTGCCTTATCAGCTTGAGAGGGGTTGAAGAAGTTATCTCACCATCACCATCTCACAGCACACAACTTCCATCATCATCTCACAGCAAACTTGAGTTGCTGCCTTTGTCTGTTATAACTTTTTCATCACAGGTTTTTAAGAATAGTGTTCTGATGGCATGCTACAATGGAATTAGTTGTGGTGGTTAGATAGTTTGTTATATAGTTACATATGGTTAAAGAGAGTTAGTTAGGATTAGATATTTTTGTATAGATTAGATATTTTGTTTACAATATATAAACAGGTGTAAGCTACAGTTTTGGTTTAATGAAAATGAGTTTAAAGATTCTCAATACAACTATGTTGACACCCAAATGTAAGGCCAAAGATAAAAGATAGTTTTAATACTTAAAATATACAAATTCAAAACAAGATACCCTAGACTAGGTAGTGTACAGTAACCTGAACCAAATTTAAAGAAGTATCCTATCATTTTCAAGCCAACAAAATTTTCGAAAGTTTGAGTTTTTATTTTCTGCATGATTTGGCCTCAATGCATATACTTGATTTGCAAAGCTTCCCATGTTGCATATATGTTTGGCCTCAAAGAAAATCATTGTCCCCCATTGACTGACACTTTGAAATTGGCAAATGAAATGATCGCAGTATGCAATATGATTTTATGATCATATCAGACAATTGTGTAGTTTGATCATTTGCATGCTAGCATATGGGAATAAGTAGTACAAGTGACTACCAACATGAATTTTATATATTTGACATACTTAGTTTCTACTTGGTTCTCATGGTAAAAATCCAATTAATAACATCTCTAATACAAGGAAAAGCATGCATAATCAAGAGAATGTAAATGAAATTGGTCATTAAATAGTTGTCTATTTTTTAATGACTATTTAATGACAAATTTTATTAAATATTTGTCTGTAGTTAACCAACTAGGCTTAGCGTAGTTGTCCATTATACCTTCCTTAGAGCTTAGTCCCAAAGAGGTCATAGATTTAATTCCCCTTGGGGGGATTGAATTAAGAGAGTGCAAGCACCTAGGTGCTTTGCCAAGGGTGGAGAGATTTTCTCCCATAAGTACTAATCTAACAACTAACAATTAACATTTGCCGATCTTAAAAAAAAAAAAAAAAAATAGTTGTCTGTAGTTTCTTAAACCTTGACAATAAAGAATCAATCCAGTAGTCTTAAACTCCCATATTTTTTCCATTCCACATATATGATTCAAAAGTAGATTGCCTTTGAGAAACATGAAGAGTTACTCTGCCTGACCAATCAAGGCAAACACTTAATGTAACGACCCCAAAATCCGTATTAGAGATTACCTTTATAGCCTTATGGGTTAATGCATTTTAATTTAATGATATCTGTTCAAATTGAGGAATTATCTGTTGAGCCACGGCTTTAAAATTGAAATTACCGACCTTTACGGGTTTAGAAATCACAATTGAGTACTTGGGTGTGTTAATGGAAATTTGTAGAACTATTTGGAAAAATTAATTGGAAATCTAATTTGTCTGATTCGTTAATGCACGTTTGGGTGGTTAACTTGGTACTGCAAATTGAAGGCCTTAGAGACTTCAGAAACCAGAACAGGGGACATATTTATGATCAGCACAATTTTTAGAGTCATCTGGGAAGTTTAATTGGAATTTGATTTAATGCGATTCGTAAGGCCGCGTTTGGCTCTCCCTATTGTGTTAAACTTATATGTGTGTATATTTAATGTATATGTATATGAGAGGCATGAGTTGAACTCATCGCTTGGAACCTAAAAAATATCTAAAGTAGGGAGAGGGGAAACCGTGAAAAGAAGAGAGAGAAGAGAGACAAGCTCCTCAATATCCATGGTGGTTTTGAAGATGCTTGAAGGGAATTGAAGAAAGAAAAAGAAGATCACCCATGGGAAACTTGGGGGAAATTGAAGAAAGCTAAGAGAAAGACAAAGATTGAACTAAGGTATGATTATCTATCTTGAATCCTTATGTTTAAAGCATCAATTACATGAAATCAAGGATTGATATGGAAGATGTGAACTTTGAACCCCAACTATGGCCATATTATGCTCTTGTGTTCTTGTGCTTGGGAATTAAGTAATATTTTGAGGTTATGATGTTTGATGGAGATTAATAATGTGAAATTTATCATGTATTAAAGGGTTTTGGGCTTTGATTTACATGAAATTGAGGTTTGATTTTGAAAATGAGAAGTTCCAATTTTACAGCCATTTTCGAACTGCAAACTGCCCAGGGTCGCACGTGTGGCTCTGTTTCCCGCACGTGCGGGAGACAACTCTGTTCAGCCAACTTTGAATAAGCATATCTTTTGCCTCCAGACTCCGTTTTGAGTGATTCTTGAGCCTAAAATCAAGCCCCGGAAGTCTAGTTTCCAATGGTGGTGGTCTCACTCCCAAATTCTAAAATACAGAAATAGTTATGCCTAAATTAGTGACTACTGTTCATTTTCTGTCAACCAGTTTTGTACCATTTCTTCACCTAAACCATTTCCCATCGATTTCTCCTGTTTTCTGAGACATGGATTATAACTTATTAAGGAATAATGAGCTTGGTACCACCATGGCTAATTGATTGAATGATCAAAGAGAATAAGTAAAGGATCGAGTATAATCTCATATTATGTGTTGTGTACTGTACTTGTAGATTGAGACGAGGACATCGTCCCATTACTACCGAGAGCCGATCACTGTGAGTAATAGTAGTGTAACAATATGTTTCACTTGCTTCCTGTGCTTATGATTTATGTATTTTTATTTGTGAATGGTCTATTCCATTGATGTTGTGCTTTGATTCAATTAATCGATATGCTTGAATAATGGCATTGATATGGACCTAAGGTCGTTCTGTCCCTAGTAATAGACGTGGGCCCGAGGCCGTTATGATGTGAATTGTTCTGTCCCTATTAATGCAGTGATACATTTGCCTTTTGTTAATAGTTATTATTAATGTTCTGTTATCCGCAAGACAACTATGTCGACTTGTAATAAACCATGGGAAAATCTTTGTGCACTATTGAGTAATAGTACTGTAGCAGTACTGAGAGGGTAATTTATAAGTAAATTGGGCTGAGCTGGGTAAATGGGCCGATCTATGGGCCATAGTAAGAGAGGCCAAGTAAAAGAGCCTAGAAGTTAGCCCGGTCCAAAAGAGTTCTAAAGTTAGCCTGGTCCAAGAGAGCTCTGCAGTTAGCTCGGTCACCACACTCAGAGCGGTAACAGTTAGCTCGGTCATACCATATTGAGCCGAAGTATGTTGAGGTTTCCTCAGAACCTTGCTATTGGTTAGCTCGGTCCAAGCTCGTTGTGGTAAGTGCGGACCCAGACAACCCAGTTAGAATATGTCAAACCGAGGTACACATGTCTAAGGAAGAACCGAGCTAGTGGGACCTCGGCCTAGTCTGCGGCTTTAGTATGGCCATCTTATCTCGGTCGTATTGACATCCAACCATGGTAGAACCATCTCACTTGGTTTAAGCAGTGAGGGGGGTGTTGAAGGATAAGCATTATCTTTCATGAATGTGATTCCTAGGAGGACTCTACATGGAGGAGTAAAAGTCCTACTGGGATTGTGCCACGCGGAACCTATAAAAGCTCATAACATCACCGATGGAGAGGTAACACAACTTTGATTCTCGAATACACAGAGCTTTTGTCTATTTGTCTACTTTGCTGACTTAGGCATTGGAGAGGTATCCGGCACACACCCGCCGGCTAGCTCACGTTTGTGTTTTCAGGGAGTAAAGCGACGACGTTTAGAGGAGCACAGACTTGATCAACAGGATTATACGAGAAGAATATTTCTTGCTCGTACAATTGGCACCGTCTGTGGGAACATCAGACAAAGAACAAAACCTCTTGATCAAGTTTCCCTCGCTAATTAGGAGCAATGGCGCACAACGAAGATTTGCTGCAGTCTGCCATCGACGGACAAACCCCAGAAGGGGGTGGGAGGCGCGAAGGTCTGCCTTCTATCCCTCCCATGGCGGACTTAGAGCCCCTGCGACAGAACCCCCAGAGGGATGCAAGGAGGAGACGGAACAATAGCCCCCATCGCTCTCGCTCACAAAGTCCTAAAAGGCAGAGGCGAAGAATCGACCCTCAAGCTCTGGAGGATCGCGTAAAAGAGCAGGATGAACTAATAAGGAAGATGACGGCGGACATGGAGGCCATGAAGCACCAGATCAAGGGAAAAGGGATGGCAACAGGAGAGGGGCGCAAAGACAACACGCCCCCTCGCCACTCGGAGGATCGTGGTAGGCATACCACACCGTCATAAGTAGAGAGTAGAAGCCTCAGAACAGGCGATACTCAATCCAGGACTTCCAGGACTCGTCACTCCAGGTCTGAAAGAACGAGAACTGAGAAGTCATACACTGAGGGAAACACCTATCGGCCGTCGCGCACGCACCAGACATCATCTAGGCAGACGGAATTGCCTAGATCGTCCGACTTACGAACTATGCTAGAAGAAAGGGCACGATGGAAAGAGGATACCAGGGCACACGACCCGCGCAGAGTCTCAGCCCTTCAGCGGTTGGCTCTTCAGACACATAGAAGCGTCGAGGTAGGAATGCCAATAGCGCCCTGCTTACGAACCGACAGACAAAGCCTTAGCAAGACTACAGACCTCGCTGTTCGTTCCGACAATTGAGAACGCGCCCCTACCTTCCGGCTTCCTTCAGCCCAAATTTACCACGTATGAGGGGAAAACAGACCCCTACTCACACTTAAGCCACTTTCGCTAGGTCACGGCAATATACTGATGGAATGAAGCTTTAATGTGCATCATATTCCCATCCAGCCTTGGCGACCTAGGTTTAACCTGGTTCGAAAGGCTACCAGAAGGCAGCATAGCCTCCTGGGCGCAATTGGCAGAGGCGTTCGTGACAAGGTTCAGAACAAACACCAAGACGCCAGTAGAGATCGACCAACTACTCTCCATTGACATGGGCGACTAGGAGATGTTGAGGTTATACAACAGTCGCTATTGGGAGACCTTCAACCAGATAGGAGATTGCTCCACAAATCTGCCTATCGCACAGTACAAAAGAGGTCTTCCAGTCGGAAACAAGCTGAGGGACTCAATTACCATGATGCCCCCCTCATAATGGAAGCCTTAATGGAGAGGGTACACCAGCACATTCAGGTTGAAGAGGATGGCACTCGTGCTAAAACAAAGTCTGGTACAGCCGCAATACCAGATAAAAAGACTTCGGCAAAAGTCAATGCGGTAGAACGTCCAAGCAGAAACGGGCGAGGCAGGCGGGACAAAGGAGAGGACCAAGATAAAAGGTGGTTGAGAGTCCACACTGCCATTACCACAGTGTTCAAAAAACCGATCTATCGAATTCTCAGTGAGGTACGTGATGAACCTTTCATCAGGTGGCCAACTAAGTTAGGAGAAGCACAAAAAGACTATGACGAAAGATCCCGGTACACCTTCCATAAGGAAAAAGGGCACCACACTGAGAATTGCACGCCGTTGAGACAGCATCTGGAAGAGTTAGTGGCAGCTGGGAATATGGACCAGTACATTGAGGGAGGGACGCAGCCAGCCCCCTAGAACCACGATCACCCAGACGGAATGCCGATCGATGCCCCACCTCAAGGCGTGATTAACGTGATACATGGGGTTTTCAAACCTGAGCGGGTATGTGAGCTCAGGGGAACGATCAAGAAGGTTGAGCACTTAAGGGAGGTATTAAGTGCGCAACCTACTGTCAAAAGGGGAGAACAGAAGCCATGAACGTCATATCCTTCTCAGACAAAGACTTGGCAAGGATATATTGCCCTCACAATGATGCACTGGTCATCACACTTCGCGTCATGGATTACAACATCAAACGGATTTTGATCGACCAAGGAAGCTCGTGTGAGATAATGTATTACGAAACCTTCAAACAACTGAAACTGAAGGACAAAGACTTGGCACCTGCCGTATCTCCCCTGATCGGGTTCAACTCAATGCCAGAGTAGCCAGTCGGCAAGATAATCCTCCTAGTCAGTGCAGGAAGCATGACTAAACAAGTGGAATTCTGGGTATTGAAAGTGCCCTCCCCTTACAACATAATCTTGGGCAGGACATGGCTGCATGCCATGAGAGCGGTGGCATCAACCTACCATTAAGTAATGCGGTTCCTCAACGAAGCCGGAGTAATTGAAGAGGTCTTTGGAGATTAGATCATGTCCAAATAATGCTTCGTCACCGTAAACGGCAGCCGCGCTGCCAAAGGGTTTGCTCAAATGATAGAAGAACCAGAAAGCAATGAATTGTTTGCAGATGTTGGCAAAGCCGCTGAACAGAAGGCAGTGGAAGATTTGGTACAGCTAAGAATAGATGAAAAGAACCCGGAAATGTTCTTTTTGCTTGGCTCATCTATGTGCAGCACTGAGAGGATAAAGGTCATGGAATTCTTGACCTTTAACATCGAAGTGTTTGCCTGGACGCCGTATGACATGCCTGGCATTGACCCAAACTTCATTTGTCACCAATTGAACGTCCACCCAACTGCCAGACCAGTTATACAACGCACTCGCAGATCAGCACCCCACTACGCCGAGATAGTGGTGGAAGAAGTAGAAAACCTGCTAGAAGCAAGAGCTATCAGAAAGGTGCACTACCCCAGATGGATCTCCAATACAGTAGTGGTGCCAAAGAAGAATGGAAAATGGCGTGTCTGCATGGACTACAAAACAGTCAACAAGGCATGCCCAAAGGACAGCTTTCCTCTACCATGGATAGACCAACTGGTAGACCTAACGGCAGGACACAACCGTCTTAGCTTTCTTGATGCGTACAGAGGTTACCATTAGATCGCTATGTATGAGCCAGACCAGGAGGTCACATCTTTTACGACGCTAAGAGGACTGTATTGTTACAAGGTCATGCCCTTTGGCCTTAAGAATGCAGGGGCAACATTCCAGCGGATGGTCACCAAGATGTTCGAACCATTGTTAGGCAGGACAATGGAAGCCTACATCGACGATATGGTAGTCAAGAGCAAGGATAAGAATAACCATCTCAGGGACCTAGGCAAGATGTTTCAGATCCTGAAGAAGCACAAGCTACGCCTTAATGCATCCAAGTGTGCATTCGGCGTAGGATCTGGCAAATTCCTAGGCTCCTTGGTGACCAACCGAGGTATAGAAGCAGACCTCTCTCAGATCAAAGCAATCCAAGATCTAGAGAGACCCAACTCAGTAAAAGAAGTGTAGCATCTCACCGGCATGGCAGCTACACTCAACCGGTTTATAAGTCGGTCGTCAGACAGATGTCGACCATTTTTTCAAGCACTAAAGGCCAAGTTTGAGTGGGATGAAGAATGCGATCGAGCCCTAGAAAGCTTAAAAGAATACATGTCTTCTCCACCATTGCTAGTAACCCCAATACCTAGAGAAGAACTATTTCTATACCTGGCAGTTTCACAGCACGCAATTAGCGCAGTGTTGGTCCGAGCGGAAAGAATCCAACATCTGCCCATTTTTTATGTCAGCAAGACATTACTGGGCGCAGAAACCAGGTACTTACCATTGGAAAAATTGGCCTTAGCCTTGATGATGGCCTCAAGGAAGTTGTCGCATTACTTTCACGCCCACACCATAATTGTTCTCACAGCCTTTCCATTAAAAGCTTTGTTTGAGAGAGCGAACTTTTCTGGGTGAATCTTGAAGTGGGCAGTAGAGTTGGGACAGTTCGACATCAAGTTTTAATCCAGAACAGCGATAAAAGCCCAAGCTTTGGCAGACTTTGTCGCAGAATTCACTCTAGGAAGTCATCACATCTGTCCAGTGGACTTAATTGATACAACCCAGGGGACGAAAATTGTCACCGGAATAGCGCAACCCCTGGTACAGGATACCCAATCAGGTCCTAAGGCAGACTAGAGTGAGCAAATGGAGGAAGAAGTAAACCATGCTACACCAAGCAAAGGCTCATCAACAAATAAAAACTTGGTACAATCAGATAATGAGGGGCAAACAGCAAGCATAGACCTTGAAGAAAACACCAGCAACACTCATGACCCCAAGACATCATCTGATCCCTCCACTTGCTGGAAACTGTTTGTTGGAGAGATGTGGAAGCTCTTCATGGATGGAGCGTCCAATAGGCATGGAGCAGGACTGCGCTTAGTTCTCATCTCGCCAGATGGCCTAATAGTGGAGCAAGGAGTCAACCTTGGCTTCCCAGCATCAAACAACGAAGCGGAGTATGAAGCGCTTCTAGCAGGCCTAAAATCAGCATTCTACATGAAGGCCACTGAGCTAATGGTTTACAGTGACTCATAACTGGTGGTAAACCAAATTTCAGGCGACTACGAGGCAAAAGATGACAGGATGGCTAAGTACCAAGAGTTAGTCAGAAAAGAGATCAAGAAATTTGAAGTAGTGCGAATAGAGCAGATCGGCAGGGAAGAAAACAGCAGAGCGGACGAACTAGCAGGCTTTGCTTCTATGGTAGATACATCCATCCCTCATCCGTTACTGATTGACTACCTACCAAGACCAAGCATTGAAGAACCCGAAGTAGAAGAGGTATGTTGTGTCGAACTAGGCCCTTCATGGATGGATCCCATTATAATGTTCTTAAAAGACAGCGTCTTACCGGAAGAAAAGAAAGAGGCTAACAAAATAAGAGCAAAGTCACAGCGATTTTGGCTCTCCCCATCAATGGCCTTATGCAAGAAATCCTTCACAGGACCTTACCTAAAGTGTGTCCACCCTAGCAAAGTTGAAGCATTCTTGTTCGAGATACACGAAGGTGTATGCGGAAGCCATCAAAGAGGAAGATCATTAGCTTACAGAGCCATTTTGCAAGGATATTGGTGGCCATACATGCAAGCGGATTCAGAGAAATACGTCAAGAAGTGCAAGAAATGTCAAAAGTTTGCACACCAAATACATCAACCAGCCAGAGAGCTTCTACCCTTAACTAGTCCATGGCCCTTCGCAATGTGGGGCTTGGACATAGTAGGACCACTTTCAACAACACCTGGCAACAGAAAGTTCTTTCTTGCAACAACATACTACTTCACAAAATGGGTGGAGGCAGAAGCACTAGCATCAATAAAGGAGAAGGATATGAAGAAATTCGTCTGGCAGAATATCATCACTCGGTTCGGCTTACCAAAAGCTCTAATATCAGATAACGGCACTCAGTTCGACGGCAAAATTTTTAGAGGCTTTTGTGAAGAATACAAGATAGAATTCTACAACTCTACACCAGCATACCCCCAAGCAAATGGCCAAGCAGAAGCATCAAACAAAGTCGTCTTGGATGGATTGAAGAAAAGGTTAGAGAAAGTAAAGGGCAAGTGGGCTGAGGAGCTTCCCCACGTTTTATGGGCTTACCGTACCACACCTCGGCGGCGAAACACCTTTTTCCTTGCCCTATGGCATGGAAGCCGTAATCCCACTGGAAGTTGGCCTTCCCACAATTAGAAGTGAAAATTTTGATCCAGACTTAAATGGAGAGGCCATAGCATTGGAACTCGACCTTGTAGAAGAAAGAAGAGAAAAAGCACTGGTTCACATTGCCTCGTACCAGCAAGAGTTGTCCAGAAAGTATAACAAAACAGTACATCCGAGACAATTCAAAATCGGAGATTGGGTACTGCGCAAAGTGATGGGAAACACCTTGGTACCCGGAGACGGCAAGTTAGGGCCCAATTGGGAAGGACCTTACAAAGTGGTTGGGTTAGCAGAAAAAGGGGCATACCACTTGGAAGACAAGGACAGCAAAGCCATTCCTAGGCCATGGAACACTGCCAATCTTAAACTATTTTATTTTTAGCTTTTCTTTAAAGTACTTGTAATTTTCCTTCTTCTTCTCAATAAAACAAGTAGTTTTCTTTTTAGCATAACTGTTTTATTCTGTAAAAGTTGTTTTAGTGAGCTAGGGGCAACAAAAGCAGAGTTGGCCGGAATAACCAACTTTGAGTTCTCTCCAGCTAGGATAAGGATCCAGGCTGCAAGACATTTGGCAAGAATAACCAAACACTTTAATCTAGGCTGGCAGGAATAACCAACCTAGAGGTTGGCTGGAATAACCAACACCCCTCCTAAGCCCAGGATAAGGATTCAGGCTGCAGGACGTTTGGCAGGAATAACCAAACACTTCACTCAGGGTTGGCAGAAAAAACCAACTTTGAGCTCTCTTCAACCGAGATAAGGATCTAGACTGAAGAGGTTGGTTGGAAAAACCAACACTTATTGTTCTTCAGCCGAGATAAGGATCTAGGCTGAAGAGGTTGGCTGGAAAAACCAACACTTACTGTTCTTCAGCAGAGATAAGGATCTAGGCTGAAAAGGTTGGCTGGAAAAACCAACACTTATTGTTCTTCAGCCGAGATAAGGATCTAGGCTGAAGAGGTTGGTTGGAAAAACCAACACTTATTGTTCTTCAGCCGAGATAAGGATCTAGGCTGAAAAGGTTGGCTGGAAAAACCAACACTTATTGTTCTTCAGCCGAGATAAGGATCTAGGCTGAAGAGGTTGGTTGGAAAAACCAACACTTATTGTTCTTCAGCCGAGATAAGGATCTAGGCTGAAGAGGTTGGCTGGTATGGCCAGTTAAGACCGGGATAAATATCTCGGCCGGAAAATGTTATACTTCATTCAGATTACAATTGGAAAGATAAGGCAAGCATAGATTAAACTGAAAAAAAAGTTGGAACAAAAGAAGATTTCATTGGAAACTCAAATCAAGTACAAAAGGTGGGGCATCAACTCGGTTACAATTTCATTCCAAAAGCAAAAAGAAGAAAATATAAGATTACGCAAAGAAGTCATCAAGATCCGCATCCAGTTCAACTCGGAGCCCGGTTTCAGTTGGTAGTTCGGTCGTTAGGTCTTCTACCGGTGGTTCCACCTGAGCTGGCTGAACAACGGGATCATTGACGACCGGGGCATTGTTAGCCTCAGTTTTTTCTGGAGCAGCATCTTTATCCTCCTCCTCTTGAAGAAATTGTTGCTGAATGGCAGCAGCATACTCCACCATTGAGCTCGGTATGAAATATAAAGGAGGGTTGAAGACCTCGGTCTCGGGGCCGTGACCGAGCTACGCCATGGCCGCCCTCCATCCACATTTGAAGAATAGGTCATTGGCCACCTCGCATTGCTTGATGTAAGTGGCCTCCCCCTCCTTGTAACCCTGGTCCTCTGCGTCTTCTACCTTCTTCTTTAGCTTGGCGATCTCCGCGCTCTCTTTGCCATCGAGCTTGGCTAGCTCGCGCAAGTATTTATCTTTCATCACGGCCAGGGCCTTTTGTTTATCAGCATCAGCCGAGGTAACTAGCCCGGTGAGTCGAGCCACCTCGGTCTCTAGCTCAGCCATCTTTTGTTGGGACTCTTTTAGTTCGGCCGCTTTTTCATTAGCCTTGGCCATGGCCTACCTGGTGGTTTTTCGAAGTTCTAACACTTGCTTGTGAGCGATGTGATTTTTCTGTATGGCCTGCAAAAGGATGGTAAGACACTTTTCAGTAAAACCGAGCCGAAAGTTGTAAAAATTTGAAAAATAAGCAAAGGAGCTACTTACTAGCACCATTGATTTTGTGGACGAGCGAAGGGCCTTCAGCTCGGTTAGGTGGTCGTGGTTCTTCATGTCGACTGGAAGGCAAAAGCTTTTAGCAAGATTGAAAGCCATCAAGTGGTCTTTTTCTGCAACCACTGAGTCAGAATCCGTGATAGCGCGGTTCTGAAATGTGATCTTTGGTACCCACTTTAAGGAGCTAGCTCAGTCTGAGCGCTCAGGTGGGGGGCTTGGTGGAGTGGTTTGAGGCACCACGGTTTCATCCTCGTCAACAAGGCGCGGCTCGATTATGGAAGTCCGAGCACGCTTGCTTGCCCGAGATGATGAAGGCTGGTGGGATGGTAAGGCTACCACAGTCTCCTATGTTTGATTGGCTGGCGGTACCTCGGGCTGGCTTGTCTCGGTGAGGAGGGCTCTTATGGCTCTCTTCTTGGCCATTTCTTGCTCAGCGGTTAAAGGGATCAAATTGATTTGAGGCAAGGTTGGGTCCAGTTCAGGAGAGGCTTCCAATAGAAAGTTAGTTACCTTGGTCTTTCGTCTACTACTGTATCGGTAGGTCGGCTCAAAATTCAGAAGCTCAGTCCAACTTCTGTTTGGATATCGCAGCGCGGCACAAAGAACATTCAAGTTGGGGTAGCTATATTGGGACTTGAGAAAGTCCAAATCTGCATGAAGGAAGACCACAGTTAGAACGGTTCAAGATAAGAAAACCGAAGTAAAGAAGAGCATGGAATTGAGCCGAGGTAATCCTACCGGCTACACCCTTGTTCTAGTTTATTCTGTCACCTTGGATCTGGGCTTGTTGGTCCTCAAAGTTCCCAGATACCCAGAAGAAATCGTCATCATTCACATCTTTATCCGGGGTATTCTTTATTATCTTTTCACGCCGGCGCCTTATTCTAAGATAGTAAACCCAGCCATCTTCATTTGATCCTATAGAGTATTGGTGGAAGAGCTCGGCTAGACCGAGATTAAGGCCAGCCCGGCGGTTTAGCTCGGCTATGCCACTTGTTATGCGGTAAGAATTGGTGGAAAGTTGGGTAGGGCAAAGGTTTGTTTGTCTGAGGAATTCACGAAGAAGGGGTTGTACGGGGAATCTTAGGCCGGTTTCTAAAATAGAAAAAAGGGTAAAGGGAACAAAGCCAGGGTTCTCCCAAGGTGTGGTATCTAGTTCGGCTAACGTGAGATGGACGTCATCAGGGATATGGTAGTCCCTTCGGAACTCGGCCATGGCCCCTGGTGAGTTTACTAAAAACCTATATTTACCCATTTGCTATTAAATTATGAATAAATTAGCTCAAGTATTATCTCGATCAAGAAATGATGCTAGGTAGCTCGGTTGAGCGCTCAAAGGAGTGCCTGGGCAACCTAGTCAGAGTCTGCAAAGTGACAAAAAAAAAAAGGTGTTAAGCACAGATCGTGGGACCGTGCTACAAGAAACATAGGCAAAATAAATGAAGTCCTAGCTCGGTTTAAGCAAGGGACTTTAGCCCGGTTGAGCCTTTGGGGCAGCGTTCTTAGTTCGGTTCGAACTAAGGGAGCTAGTTTAGCCCTAAGTTTTAGCTCGGTCGATGGTTGAGGCTTTCTAGCGTGGTATTGCGCAGACCTAGTACGGTTCGGTAGCTCGGTTAAAAGAAACAAAAGGTCCCTAACCTATGGAAACCGCAAGTATGGCATGTTTTAGTGTGGTTGTTGGGTGTGGCTAGGCTTGCATCTAATACAAACAGTATCCTAGTTCGGTTGATGTGTGGTTTTGGATTAAATACAGTATTTTTCAGATTATTCGTAAAATCAAGTGGTTCTATTGCGTGGTTTTTCCCAGAAATATGGAAGCAAAAGCGGAATGTGCTTTGAAAAACATACAAATAAAACATGCTTTGTGTTGCAAAAGAGGTACGAAATCAACAGAACGGAAGAAGATTCGAACCACTTACCAGTTCAAGGTGAAGGCACTGAAGATGGAGGTAGTAGCAGCAACAAACACAAGCTCCACAGTTGCAAGAGAATGAAGGAGAAGAAGCTCAAAGAGAGAGACAATGATGAATAATAGACAGGGTAGATTCAAAATGAGTAGTTTTTGTGTAAAGAAGAAGAAATTAGGCGGGACTGTTCAAAATACACGAAGTACGAAGACGGCATGACAGCTGCATTGGGCCAATGAGAGTATGCCACGTGTTCTTGGAATAAGAAGCGATTCAGTTACAGCGACTGAAGAGACGTTTTGATCGGACAAAAGGGTAGCCCGGTGTGGATTTAGCTCGGTTGGAAAGCTAAAGTTTTTAGCTCGGCTAGTAAAAGATAATCCTTATCATGCTGCGCAGATGAGATTAAGGGGTAATTGAGAGGGTAATTTATAAGTAAATTGGGCCGAGCTAGGTAAATGGGCCGATCTATGGGCCATAGTAAGAGAGGCCAAGTAAAAAAGCCTGAAAGTTAACCCGGTCCAAAAGAGTTCTAAAGTTAGCTCGGTCCAAGAGAGCTCTGCAGTTAGCTCGGTCACCACACTCAGAGCGGTAACAGTTAGCTCGGTCATACCATATTGAGCCGAAGTATGTTGAGGTTTCCTCAGAACCTTGCTATTGGTTAGCTTGGTCCAAGCTCGTTTTGGTAAGTGCGGACCCAGACAACCCAATTAGAATATGTCAAACAGAGGTACACATGTCTAAGGAAGAACCGAGCTAATGGGAGCTCGGTCTAGTCTGCGGCTTTAGCATGGCCATGTTATCTCGGTCGTATTGACATCCAACCATGGTAGAACCATCTCACTTGGTTTAAGCAGTGAGGGGGGTGTTGAAGGATAAGCATTATCTTTCAGGAATGTGATTCCTAGGAGGACTCTACATGGAGGAGTAAGATTCCTACTGGGATTGTGCCACGCGGAACCTATAAAAGCTCATAACATCACCTATGGAGAGGTAACACAACTTTGATTCTCGAATACACAGAGCTTTTGTCTATTTGTCTACTTTGCTGACTTAGGCATCGGAGAGGTATCCGGCACACACCCGCCGACTAGCTCACGTTTGTGTTTTCAGGGAGTAAAGCAACGACGTTTAGAGGAGCGCAGACTTGATCAACAGGATTATACGAGAAGAATATTTCTTGCTCGTACAAGTACATTTTGCCTACTGTTAAGAGTTAATACTGACGTTCTGTTATCTGCAAGTTAACTATCTAAATTCATGATGAACAAATAGAACATATGTGTATTATGGAACAATGATATCTTTGTGTATCTAGAATCATTCTGTTTTGTTAATAATGGGCCCGAGGCCAATCTGTTGATATCTGGGCCTGAGGCCACTCTGCATAACATGTTGGGCCTAAGGCCGTTCTGTATTATCTGTGGGCTTAAAGCCAATCTGTATCATGTCTGGGCTTAAAGCCGTTCTGTATTATATCTGGGCTTATAGCTGATCTATATTATACCTGGGCTTACAGCCGATTTGTATTATATCTGGGCTTACAACCGTTCTGTATTGTATCTGGGCTTATAGCTGATCTGTATCATATCTGGGCTTATAGCCGATCTGTATTATATCCGGGCTTGCAGCCGTTCTGTATTATCTCTGGGCTTACAGCCGTCCTATATCATATCTGGGCTTACAGCCGCTCTGTATTATATATGGGCCTGAGGCCGTTCTATGTTACATGTGGATCTGAGGCCGTTTTAAAATATGATTATGTATAAGATCTGTGTACAGTTTGATATGCATATTTACATTCTCTAAGTCTATGCTCAATTAATTAACCTCCTTATATTGCTATTATTCACTAAGCCTTGCTCACTTCGTTTTTATGAATATTTCTGTAGGTGAGCCGTCGGAGATTGACACTAGAGTTGTACTAAGATTCGTCTGTCTGCCAAGTCACCGGGGTATGTCTCCATGTGGAGGCCTTAATTTGTGTTGGGAGTCATATAAATTATTGAGTCTTATGTAAGAGTGTGTGAGATCTATATGAATTATGTGATTATATATATAACTCTGGGAATGTATTTAAATGCTTAAATTCAATTAAACCATCATGTATGCACAAGCTCAATGGATGTTGTCTTTTATTGATATTGCTTCCGCCTAAGGCCCCGTATATGGTTAAATATTATTTTAAAATTCTGTTTTGAGACCTATGTACAGGCCGGTCATGGACCAAACTTTTAGGGGTGGGTTTGGGTCGTGACACTTAAACTCTTAATCATACATCATACATGAACGCAATCACATATGGTTCGAATCTTAAATAGAAGCATAAAATGTATAGTCTGAGTTATACATAATGATTCGAAGGATCACTATTTCAAGAGTTCAACTTGTGATTTTTGGCCACTGATAAAATAGTAGCCATATGATATCCCACTTAACTACTGCAAATAGCCTTTTTTTGTGTGGCCATTTTCATAAACTCTATTGTAAAAAATTCAGTAAATATATCTTCTGAACTTTGATATTTTGTTAATTATTTCCTCAAAATTAAATTTTGATGTGAATCACAAATCTAAAATGAATTTTGAATAATGAAAGCCATGGAAAAAGGCGGTCTTAAAAATTCAAACAATTTGACATTTTGAACTATATTTGGCTTGAGAACATGTTCTTTGCCCAATTGATTTTATCATTTCTTGGCAAATAAGTTTGTTTTTCTATTTTAGCCATTAATGACTTAAGAAAATCTAATGTAATCATGTTATTTTCTTGACTTGGATCCTTAAATGGATTTGTCTACTCCCTGAGTCATTAATGAAATCATTTATTTGCCAATTTCGATAAAAGACTTGAAAAAATTCTGAAAAATTCTACCAATTTCAATCATTAATGACTTGGTAGTGAAAGTAAACAACTCATCCATCAATTGGCGAATTTTCATGTTAAGTTGATGAATTACTCCAATTAAATGGTGTGTTTTTTTCTTCAACCAACTAATGTGGTAATAAAGAGACAACTTGAAAGTTTTTTCATAAAGAAAATGGATATATTTTTGAAGATCCAATAGTTTTTCTTCACACCAACATATTTTATATTGATAATTTCGAATGGAAAAAATCATTTGGTTGCCCATTTCTTATGCTTGACATTCCACTAGACGTGCCAAATAAATGTTTGGCTTATATTTCCTACGAAGAAAAATCTCATAAATGCAAGCGTGTCAACAAGGATTGAAATTTTTTTTACAGATTAAATTCTTGTCAATTATTAAGCAAACGTGTTGATGGTTATTTTTGGCTCAACAAAGTGGACTTCAATAATTGTCAAGTGTAGAGAAAAATAAATAGAAAAAGAAGAGAAATAGATGGAAAAAATGATAGAGTTAATAATCAAAGTAAACATTTAAATACCTACCTAATCCTAGATGGGAATAGATCCTCTCCATATCATCACTATACTCTATTTTATGGGTTTCATTCTTGGCCTATAATGAAAATTCAAATAGTTCATCTTGTAAATCTCTTAGTAAAAACTATTTGTACAAAAAATCAACTTTATCAGATATCACTAGACACATGAATAAATTATATTTCGTTTTTTGAAATGGACAACAACTATGAGTTTAAACTTAAATCACTCATTCTATAAAATAAAATATGATTTTTTCATCTATTCATAGATATCCGATGAAATTGATTTTTTGTATAGATGATTTTTACTACAAGATGAACAGTTTGGATTATTGTTGTGGGCCCAGAATGAAACCCATAAAATAGAGTATGGTGAAATATGAATGATAGTGGCATAGAGTGGAGTCATTCTCAATCTTAGATTCAACTATAAGTTTAAACGTAAATCACTCAATTTTATAAAATAAAATATGATTTTTTCATCTATTCATAGATATTCGATGAAATTGATTTTTTGTACAGATGATTTTTCCTACAAGATTTACAAGATGAATGATTTTGATTATCGTTGTGGGCTCAGAATGAAGTCCATAAAAAATAGAGTATGGTGAAATATGAATGATAGTTGTGGAGAAGTGATTTGGAAATACTCTCTAGATCCTGTAGGACACTCTTGATCCTCAGCTAGTCACCTGAAAAGGAATGAACACTCTGGTTGAGGGTGCTGGAATTAGCACTCCGACGGATAAGTCAGTGTATACTCTCTTGGTTGCTTATATCTCAAGTTAAACTTGTTCTTACATACCTTTCTTTGGCTGATACTCCTCTATTTATATTTTTCCTTTGGGCCTCAAGGTCGGGCCCACCCTTAATCCATTGCACGTTTATTTATTCGGCTTTTGTTCGGCTGGCTACAATGCCGATTATACTATTCGGCTGTGTTCGTCTAGGATGAAGCCAAATACAAATTTCGTCCTTGATTGTCCTCATACCGTTATTCGGCTTTATTGCCCCCCACAATATTCGGCTCCCATAATTGCCCCCCAAACATCCTATTAACGCCAGTTAGTCGGCATGTTTGGTTTCGAACAGCTTGTTTGGTTTCGGATTTGAAAAGTCAAGGAAAGAACAACAGCTAACCTCATTCCAACATATGTCAGAACACACGCTTTTTAGGCATCATTACATCTTCCCGCCTCTTCGTACGCTTTTTTCATTTAATGCAATTTGAAACTGTGTTGTCCCTTCGAATGTAAGTTCTTTTTGAATACTCAAAGCTTCTGGTTTGCCTTTCAATATACCTCCATTTCACGACCTTTGCAACTTCCTCCTGTTTCTCATTGTCTGTTCTGCTTCTTGTAAGTTTTCTTCTCCTTCACTTCGAATCCTATTTCCTTGTTTATTTTTAGTTTTGCATAATCCTTAGGCTGACTAGGATGGCAAAACATTTGAAAGAACTCCTTTTTGCGAATCAAATTTCCGGTTTTCGACGCCATTATTCCATCTCCGATGACGTCCATCTGTCATTCGTGGTAGACAGCTTAACTGATATGGAGAGGACTGATGAGAGTACAATCATCTTTCCTTTCCTATCGATTGCTGAGGGCGGAGTCCATTTTCCCCTTCACCCATTTTTAAGGGCCGTCTTTCGATACTGGGATCTAATCCCTTCCCAACCTAACGTAAATTTTTTCCGAATCATAATGGGAATTATAGAGTTGAACCAACGCCTTAGGATTAACCTTGGCATACCTGTAATTCGGCATTGTTATGCCTTAGCTAAGTCTACTGGCCTGCTGGGACGCTATTTTCTCAGGGGCAAGGATACTGATCATCACTTAGTGACTATGCTTGCCAGCTCTAGCAAGCGTGTCGACGATGTAATGGTCGTTGTCCGAGGTAACTGGGAATTTAGCGAGGGTGAAGATCGCCTAGATCCCGTGCTAAGGCAGAAAGGCAAACCAGGTGGCCGTATAACTCATTTTTGTTTTTTTTATTATCATATATGTATTCGGCTTTCTTTCTATGTACTTACCGTTTTGTTTATGCAGGCAACGATTTGAAGAAAGTGTTGGTTTCAGCTGATGACGCTGTACTTGCGGAAATTAAAATCGCGCTACAGTTCTTTGGCCATCCAAGCCTTCAGAAACAAGGGAGGGCGGCCCACATTCTCCTGCGATACGAGCCGACTTACGCAACGTTTTTCAGCGGCAGGCCACATTCTAATTCCGAGAGGCAAAGAGCATCTTACGGCTCTTATCTTTCCCAACTTCAAAAACCTAAGGCAGATTGGTTTGGAAGCCTCCGATTCGGAGCAGGTGGAAGAACAAGTAGCCGAAGCGGTCGCTGAGGAGCCGAACCAGTCGGAAGCTGAGGTAGACAAGGCTCTAAACTTGGCCTTTGAGGAAGTCGAACTCAATTGATCCAACCCTCCATCCACCTCAGGCCGAGGGGACGTCTCCTTTGAAGACATTTTTATAGACTTAGGAGACCTTCCCGGCGCTTATCTTGGGAATATGGCTGGGGAATCCCTCACGCAACTGGCCAGGAGGAAAAACGCCGAAAGGATGGCCGCCCGATTAGAAACTCCACCCGCCGCCGTCGTTGAGTCCTGTCTATCTGTTATTGCGGAAGAAACGACTTAGACCGAAACGGTGGAGATGGAGCAGGTAGAACAGGGGGATCAGGAGGCTGTGCAAAGGGGGAAAAGCGCCCCGCCGAGCGAGAAGCTGCCCCGGATGAGGACCAAACCGACAAACGGTCGTGCATTGAGGAATTAGACTTGGTTGTTCCGTTCACTGTTCAACCAAGCATAAGGAATATGCCGATTGCCTCTGATGCGTCAGCTTTGAAGGACCCGGCGGTGGCATTGAGCATGGCCTCTTCAATCTCCCTACCAGTTGACAGAGCCACATGTCGAGTGGAGCTAGATCTAATGTTAATTGCATTAGCCGCTCAGTCGGCCTTATTGGTACATTACTTGCCTTATCTGCAGTCTTCTGCCTAGATATATATATATATATTTTTTTCTTATTATTTGTTTTTTATAACTCTATTTCCTTGTTTTGCAGACGGTGGGCAGGATAGCTGAAATCGGCCGCCGTCAACATGACGCTATAGAACAGATCGACTTCTTGAAAGCCAAAATTGATAATGAAAAGAGCAAGGCTGTGGTAGCCTCTCAAAGGGCTGATTCCAAGGCATCGCAAGCGGCAGAGGAACGTACGAGAGCCGACTTTGAGGCAAAGCAAGCGAGGAATTCCGACCAACTAAGGCTGGCCGCCGAAGAGAGGGCAAAAGCGAGGGAAGATGCGCTCAAGTTAGCCAAGGAGGTGATCGCCAAGCTGGAAGCTAACTTGGGAGAATCGAGGAAGGTAAAGGAAATAACCGACTCCGAGATTTCCAAAGCGTTCCAAGCTGGAGAGGACGCCGCCTTGGAAAACTACGTGGAAGAAGTGCCCAAGTTTAAGAATCAGGGCTTCAAACACGGCTGGCTCAAAGCCCTCACTGCTGCGAATGTGACATTGGCTTAGCCGATTCCATACGAGCAGGTGGACGTTGAGCCACTGACCTCTGACCCTGAAGATTGATTAGAGGATATTTTGATTTTTGGTAGGCATCTTAGATGCATAGTTTTTGTAGGTTTTTGTTAGTAGATTTTCATTTCTTTACTTCGACTGGAAATTTAAATGTAAGGTAATTTTCATGTGTAAAATGACTGTTATTTGTGCTCAATTTATTAATGAAAATTTTCTATACTTTCCAGTTTACTATATATATTATTTGTCTTCAATTTATTAATGACAATTCCTTATGCTTTTCTGTTTGCTACATATGAGTAAATTAAACATCCGATAAATTAACCGAATCAATTAAACATCCTCTTGCTCTTTGCTATTTAGCCGAATAACTGAACGAATCGGCAGTTAACAATTTGGAAAGGTGCATGAATATTCGATAAACTAACGCGTAAAACGGCTCAAGGCCTCGACATCTAGCTGATTATATTAATGAATCTGCCACAACTGCGCGAACTCAATCGTCGAATGGTATTAGTTCATGGAGCGGCTGGGGCACTCAACCCGATTAGCACAAGGGCTCGCCCTCTAGCCGATTAGATTAATGAATCTTCCCTTGCCCTAGCTGGTGCATGAACTGGAACGCAGAATGAAATTAGCTCATGGAATGGCATGTGCATGAACTGAAACGCCGAATGAAATTAGCTCATGGAGCGGCTGGGGCACATGAGATGATCGACACTAGGCCTGGACATTTGGCCGATTAGATTAATGAATCTGCCCTTGTTAAAATTTAGCATTGATGAGATCGCCTCGGGGGTGCTGCACTTGTAAGGTATAAATGAGGCAGGTGGTGGGTGCGTGGAGGGGCCATTGTTGCGTTCAGAGTCAATAAATTGAGGGAGGGAAAGAGTAGAGTGGACAATTTGTGGATGGCAAGAAGATTATTCTTCAACAGTAGAGAAGAAGGGAGGACACTTGCGGAGTTGGGCGCAAAGATGAATCGAGGTGCCGAGCCTACGCGCACGGGGAGCAGGACGTCGAGGGAACGTGAAAAACACCAGTCCCCGCATTGTTGAAATAGGTCACCCAGAAGGGAAAAACAGCAGCGGGGCAGCTCCCTTCAACCACGCTCGGGAGGAGAAACCAGTGCGACATCGCGCCCGTTAAGTTTTGTGGTTTTTGTGGGGAATAAATCGATGACGGAAGCGGATTCAATTGTGCACGACCCAAATGTGGCAGTTGAGTTTGCTCGACAAATTTTCCCACCAGAAGTCCAGCAATCGATGGTTGGTCAACCTGATTTTGAAGTATTTCAGGAAGGCATCCACGGAGCGGTGAAAGGGCTGTATACCGCCTATGAAATCAGCATACGTCTTCGTGCCGCGCGGCGGGAAATAGAGTAGAAGGATGAACGCATTCAAAGCTTAGAAGCTCACGTAGAGAAGGCTGAACGCGAACTAAGGAAGGTTAAAACTGCCGAGACACAATCGGTTGGTCAAGCTAACCCGATTATGGAAGAAAGGGTGACCCAACGGCTTATAAGTCATGCGATTACCGATCGTGATATGGCAAGTATGTTTGCAATAGAGGCCGCAAAGACCAGGTCTTATGAACAAGGCTTCCATGATAGCCGAAAATTTGGGATACAGAGGACTCAGGAAAAGCTCATTGAGGAGGTCTGCCGGTGCGAGAACCGTGGATTTAAGCACGGGTGGGTCAAGGCTCTCCAGGCCGCAGAGGCTCTCCGTGTAGCAGGCGTTGATTCGGCGTCACTGTTATATCAGAGTCATCATTTTCCCTTTGCAAATTTTGAAGTCAAGAAGAGCGATGACGAGGGGGATACCAAATAAAACTGAACATATTGTACTACCCTAATATAGATTGGGAGCGATTTATATATTATCGATTAATTCAATGAAACATATTATCTTAAATGTTTGCATGTTTCAATTTATGTTTATAAATTCAGTTATGATCATCTTCCATTTTTCGTCAACTGCGTTTATGCTTGTCAATCATAATATTCATGAAAAATGCCTTGCACGGATGGGGCTCCGAATTCGGAGGATTACTCGGCCCAAACGTGTTTTGCACAGATGGGGCTCCGAATTAGGAGGCTTTAACTTGGCCAATCATGAATTCCACGAAGAGCACTCGGAATCCAGAGGCTTACTCGGCCCAAAAGTGTCATTCATTGATGGGGCTTTGAATTTGGAGGCTTACTCGGCCTAAATATGTCTTGCACGGGTGGGGCTTCGAATTCAGAGGCTTTTAACTTGGCCAATCATGAATTCCATGAAGGGCGCTCCGAATCCGGAGGCTTACTCGGCCCAAATGTGTCTCGCATGGATAGGGCTCCGAATTCGGAGGCTTTTAACTTGGCCAATCGTGAATTCCACGAAGGGTGCTCCGAATTCGGAGGCTTTCATCTTTGAATTAAAATTTCATATAGTGAGATAAGAAGTCTTGCATTATAAAAGTGAAAGTTGTACACGGCGAACATTTAAAACAAGTTATCATACCCCACAAGTCGGGTTAATGATAAAATTTACACAAATGCGTGGAATTCCAAGGACGTGGCAGACTTCTTCCAGACATGTCTTTAAGCCGGTATGTCCCTGTTCCCGCGATTGAATCGATCTAATAGGGGCCGTCCCAGTTAGGACCTAGTTTACCGTCAGCCGGATTCCTGGCAGCTGGAAGTACTTTCTTGAGGACCAATTCTCCTAGTGTATAACGGCGTAGCTGAACACGTTGATTATACGAATTAGCAAGCTGTTGCTGGTACCGTGTCATAGATGCAAAAGCACGGTCTCATCGTTCTTCAATCAGAGTCAAATCCAAGGCCAGCATCATGTCATTTCGGCCCATATCAAAAACTTTCGATTTCAAGGTTGGGAGGCCGATCTTCAGGGGGATGATTGCCTAGGTTCCGAAGCATAAAGCAAACGGTGTTTCCCTAGTGGATTGCCTCGGGGTAGTGCGATGAGCCCATAATACACTTGGCAATTCTTCAACCCATCTACCTCTAGCTTTCTCCAGCCTCTTCTTAATGTTGTCCAAAATGGCTTTATTGGAGGCTTTGGCTTGACCATTGCTCTGTGGATAAGCCGGGGTGGAGAAATAGGGCCGAATACCATAGGTCCTGCATAATTCTCGGTAGACGCCACAATCAAACTAGGTGCCGTTGTCTGAAATGAGTGCTCTTGGAATGGCGAATCGTGTTATGATATTCTTCCACACAAAACGCCTGATATCAGTATCTCGAATGTGTGTTAGTGTCTCCGCTTCGACCCATTTTGTGAAGTGATCTGTCGCGACAATCAAGAATCGTTTGTTCCCTGGGGCCCATGGCAATGGCCCGATGATATCAAGCCCCCATTGAGCAAACGGCCAAGGACTGGTGATTGAGCTCAACTCCTCAGCAGGCAAATGGGTTAAAGAGGAAAACTTCTGGCACTGTTCACATTTCTTGAAGTAACACTCGGCATCAGCTCTCATGGTCGGCCAGTAGTACCCTTGTGTTACAGCTCGATGAGCCAAAGAACGCCCACCAGAATGGGCACCGCAAATACCTTTGTGTATTTCAGTTAAGAGTTCTTCGACTTTATCCGGATGAACACATTCTAGGTATGGACCAAAAAGAGATTTTTAGTAGAGCTTTCCTTACGGATCTAAGTAATATCGCAGGGCTTTGTTTCGTAATTTGCGTGCTTCTTTCTTGTTCGTCGGGAGTTGTTCGGAAGATAGAAATACAGTGATGGGGTCCATCCAACTTGGACCTAATTCTATGATATTGATTTGAATTGACTCTGAAGGGGCAATGCTCGGCTTAGGGATGAATCCTACTTCAATTGGGCGCTTAATTTCTGAGTTGATGATGGAGGCTAGGCAAGCCAGGGCATCTGCATGTGTGTTCTGATCCCGGGTTATTTGATTTAATTCATGAAGGTCGAATTTTGCCAGCAAAGAATTCGCCGTTTTCATGTAAACTTCCATACGGTCATTTTTGGCTGTGTATTCCCCCTTCAATTGGTTGATAACTAGCTTTGAGTTGCAGAAGACAAGCAGACGCCGAGCACCAAGGAGATGTGCGTTCCATAAGCCGGTTAGCAATACTTCGTATTTAGCCTCATTGTTCGATGCTTCGAAGCCTAGTTTGACAGCCTGCTCGATTATTGCCTTGTCGGGAGTCATGATCACTATGCCCGCCCC
The DNA here is from genome assembly GCA_036172215.1 of Camellia granthamiana. NCBI lineage: Eukaryota > Viridiplantae > Streptophyta > Magnoliopsida > Ericales > Theaceae > Camellia > Camellia granthamiana. The sequence continues at coordinate 83,271,478 of CM069903.1, forward strand.
ACTACCACGTTGGTTGGATAAGCCGTCACAATACAACTGCCAAATGTCCCCAACATAAATTCTCCAGTTCGACTTCGGTTGAATTTGATCAGACTTAAAGCCAACGAGACATCCGGTGAATTCGGCCACAAAGTCGGCGAGCACTTGCCCCTTGATTGAGGTTCTGGGCAGAAATTGAATATCATACCGGCCGAGTTCGAGAGCCACTTTGAAACGCGCCCTGATGCTTCTGCACTACGGAGTACTGAGCGGAGAGGGTAGTCCGTTAGTACCCCAATGGTATGCCCTTGAAAGTAATGCACCAGTTTTCTCGCTGCCATGACGAGAGCAATGATGAGTTTTTCTAACGAAAGGTAACGTGTTTCGGCGTCAACCATTGCTTTGCTCACATAATAAACTGGCCGCTGCTCCCCTAGTTCTTCCTTTAACAGTACGACACTAACGGCTTGGTCGGAAACTGCCAGATATAAAATGAGCGAATCACCTACCAAAGGTGTTGTCAAGAGTGGGGCTGATCGAAGGTAAGTCTTCAAACCGTCCAAAGCGGCTTAGCACTCAGGGGTCCATTCAAAAACTTTACCCTACCAAAGAGTATGAAAGAATTGTTGGCAGCAATCCGTGGAACGACTGATGAATCTGTTGAGTGCGGCGGCCATTCCCATCAGCTTTCTGAACCTCTTTGACCGACCGAGGAGAGCCAAGTTCTAGAATTGTTGTGATTTGCCTCGGGTTGGCTTCGATTTCGCAGTGGTTAACAACGTAGCCAAGGAATTTGCCGGATCCGATGCCGAAGGCACATTTGGAAGTGTTCAGCTTCATTTTGTATTTGTGAAGAATGTTGAATATCCCTTCTAGATCGGCTAGATGAGTTTGCTCTTCTCTGGACTTGACCACCATATCATCGATGTATACTTCCATAGTACGGCCGAGTTGCTCCTTGAACATGGCAGTGACTAGTCTTTGGTAGGTTGCCCTCGCATTCTTTAGCCCGAAAGGCATAACCTTATAGCAATAGGTTCCTCTTGGGGTGATGAATGCAATTTTGTCTTGGTCCTTTGGATGCATGGCAATTTGATGGTAGCCTCTGTATGCATCGAGGAAGCTCATACATTGATGATGTGTCGTTGCATCGACGAGTTGGTCTATTTTGGAGAGGGAAAAGCAATCCTTGGGACAAGCTTTGTTTAAGTCCGTGAAATCCACACAAACACGCCAAGTTCCATTTTTCTTCTTTACAACCATAGTATTCGACACCCATGTAGGATAGGTTACTTCGCGGATTGCTCCGGCATCAAGCAACCGGTCAACTTCTTCAACAACGGCAGCAGTGTGACCGCCGGCTTTTCTGAATAATCGGCTTATGTCTGGGATCAACGTTTAAGCGATGCTTAGACACAGATGGATCCACCCCCGGTATCTCATATGGCGACCATGCAAATACATCAAGGTTGCCGAGTAAGAAGGAAATTAGCTCTTGCCTGTCAACTTTATTCAAGGAGGCGACGACCATGAAGAATTTGTTAGGATTCCTGTCAATTTTAACCCGATCCAGGGCTCCGGTTGCCTTTTCACTTAGGAGCCGCCCAACATCATCGAGGCTCTCTCGATCTGGCACCTTAATTGAATTCACTTCCAGCTCTCTTGGTGTCTTTGCGGCAATAAGATAACATGCCTGCGCCGATTTCTAGGAACCTCGAATTTGCTCAATGCCGCGTTTAGTCGGAAAACGAAGTAGTTGATGATAGGTGCTTGGCACGACCTGCATAGTATGTAGCCAAGTTCGTCCCATGATGAGATTATACGGCGAAAGAAGCTTGACAACCAAAAATTCTACATCCACTGACCGGGAGTCCGCCCGAACTGGTAGTGTGATTTTGCCCAACGGATATTCCGGATTAGCGTTGAACCCGAATAACGAATAATGAGCTGGAGACAGGTCCGACTCAGTGAAGCCGAGTTTGAGAAAGGTCTTGTAGTACATAACTTCCGAAGTGCTCCCCTGGTCAATGAGAACACGTTCAACGACGAATTGGTTTACGCGTAGTTCGATGACCAAGGAATCAATGTGGAGGAGCGTTACGCCGGCCAAGTCAGAATCATCGAAAGTAATACTTGCAGCTTCATAGGGCCGTTTTGCTGGTGTGATTTGCTTTTGAGGGTTAGGATGCGACTGAATTGTATGTACTGCGGATTCAGTCGGCAAGCTGTATATCATATGGATTACGCCGAGTGGTGGTGAATCCTGCCGTAAAGCAACTGTTTTGGTTGAGTTGTTCTTTCGGACGTGTTGCTTAAGCTGACCGTCTTATACCAACTCCTCAAGGTGATCTTTCAACGCATAACAACTGTCGGTATCATGACCGTGGTTTTTGTGATATTTGCACCACCTATCCCGTCTTCTCGTGTCGGGAGGTCCTACCATCTTGGGTGGCCCTTTGAAGAATGGAAGATGTTGAACTTTGGACATAACCGTGCTGATCGACTCCGACAACTTCGTACATTTCTTGTCTGCGCGCCTTATACGCCTACTATCCACTTGAAGTTGTTCATTAGCTCGGTGTGAACATTGGTCATTCGATCAGCGCGAATCTCGTCTTTTGTCTTGTTTAGCCTGATTCCGTGGCTTAGGGCTCTGTGATGGTACAGAATTTATCAGCTGAACGATTTCAGATGGGGCCGTCTTGTTGGCCTTGTGCCCGGTTTTGACCCATAAGGCGTCATCCTCCACTTTGCAGTATTTCTCGACTTTCTTCATCAATGACCAGGCAGTTTTGGGGGGCCTTCTGGTCAAGGAGTTGCGGAGGGCACTATCAGGATGCAATCCCATTTTAAAGGCGGTGATGGCCATGGAGTCATTGCAGGTATCATATACTAGATTAAAGCATTCCCAATAGCGCCGAATACGCACATAGGGTTTGCCCTGGTTGGATTTGCATTGCCCAGAGAGAATTGGCCTGCTTTAGCTGGACTTCATTGGTGATGAACCTTGCCCTGAAGGTTTTTTGGAGTTGATGGAAGCTCTTAATCGATGCCAGTTCCAATTTATAATACCATCTGACGGCCAATGGTCCCAAATTGCTCAGAAATATTCAACACATGAGAGCCTCGTTATCTGCATGAAGCGTCATGGTTTGTTTATAATGACGAATGTGATCAGTGGCGTCCGATTTTCCATCGTATAAGGTGAACGATGGAGCTTTGAACTTTTTGGGTAGCACTGCCCTTGCGATCCGTCACACAAAGGGGTCATGTGGATCCTCTTCGTCTGAATCATTTCTTCTTCGCTTATTCCATGCAGGACTTCCTTTGGAAGAACTGGAGACTTCGACTCGTACTTTCCTTTTAGATTCTGGAGATGATGAGTCAGAATCACTACCACTATCATGTCTCCAAATTCGAGGTCGTCGACCATCCTTTCTCAGAGGTCGTCCCGGATCTTGGCGCGCAGCCTATTAGGATTTTGCCACCTCCAAGGCCAAATCCTGTTGAAGGCACTTGTTCTCAGCTATTATGTTTTTTAACCTCTGTTCGTTTTGCTTTGCCTGATCCATAATCGCTTGCATTGTCTCATGTGCTGATGTTGAGGGTGAGGTCTGGGCAACTAAGTCGAAGTTCAAGGCCTTTCGTGCGACAATGTTCTCTGGCCCAAGCATGTTACTTGGAGTGGTGTCATCTCGTGGCGTAAGGTCGTCAGCGACTACCAGAGGATCTTCCGTCACGTCCTCCATGAATGTGCTGGAGTATTCCCACAGACGGCGCCAATTATGGAGAAGTGGTTTGGAAATACTCTCTAGATCCTGTAGGACGCTCTTGATCATCAGCTAGTCACCTGAAAATGAATGAACACTCCGGTCGGGGGCGCCAGAATTAACACTCCGACGGATAAGTCAGTGTATACTCTCTTGGTTGCTTATATCTCAAGTTAAACTTGTTCTCACATACCTTTCTTTGGCTGATGCTCTTCTATTTATATTTTTCCTTTGGGCCTCAGGGTCGGGCCCACCTTTAATCCATTGCACGTTTATTTATTCGGTTTTTTTTTTCAGCTGGCTGGAATGCTGATTATACTATTCGGCTCTGTGTTCGTCTAGGATGAAGCCGAATACAAATTCCATTCTTGACTGTCCTCATACCGTTATTCGGCTTTATTGCCCCCACAATATTCGGCTCCCACAATAGTGGTATAGAGTAGAGTCATTCTCAATCCTAGATCCAAACATAGCCTATAAGTATATGGAGCTTCTACAATATAAAATTTCATTTTAGGATATACCATATGTAAATTATAACACTTTATAATTTTGATATCGGAAAATGTTTGAGAGCTTCAAAAAGATTTACATTTCTACCCACAATGATGCGTGATGATATGTTTTGGATTTGTTACACATTCAATGATCGATGACCCAATTCTCTCTGCCACATTATTGTGGGTGAATTTATGGGTTGTGATTCTCTAACATTACTCTTTGATATTACTTGGTGTCGTAACAAAATCATTTTTGGTTATAACCAAAAGGGCCACAATAGATAAATAACCATCACTTGAGGTATAACCAAAGACTTCTTCGATCATAATCAAAATAACAACCACAATAGGCGGTCATTATCAACTGATAACCACTACCACAATGAATCATCGCTAAATATCATTTGGGAAATAACCAAAAATCTTCTCATAATCAAAACAACAATCACAATAGGTCATAATTAAGTCATAATTTACACCGTAATGAGTGATAAGTAATACCACAACAGATTATAATGAAAGATTACAAAATGTCATAACTACGCATGTGGTGCACCATTTTCTTTGGATTTGTACTATTAAATGAGTAGTGCTATTCACGCATAAAATTAAACTCACTTTTTAAATCTAATGATATGGTAATATATTAGAATATTCAAAACAATTTTCTTTCATATCTTCTCTAACTATTAGTGAATCATAACTTTCATTCATCTTTGGTTCTAAAAAATTAATTTATATATTATTTTCCTTACTGGGTAAATTTCTCATAATTAGAGGTAATTCACATCACATTAAATTTGACAAAAGCAGTTAATTTTCTAGTAAAATTTTTAAATGATCGTTTTTGCTCTTAATAATTTTCTTCCTTACGGAAAAGGAAATCAGCCAGCTAGCTTTTATATGAAATGGTTATACAAACAAAAAAATGATGAAGATGCAAGATCTCTCTTATGAATGTTTGTTGTTTTTGGAAAATAAAAAATAAAAATAAATTACAAGAGACTTTTGGGATGGCCAAGTGAAGTGAAATCCTAATAAATGATTGCATTGAGAGCAAGCGTAAGTGAGCGTAGAAGTAGAAAGATTAACAAACCGGAGGGTGATGGAGTAGAGAGAGAGTGTGTGTGTGTGGGTGGGTGTGATTCAATTGATCTTCATATAGGTGGGGGAGTGTGCCAGTCTTTCATGATTATAGGTACCTAGCAAATCAGAGAGGCAGCAACAGAAGCGTGAAAATGATAAAACTTTTCAAACCATGTATCATCATCAACAAGCAACAACTACTTACTATTTCATGATGGTTACTACTTTGTTCCTTTTCATTAACAAGTCATTCTGTGGTGTGTTTTTGTTATCTCTCTCTCTCTCTCTCTGCGCCACACACTAGTACTACACACATTCATTAGATACGCATTAACTCATATGGAGATATTAGCTTCTTTGTATATATATGTAAATTACCAATTAAATTTTTTTTGATCGGAAAATTACCAATTAATTAAAAGAGTAATTACTCACGGGTTCTGTTATAAAGACTTGTGTATCATTAAATTCTACAAGTATTTGTATAGATAAAAAAATTCTATCAATTCATCGTTGAAAGTTGATTATGTAAGAATGATCGCTAAAAAGATTTTTTGTAATATTTTCTGAATTTGTCGCTACAAACTGATAATTAGTGACTTTTTTGTGACAATTTTTTTAAAATTTGTTGCTAAAAAATAAAAATTAATGATATTTTTCTGTGATAAATTTTTAATTGTTACTAAAAACTAATAATTAGTGACACTTATTATGAAAATGCTACTAAATAAAATATAAAATTTTGTAATAACAATTAAAAATGAATAAAACTAAAAAGTCCAGAGAATTTGTTGGTGTACCCTATCTTCCTTGGAGGACTGTTCAATCATTCCCCTTGAGCCATATGTACCATGGGATTGGTTCTTCCAATCAATGTTTTGAAAATCAGCTCAATGAGTGAATTAAAAATCGGACCGGTTCCATCGTTGGGTCAAAGTAGTCGAATCGTGACGTCATAATTAATATTATATAATTAAAAAATATAATTATAAATTAAAAATAAATAAAAATATATATAAATATTCAAATAAAAATAAAATTGTTGCATAGTACTTATTAATAATATTTAACAAAGTCTTCTTGTTTTAAAGAAACTAATTTAGAGTTTGGTAGAATTTTCTAAATATGATTTGAGAATAAAATTATATTTTGAGTTTGTGAGTTTTGTAATTATGATTTGAGTGTAGAAAATTTATTTGGTTATGAGTTTTAAATTGAATGTTGAATTGAGTTTTGAATATTTGATGTGACATGTGAAATAAGAAAATTTGTTTGGTTATGAATTTGGGAAATATTTTTCAAAACTTAATTCAAATTGTTATAACTCATAGCCAAACAAACTACTTAAAACTCTATTGAAGATTCTGACAAACATTCATAACCAAACTATTTTTAAAATTCAATTAAAAAAATTAATTATTAACAAAAAATAACATTAATCAATTTTTTTAATTGAAAATATTACAAAAGAAATAATTATTTATTTTTTAAAAATAAATATTCAATTACTGATTTAAAATAACTTTTGTTGTATATTTGGTTCGAATTATAATTTTTACAATATTTTTGATTTAAAATATAAAAAAATATTATTATTGTTAAAAAAAATCAAAAACAAATTCCCATTTTTTCTTCTTCCAAATAACAGGTGCTATTTGCAAAAAAAAAATTGTTTCGATCAATCGGCTAGTGAACCAGCCGGACATCCAGAGGGATGTGCGGAAGGATGATCAGGTAGACCAAAATCACTCTTTTCAAAATTTAAAATTAAAAAACTCATTGTGCTGCCAAACAGGTTTTTAAATGAGTTTTCAAATCTGACTTGGAATCAATGTTGGAAAGCTTAAACCAAACAATGTGTTGAAAATAACTTTGGAATTAAGATTTCAGAGCTATACCAAATATAATCTAAATTTTTTTAACATTTCCTCCAAACAAATTGATTTAATATTAGATTTAATTTTGGTGAGAAATGAAATTTTTGACTCTCCCTCCAATTAATATGATTTAAATAATCTGATTGAATCCCACAGAATTTTGTAGGCTCTCTTTGAAAAATCTTTTCCTATAAATAGCAATGGACTTTTTATAATCTTTCCAAGCTTCAATGAGACTCCTCACGAGAAGAGACTTTTGAAGCAAGAGTTTTTAGTCAAAATTTTGAAATATATATATATATATAAGAAAAAAAGAAAGAAAAGAAAAGAAGAAAAATTAAAAATTTTCTAACTACCGGGTCGTTTCAAAACCGGTACCGGGCCATCGGTTTTCCCGGTTGAGCTGGCAGTTCTTTCGGTTTTCACAATCTGAGATAGTTTTCAGCCTAGTTCGAGTTTTGGGATTCTTTCAGACCGGAACTAGGCCAGGCGATCGGCCGGTCCGGGTTTTAAATCATTGCTTCCAATGAGAGAGAGAGAGAGAGAGAGAGAGAGAGCAAAGCAGTAACCGGACTCATGAAATGAAATATGTTGAAGTTGTTACCCTAACTTCTCTATTGTTTTCACTGGCATGAAGTCTTCTTGACACCAAATTTAATTGATTTGAAGATATAGAAAAGTGTTTTACCCTATTATATACAGTACCTGTTTCCACCATGAACCATTACAAAACTTTAGAAAAGGGTCTTGAGCTCTTTGACCACAGTCTCAATGTCAATTTAGGGAGAGAAGAGAACAAGATCCACCAAATATTCTTTTTCAGCTAGCGAGAGAGATGCCATTTTATTTTTTGTTCTAAATGTTTTTACAGTTTCTAGGCATTATGAGAAACCTAAAACAGTGAGTTAGAAAGAAAAAAAAAGTAATGAAGTCCAAAAAACTAATCCCAAAAGTTAATGAAAAATGAAGTGGATAATATAGATTCAAACCCAGAGTGATAGGATCACATTTAAAATGAAATAGATGTAATTTTTGATTTTTTTTTTTTTTTTTGTTCTTTTGCCTCGTTTGGTAAAGAAAGCTCGAAATTATGGTGATTATTATGGTTACAAGCTTATTGACATAAATTCATCAATATTCTGATCAACATGCACCAAATTCATATTCTATTCTTCTATCAAGCGGCGGTAGTAACACATTTTTGCCCTCTCTAATTTGTGTCAAAACTGGTCGGTATTTTGATGAAGATTTTATGTTTTAGAATGTGGGAATGTATTTTTTGTTGAGCAAAGTTTGATTTTCATGAAGACTATTTGTAGGTTAAATATTTGATTGTTGGAATTTGATTAATTCTGAATTTTTTTCTTAGGCTCATGTGTGTTGCCAGCCTACTTTCGAGACAATTTATTTATTAATTATTTTTCTTTTTTAAAGTTTTTGGTGGCTCCTCCTAACTAGACTTACTGAATGTGTATACAATACATATATTTTTTAGTGCGTGTTGAATGCGCTTCAATCCTAGCTTTAATGCTTTTTGAGAGGGTGAGATCAGCTCTCTTCATTTTTCAAAGATCATTGCTTTTGATTACACGGTACTAAAATGCCTTTGATTACGCAACCGAATGAAAATTAATTTCCTGATTCGGAAAATCAAAATTGTCAAATTAACAATGCTAATATTTCCTTTTATAAATAAAGCGATATAATCTGATTGTGAACTTGGCTAATCATAATGTGGCTTGCAACTGGCAACTTGGCAAGGCAAACCTTGTAAATAAGATAAGGTGTTGCATTATCCAAAATCCTTACATATATTTTTATGAAAAATGATTTGTGACACTAAAACTGTTGGCACTAATGGCACTAATTTACTGTTTTGGTAACTTTGTTTTTTTTTTTTTTTTCTTTACGTGATATAGAAATTAGTGCCATTAGTGCTCAACAAATTAGTGCCACAAATCAAAGCCCTATTTTTATATATGTGTATATCTCCCCTTTCTTCATTTATATTGAACTTGGTTTCTTTTAGTTCATTTGTAGATCTTTAAGTTCATTACCCAAGTTGGACCATGAGACATCTCTAAATACACCGTCCATCATTGCATCGGTAGGATGGAATCTTGAAGATGATGGAGATTTCGGAGAGGGGGTCAAGGAGAGGGAGGTAGTAGGCCACGGTGGGATGAATGAAAAGGAAGAAAAGGTGATATGGTGTAATTGAAAGTGCATTTATAAAATTGAGATGAGTAGTTTTGATTGGTTGAAAGAGAGATAATATAAATTAAATTTATTTATTTATTTATTTACTTAGAAAATAGTCCGGCGATTAGCATGTGATCATTTTTTTAAATCTAAATTTAAAACCATGTTATTGATTATACTTAATGTATGAAAATTGAAAACAAGAAGAAATTAAATTATATGCGATTGTCTTGTACAAGTAAACGTTGAGTTTATGAACAACCAATGCCACAACAGTAAATATGTGGACTCACAACAAATTTGTTATCTATCTTCTCCTCTCTTGATTCCCATTCATTGCCAAACCTCTGCTACCTTTTCTCTTTATACACAAATGCTTCAACCTCCAATTCATTACCCACAAAATCTCCCATCTGCTCCATCTCTCTATGTCTATACATAGACATAAAAATATGTAATTGATTTTAGTATCGTGAGTTGTGTCATGGGGAAGGGAAGGTGGAGAAGAAGAAGCGATGCAAAGTGTTTGGCCATAGAGTTTCTGGAACTCATGGTCAAACAACGCAAAGATAAAAGGCACTAGTAGATGCAAGATTGCACACGCTCAAAATGAGATGGAATTCGGGACATAGAAAATGACGTGACAACCAATACCTATCTCCCATTTTTTTTTTTTTTTTTTTTTTTTTTTTTTTTTATCAGCAAAGAAAATCCTTTATTGATGAAGAAAACATACATATGAGATAACATCAACAAGGGAGAGAAAAAAGAACAAGAAAAGGGACTGGGCATAGTGTTGGTGAGAAACCAACACTAGCTCACAAGACTATAAACACTTGAAGCCAAGACCTAAAAACTAGCTAACAAAGCTTAAAACCCACTGAAGACTCCAACTAAACTTACTTGTTGCCATCCTACAACCTTTTTAAGACTAGACCCTCCTATTTGGATCTCTCTTTGTCCTTTAGCTCTAGCTCAATAATCTTGTTTAGCACATCATCTTCTTCCCCATTGAATTGATGCCAAGAGATTTACCTAGTTGAATAGTGGCTTTAGCTTCATTGAGGAGAAGATTGTTCGGACTAGTACTACCCTCAGATAGATCTGAACGTGCAATTGCAGCTGCTGCTGGTCTAAAAATGACAGACCTAGAAGTGTGCTTATTGACATGAAGCCTAGCAAAGCTGGTGAACCCCTCTAGCTGAACCTTCTTCTTTCTTTTCCTCTTTTCATTCTGAAGGAGTTTTGGGACAAGAGTAGGTTGCCTAACTAGGCCTGACTGATTAAGGCTCAGATGACCCTTTCTATTTCGATTCTTACTAAGTGCTTGTGTCAAATCCACTTCAAGATTGATACCAAGCCCACTTCCATCACGAGATCCATTGAAGCTTTTGAAAAAACCAGGTGTAGATACTTGCTCAACAATAAAATTTGGGCTGTGCACTCACTCTTCCAATATGGTCTCCTCGATAACTGTGTTTACCTCCTCACCCAAATGACAATCACTAGACCCTGATCTCTGATCAACCTCCTTGGTACATACTTCCTCTTCTCTGTTGAACCCTTCCTCTCACTTTGACTCCTGAACAACTGTGTTTACCTCCATCACATGGTCTGCCTCCTTCTCCCTAAAACACTCCTTTGGACTTGTTCTTTCCACAACACTGACACAAATTTTGTTAGAATTGCACCAATACATATCTCTTTGCTATGGCCTACAATGGATTTCAGACAAATTCCAAGTGTAAGGAAATTGGACACCGTTTTGCAGATTGCAGAAAAAGAGATCACCTTGGAAAAGCCCTACTTCTAGAGACAAAAGAGTCATTTAAGGATCAGAATGATAACTCAGAGCGCGCACCTAATTGTGATGGATATGACGTGGAAGAAAAGTAGGTTCCAGGAAATCACGATCAACTTTTGGTTGTTTAAAGGGTTTGTCGATGGAGATTCCTAGTTGCACAATAAAATCTTCCAGTCCACTTGCACTATCGATGGCAAGGTGTGTCAATTTGTGAGTGATTTGAGCAGTTGAGAATGTAGTGTCCAAGGAAGTTGTAAAGAAATTGATGTTGAAGACAAAGTAGCACCTTAATCCCTATAAGTTGGGGTGGTTCAAGATGGGAAATGGGGTAAAAGTGAATAAATGTTATTTGAATTTTTTTTTTTTTTCTCCATTGGCTGCAAATACAAAGATCTGATGTGGTGTGATGTAGTAGTGGTGGATGCTTGCCATCTTCTTTTAGGGAGACCATGATAATATGATCATCTTATCAAGCATGATGGTTGTAGCAATTCCTACAAGTGTTCAATTCCACCAAAATTGTGATGTTCAATTCCACCAAAATTGTAATACTCACTACAAAAGAGATTGCACCCAAACCAAAAACTAGAGAAGGTAGCAACAGCCTTTTGACAATGGCACAGTTCGAAGCAAAGATTGCAAAGATGAAGATGTTTTTCATATTGGTTGCAAATGAGGGTTCAACCGAGAAAACAAAAAGGAATGTACCTGAACTTGTACAACTCTTATTGAAGGAGTTTACTAATGTGTTCCCCACAAAATTGCATGAGGGATTACCCCCTTTGCGAGATATACAACATCAAATCGATTTGGTGTCTAGTTCGAGTTTGTCCAATAGGGCCCATTATCAAATGAGTCCAAAGGAGCATGTGGAGTTAAGGTGTCAAGTTGAAGAGTTATTGTCCAAGGGTTTCATTAGAGAAAGCATTAACCCCTGTGCACATCTGCTTTTACTTATGCCTAAGAAGGATGGAACGGGGCACATGTGTATTGTCAACCAAGCCATTAAGAAAATCACACTATAATACCATTTTCAGATTCTTAAATTAGATGATCTACTTGATCTGTTGGTATGAGCTAAGTTATTTACCAAGTTGGATCTTAAGAGTGGGTACCATTAGATTCAAATCAAAACCTGGTGATGAGTAGAAGACAACTTTTAAGACACGTGAGGACGGTTTCAAGTGGTTTGGTTATGACGTTTGGACTATGCAATGCCCCCATTCTAATTTATAGTCCTACTCTAGATTTACATGTGCAACATATTCGAGATGTATTAATAGTATTATAGAGAGAAAAGCTTTTTGGAGCAACCAACAAATGTGTGTTTATGATATATAAGGTTTTGTTCCTTGGTTATATTGTTTCCAAGGATAGAGTTTCAATAGATGAGTCTAAGGTAAAGGCAAACAGTGACCCCAATCAAAGACCTTGTTTGATGTTCGTAATTTTCACGGGTTCACTTCTTTTTACCAATGATTCATTTCATACTTCAGCATCATCATGGCCCCAATCATAGATTGTATGAAATGGGGGAAGTTTATGTGGACAGAAGAAGCAAATCAAGTTTTTGGAGTAATCAAACAAAAACTGATAACCACACCAGTGTTGGTTATACCTAATTTTACACAATCTTTCGAACTGCATTATGATGCATTCAAGGTGGGCATTAAGGTTGTCCTTCACCAAAACTCCAAATAAGTGGCGTATTTAGTGAGAAGCTTAATGGTGCCAATTGAGGTACAACACTTACGATATCAAGTTTCATGCAATTGTGTAGTCCTTAAGCACTAGTATCGCTATCTTATTCATAGTGAATTTGTTTTGTACTCTGATCACAAAGCTCAAAAGCACCTTAATAGCCAAGATAAGTTGTCTAATTGACATGCCAAGTGGATTTCCTATGTCCAATAGTTTTCTTTTGTTATCAAGAACAAGTCTGGTGCTTTAAACAAGGTTGTTAATGCCTTTAGTCACTAAGCTTCTTTCCTTATACTCATGCAAATGAATGTACTTGGTTTTGATAGCTTATTAGATTTATAATCATTTGATTCATTATTTTCAAGTGTATATATGGCAGTAGATGTTACAATGATTTCCACATGTGCAAGATGGTTTCCTTTCCAAAGGTAATCAGTTGTGTGTTCCAAAATCCAATTTGAGGTTGAAGATTATCAAGGAATTGCATAATGAAAGTCATGTGGGCAAAGAAAAAACCTATGAATTGGTAGTAGAGTCGTACTTTTGGCCAACAATGAGGAAGGAGATTTACAACTTTTGACTTAATTACCCCCCTCAAAAAAAAGAAAAAAAGAAAAAAAGAAAAAAAAAATGACAAGATTTACTAGTTTGTGGAGGGATGTCATATGCGCCACTTTTTAAAGGGCATCTCCACCAATGCAGACCTATACATGCCTCTACTTATTGCCTCTCATCCATGGTCAGACATTAGCATAAATTTTGTCATCAGTTTTACCTCGAACTTCATGAGGTAATGATTTAATCTATGTGGTAGTAAATTGGTTCTAAGAAATGGCACATTTCATTCCATGTAAGAAAACTATGAATGCAATAATGGCTAGTGAAATTGTATTTTAGAAATGTTTACAAGTTGCAAGGGTTACCTAAATCCATTGTTTTTGATAGAGATATGCTCTTTTGGGGATACTTTTGGCATTGTCTTTGGAATTTGGTTAAAACATAGTTGGATTTTAGTAGTGCTTATCACCCCCAAATAGATGGAAAAATAGAAGTGGTCAACTATTCTTTGGGGAAAATGCTCTACTATCTTGTAGAGGATCACTTGAAGTGATGGGACTAGAAATTGTGCTAAGAAGAGTTTGCATCTAACCATTGTGTAAACCGTAGCACTAGTTTGTCTCCATTCCAGATTATCTATGCTATTGTTTCGCGATCCTTGCTTCACCTTGCACTAGTCCTCGATTGTAGACGTCCCATTTTGGCTGGCTTTAAGACTTAGGCCTTTTTTTTTTTTTATTACTAGATGATGACAATCAGAATGTGTTTCTCACAGAATCCTTAGTAAAAGAGATGAAATTTGATCTTTAATCCCAACCTTCACACATTTTTGGCCAAATTATTTTTCATCCAAAATTCACCAATCTCCATTACCAAAAGAATCTTGGCTCTTCAATCTCCACTGCCAAATTTCCTACACATCATTCCCCACTCACCATCCACTTTTATAATCACACCCTACCATCCTCACTCATCATCCATTTTCTTAATCAAACCCTACCATCTCCACTCACCATCCACTTTCCTAATCACACACCACCATCACCACTCACCATTCACCTCCGTTATACATTGTCTCCCTTTAGCACCATTATCTTCCCTAAATGCTCCACTTTCTTCTCTACTTTTTCTTCCGCCATTGCCCACTTGCATTGCCTATGTAAGGAGATCTCAAGCCTTGAATTTGGGGGAATGAATTTGAGAGGAGAAATGTAGAGAGAATGCTAAATTTGAGTTAAAATTTGAGAGAAAAGAAAGCCTTGAAAACAAGAGTGTTGTCTTGCCACACTAGAGAAGTTGTCTAACATTTATATATCTCATCTTCCCTTGCCAAAGACACTTAATAAACTTCTTAAAACCAAAACCTAAAGCCTTGATCAAAGAGAGTAATCCTTACCAAGTCTGAGAACATCAAAGAGTGATTAACACATTTGTCCAAAACCATCATTCTCAAATTTCAAGCTCTTGAATTGAGGATTAAGAACATAATTCACAACCTTGAGGGTGATCACAAGAAAGTTTGGAAATCAAGTTCATTCTTTATTTGGAAGTTGAGCCACCTACATATTTCTTATTTGTTATTTTCTTGGTGTTGCAACAAGACAGGTTTTGCTAGGCCTAGTTGGCCGGCCGACCTATTTGGTTGGCCGGTTTGCTTCTTTTGGATGAAATGGAGTAATCTTCCGGTGTTGAGCATATCAATTTCCGGTGGTTCCTAAAGTGCATCAAGCTTCTATTTCGTTTTCATTTAAGTGTATTGTGAGGTTTTGTTTTTATTTTGTTATATTATTTTCTTTCTCTCTCTCTCATTCGATTTGTAAGTATTTATTTAAAATGTTGTAATAATATCCCACACCGCTTCTCTCTATCCCATTCTTTTACTGAATTTGCATCATATTTTGTTTTTCATTCTATTCATGCTTTGCATCCATGTTTTATGCATTATGATTCGACTAAGTTTGCATTTTTGAATTCAATCAATTCTTTTGTGATTATGTGCGCTACCTTATGTTCTTAAGATGATTTACATGTCATATATTAAAAGTCGAATCTTTAGTTACATTTCATGAATGAATTGCATTAGGATTTTGTATGTAAGATTATGGATATTTCGCGAACATTGTTGTAGACGTCCCCGAACGCCCCGGGAGGGATGAGTCCCCCGTTCCGTTCGTTTTGGGCTCACTACAGTTCAGGACTCAAATTGTCACGGTTCTTAATCTGAACTAAAGAGTCCAAATCCGGCAAATCGTTTTGAGAAAACAAATTTTTAGAAAGAAGTGCCAAATATGGACTGCTTTGCCAGATACAGAGTCGCCACCTAAATATTTTATTTTGGGAAATTTAGGAAACCCTGACTCGTGCCTAAGGTCACGTGTCCGTCATTACCAAAGTTGCCTCGACTCAGGAACTTGGGTACGATTGGGGAAGGTCACTTCGTGAGCACCCCCGCTCGCCCGATCAAAGATCGGCCTTTACTAACCATGATATCTAGTTTTGAAAACATTATGTGTTCTTATTCCGGTTATTAGCCTAGATTTACTATGTGATGCGCACAGCATACAAGTATAGACTGGATCGCCTGAATTGGAACAAAACATTTCATATTTATTTTTGAAAGTGGTTTGCTACTCGCAAGTAGGCTTAAAATGCGGATTTTGCCACCCTCGGGTGGGCTTAGAAAATATGGTTTTGCCACTATCTAGTGGGCTTAAAACTCACAGTGAATGAATTGTTCCAATCCAAATAACCCAACCTTCACCCACAGGCATTCAGGCAGATATATCACATAAGCATATAGCCTCATGGTAAGCATGCTATCATGGCAGTCACTCACACGCATGCAAGGATGCTAAAGCACAAAACCTTACCGAGTACTCCAAGCCAAAGAAAGAAGGTAATTAGAAATCAATGCATGATCCTAACTATACAGAAATGCCTAATGCAACACATGCAAAAATGCAACTAAGATAGGCTCGGCTATTCTAAACATGGCATATGGAATGCTACAACCAACAAGTATTCAACTTGGAATTGAAATACAATGCAGTTAGTATGATGCGCCGAGCCTGGTGCATGCAAAACAGATGAATGAATGCAAACATGCTATCATACTGTATGCTAATTGAAATATGCCATAATCTAACCATCATAAGCTGGTAAATAAAAGGGAGAAAGACGTGGGGTTGGAAGACATACATCACACACACGCACACTTATTACAACATTGCCCTCGCGCAGAGGGTCCGAATAAATAATATACAGTCCCAAATAAATAGTTACAGTCCGAATAAATACAAAAATCCTAATTAATTAACAAATTAATCTAGGAAAGCAATAAATGGCACGCAAATCCATGAACCGCCTCGGCTCTGTTCCGCAGTGATGAATGATGCATGCTTGAGTTACTTGCGCGGAAATCCATTGCGACGCCCCAATTAGACTCTGTTTACAATTATGCTCGGAATATTGCACGAAGCTCCAAGAGATTGCCGGTTTCTGATTTGCTGCAACAGAGAGCAAGAAAAGGGCATGGCAAAGTATTTTCATATATGTATGCATGACTACTCTTCAGGGAGTGTAGTCTTCGATCCTCGTGCCACCAATCACGCATCTCGATGCATGATGGTCGAGGAGTCGAATTGCACGACTCAATATGAAATGAATGCACATATAAACACAACAAGGCCGAGACTCCATCATGGATAATCCGGAGTGTCGGTGACCGGGAATTGAGACACGTTCCGTCACTCGGAGTACGAAACGTCCCTCGTTTCCCGTGCTCGGGCTAACTCCTATCCCAAACACAATGCAATCTGCATGATATGCATGAATGCAATCCTAACATGCAACCTAACATACACAATGCTATGAAATGGCATACACAATGCACGATGTAACAAAGCATATACAATGCTCTAACATATAACCTAGCATACGCAATGCTATGAATTGAAATGGCATACACAATGCATAATGGACTTACACCAACATGAGTGGACCTCAGCCACACTCACATCAGTAGCCATTAGATGAAAATGAGACAATCGAAATGCGTGCACACATGCACGCAAACCGAGGACCGAACCTAAGGCATAAATGCCATTCTACCAAAGCATGGCAAGGCATGGAATATGGCATACAAGCATGCAAATTTCAGCACTAAAATATGATGCTAAACAGCCCCGAAACATGGCAATACGGCACCCGATGCATGGAATGGTCCCGAAACACAAAACTAGGCACATACATCGACCTATAGCTATACAAAGCAAGCATTATTTGATCATGAGACCTAAAGACAGAACCAAGGCAGTCCCAAAACATGCACGTTTACAGTTTAAGGTGTGGCCAAAAGATGCTAGCAAGATGGACTAAAATAGCATGCAACTTTGACTAGTAAACATGGTTTAAATGGCAAGTACATGAAGCAAGTGAGAACTCATCAAACCAGAAAAAATTAGTGAACTAAACATGCTAAAATATGCCCAAATAAACATGGAAATGCAGCCAACACATACAAAAATGAGGGGCTCCTTTGGAGGCCATACAAAGGTATTATTAGGCACATACAAGATAGACATGAAGCATGATAAAAACAACTCTGGAAATCAAATATGGTAGTCCCAAAACTCACCAAATTGGGCCTGAAAAGTGGCTAAGAAGCATGCAAAGAGGGGTCCCTTTGGAAGGCCAAAATGACCATCAAATAAGTCAAGGTGAGAGGGGGTCACCCCCCCTGATTTTGAGGCTCAAAACAGTGTGCTAGCCACTGAAAATCCACTGGATTTCAGTGGCTAGAAGGCCAAACAAAGCATGCAATTGGAGCTTAGGTGTAAGGCTCAAAACAAGGGACAATCAAGCATACAAGGAAGCATGTGACCTCAAATAAGAAAATGCCCTTAATAAAACATGAATATGATGTCAAAACAAGCCTCTTTCCAGTTTATAACAAGTCTCAAAAATGAATATAAATAGGGCTAATCTATCATGCAAAAATGGCCCTAAAAGAGAGAATAGAGACAAGGGACAGAAGCTAGCCCCAAATGGGAAAGATCCTTTCAACAAAGTTGAAGAGGGGCTCAAAACATGGCACTTTACAGTTTACATCAAGTCTCGAAAATGAACACAAGTGAGGCCAAATCACCATGCAAGAAAAAGGCCTAAAAGAGGGATAAAGAGACAAGTGGTAGCAACTGACCTCAAAAATAGGAGATCCCTTCAACAAAGTTGAAGAGGGACTCAAAAAAAGACATTTTACAGTTTATGACCAAGTCCAAAACAGCTCACAAATAAGCTTAAAATACCATGCAAAAATAGGCCTAAAAGAGAGTTTAAACACAAAGGGTGAGGAGGAGACCTCAAACAGAGAAAGACCCTTAATAAAGCATGAAGATAAGCTCAAAGTAAGACCATTTTCAGTTTGGGTTGGAGCCCAAAAATGTAATCAAGTATGGCTTATAGATGAAGTAAGAAAAGACTAAAAAAGAGAAAAAAGAGGCTCACCCTTGTAGAACCTAACTTCAGCAGCCTTTGGACCAAGAAGAGGAGCTCTTAACCTCTGAAAATAGCCTCCAAGTTGCTGGAATGGAGTGTGGAGGTGTGGTGCTATGGGTTGTAGTGTAAAGGGTGCAAGAACCTTAGGGTTTTGAGGCTTGGAAGAGAGGGAGAGAGAGAGTTGTATGCAATGGCTCTTAAACAATTTTGTAACCCTCTAAAATGGAGCTGGAGGGTCTGGTTTTATAGAGGGAGGAGTGGAAAAAGGGGGGAAAATCAAATTCAAATTTCCCCCCCAAAAGACCCCCCCCCGGATACAGGATCTGGGAGGAAACAGAGGGTACATCTGTAATGTACCTGGAGAGAGGATTTTGCCGGCCATGTAGAAAAGGTCCAGGTGGCCGGCCGGCCGGCCACCTCCCCTAGCCGGCTAGCCAGGGTCAAAAGGGTCAATGAGAATTAGTGGCCGGCCACCCCATATTGGTGGCCTCCCATGTGTGCACAACACAGCTATGTAGTCAAAACCCTGAAAATGTGAACCAGGATAGAGAAAAACCCACTTTCTAGAGGGGTTCAAAAGGGTCAGGAAGGGTTGCTGGCCGGCCATGCCATATTGGTGGCCTCCCAGGTGTGTACAACACAAATATGTGGTTGAGGGCCAAAGAAAGTAGCCCGGGAAAGGTCAACATCAGCTTCCTAGCGAGGAAAACGGGCGACGGAGAGCGATGAAGGAATAAAGCTAGTCTTCAGAACAATTGCTGGCCTCCCACCCTTCGACGACCTTCATAACAATGAAAATAAGGTCCTTGCCAAAAATGAACTCAAACCGATGTAAAACGAAGGTTCGGGGGCCAAAACACGCAGCCCAGGGCCCCGAAAACTGACTGTTAAGCACCGGAGGTGGCGTCTGACTACGAAGTTGGTCTCTCGAGCCACAGTGTCCCTCAAAAAGGAGGAAATAAGATGTATGCCAAAAACCGGAGCAAACGGAGGTGGTTGAGCGGTCCCGAATCGAGGCACACGGCCGACGGCTCCGAAAAATCGGAAACCAGGCTCCAAACGGGAAAAATGGCCTACAACCACGAAACATAGCCTACGGCCACTGAGAGATGATCTACGAGACCTCTCCCTCCCTTTGGGAAGAGAAAACAAAGAAAATAGGGCTTGGTTCGCAAACCGAGGCGAGGCACAAAAGAGTCCGGAAGTCCGGAGGCAAGGCTCGCAGCCGTGACTCCGCAATCTCAGAACGAGCACAATATGCAACATCACCAAGCGCTCAATCGGTGACGTCTGAGTCTTAAGATCGGTCAAAAATGGGGTGTCTACAATTGTTTTGTAACTGTTCGCAGAATGTCGGTAAATATGTAAGTTTTTATACTTTAACATCCCACCTATATATGTTTTTCTTAATATGTTTTAAGTATCCTACCATGTGGCTATTTACTTACTTAATATAATAGTATGAATGCCGGTAGATAGAGGTTATATCGCTTAATTTGGAATGATATTTGTTTCCATGTTTGTAAACTCAATTTTTTTGAGTTTAAGATCTTCAAAACTCTTTCAAAAATGCATGAAGTTGTTCCATAATGAATAACATAGTCTATACTTTTATGCTTCACATAATAAATTGTAAGATTTATTTAATAACCAGAATATGAATATATAACGTTAATAAAACTCATATCATAATTTAGTAGAGGTCAATCTTTTATCGGATGAGTGGGGGTGCTCAATATTAATGATTTTCCCATCTCATACCTAAGGTTCCGAGCCAAGCATCTTTAGTTACGACGAACAGTGGCCTTGGCACGAGTCACGGATTTCTTAATTTTTCTAAAATATTAGGTGGCAACTCTAAGATCTGGTGATGCAGTCCATTTTTTGCGAAGATTTTCTAATAAAATGGATTTTCTATAAAAGTTTCCAAATCTGAATTCTCATCTATGTTTCCCATTACACTCGAGAGACTAGATTAAAGAAATCAAGAGTCCGAGCTGTTTAATGCGCACAGGTACCCCCTTGGCGATGTTACAGTTTTGGCGACTCCGCCGCGGATTTTATAAAATCTTGACTCAAACTCCATGATATGACTTTTATTTTCAATAATATGTTCATTGCATTGCATGCATTGATGCACTTAATGTCCCTGTGTTGCCCAGATACTGGTGGGAGCACAGGCAACCTTTTTGTGACACTATACATATCTCTGTCTTACTTTTGAGACCTTGTGTTAATATTTTTTCTAATCTGTCAAAAAGGTAGCTCCGCTATCTAAGGTTATCGAACTTTGAAGAGAGGCTATATTGACTCTTTTGACTCCCTAGGATCTTCTTTGGTTGTTACCCAAAGGACTCTTTGATAATGTCACCTTGACTTCAACCCCTAGAGTATAACCAACCTTGTACATATAGTGAACTATAGTACCTTTCAAAATTAGGACAAGATGCTCTCATATTTCTGGAATGTATGATACCGCTTGTTTAAATAGTGAAGCTCAAGATCATTTCAAATCTAGGATAAGGTAATCCTAACCTCCATAGGGGTGTTTGTTCTCTTTCCTGCTATGTGTTATGTGCAATGTATGAGATCTATTCATGGGTTCTCAAATTCGAATGAGTGGTTCAGGCATTTCAGTTTGTGAGGTTGAGTTTAGTTTTTCGGTGGTGTATACAATGGAGAGTTATGCGAATTGAGCTGAAGTGCTGCTGGAATTCTGATTGGAGGTCCTATTTTTGTTTTTGCTAGGAAGTCATAGCACTATAGCTTTAGAACGGTCTAATATCCCCCAAGTTTTGTGGGCTCGCGTTGGTAGACTGATTTGGTTCAAGGACAACCAGTATTAGTTTCTCACTATCAGTACCTCTCTAGCCGGAAGTTTTAGAATCTGTAATGGATCCACCTTCAGTAGTGATAGATGACCAACCTTTGGTAGATATTGCACACACATTCAACGAAGCATGGATGCTCTTACCACCAAAGTTTTCGCCAGCAGTGAGGCTCTTGCCAAATTGCAACACCCATCTGGGGCATCTACATCTCATCCACCTCCAGTAGTTCTACCAGTTGAGGAACTCGATGAACCTAAACTGTAAAAAGATCTTAGAGTTCTTACATAGCCAATGGGAGGACTTTTTTTCACGGGTACTGATGAAATTGACCCGGCTATGCTAAAAATATCTAAATTAGAAAAAATGTTCAAAACATCACAAAGGATCAACTCTGTTCCAGACATCGAGTATGGGTTTACGGAAACAACTGTGAGGTTACCTGAGTGTTCAAAATGCCGCATATGAATAGATTTCATGGAGCAGGTGACCCTATGGTTCATATCAACATATTCTCAGACATTTTGAAGCCCATGGGCTTATCTAGAGCTCAAAAACTTTCCTTGTTCAGAAGAAACATGTCAGGAGTGGCAGCTACTTGGTATGCCAAGTTAAATGATTCGGTCAAGCAAAACTAGGAGGAGTTAGCTAAAAAAATTGTCACACAATACTCTTATAATACACAAATCAAAATAACCACAAGGGAAACTGGAGGCGACTCGATAAGATCCCAATGAGAGCTTCATGGAATTTATCACCAAGTGGAGGGCCAAGGCAGCCATGATGGCAAGCAGGCCTCTAGAGAAAGATCAAGTCCGCATGGTTGTCAAGAATCTGCATGGAAGATTACTACAGAAGATGATAATTCTCTCATTCTTCAATTTCAAGGACCTCTATGAGATTATGGTTCAAATTAAGGATGCTATCAAACAGGGAATCGTTACAGAAGGAAATGAGCCCGTGAGAAAGACATTTACTTGCAATTTCAATGCTGTATCAGTAGTAACACAACTGCCAATTCTATACCCTTAGAGATCAACATTGTCACCACTTTTACCAAAATGGCCAACCCTTTTGCTGGTGTTGACCCACAACCGACCACTTCAACCTGACCTCGAACCCGAAGGTTTCACCCTCTCTACATGTCTCCTACCCATGCCATGGAAATTTTAGTGGAAAAAGGGCACCTCAAACTCTTTGATCCCTAACCCCTTCATAGTCCACTTTTACGTTGCCATGATCCCACCAAGTATAGTGCCTTACACTAGCAACACGGTTATGATATCGACCATTGCATCCAACTTCATCGTGCGATTCAAGATCTCATTGACAGTAAAACCACAGCTCCAGCTCAACCTCAAAGAACCAAAGCCACCTCCAAGCCATTTCCATATCATGACTAAGCTTCACTACATTTCCTTTCAACCCCAGCATATACATCACAGCTTCCCATTTGCCTAAGCCCCGAGGTGCTAATTCCAGAGAGCACTGATTTATTCATGATATACACACCTCCATTCTAACCAAAACCCCAAAACCCCATAACCCCGTGGTGGTAGATGATTTGGAGTCAAAATTGGATATTATGACATATATTCTCACGGGCATGCACTTCCCTCTCTATGGTTTTCTTGAGCCATGGACTGATCAAGAAGTAAAGAAGCACGGGAGAAGTTCTGGGTCTGACACTAGTTGAATCTGTGATAAAACTTGAGACTAATGCGTGACTAGTAAACTCGGGAGATATTGTGACCAATTTTGTGATTGGGGGTGGACCACCTGTGAATTGCAACGAATTTTCTAGGTGCGGTTGATGGCCTGCACTTAACTATTGAGAATGGTTTTATTCTGAGTTTGAATTGAGTGGTGAGTCTGACTTTAATTTTAGGCTCAAGTCAGTCTAGCCAATCAGAGTCTATTGCTTGGAGTGGAAATATAGCCACCACTATCCTCTCTTGGTCTTCCTTTTCATTTTGTCTATTCTCATCGTTGAGTCAGAGTTTCTTCTGAATAAAAGTGTCATAGATTCTGCCTACTTCTCAGTGCCTTTAGTTCATTGCCTTGATCAAAAGTTTTCAAAACTTTTTCTAAAACGTTGATAAAAACGAAGAGGAAGAAATTTCTCAGGATTTGCAAAATTTGATCGACTAGGAGAAAGGGAGGTGTGTTAAGTCCTTGATAGATGAGATTGTTTCAATTAATGTGGGTACTGAGAAGGATCATGGCTCAGTCCAGATTGGTTCTATATTATCTTCAGAGGAGCACAAGCGATTAGTCGCTTTATTAAAAGGTTTCAAAAAATATTTTTGCGTAATCCTACAAAGACATATCTGGAATTGATCTTGAGATTGTACAACAAATAATCACTCTTGACCTAAGGTCCGACCCCCCTAACTTTTAAACTTTGATTATGGGTGTCTACTAAGCAACCAGATTATGAGACTTGCATAGTCGAATTAGAAGCAACCCTTGAACAATTGGCAATTAGATTGAATGTGATCAGAGATTCAAACCAGGTCATTTCTCAAGCTAGTGGAGACCAAAAAAAAGAAAGTCAAATTCCGAAATATAAGAGAAAAAGATTTAGTATTGAAGGACAATTGAACTCTTATTCATGACCCTAGGGGCAAATTCATACCCAATTAGATGGGTTCTTACATCATCAAATCTATCTGGTAAGTGTAGCAACCATTCTCATGGATTTAGATAACCTAGAGTTCTTACAACCAATCAATATAGCTAAAAGATACTACCCTTGAAAGGCTCGCTGGGCCGAAAACCCGAAAGGGCGACCTAGGCAAAAGTTAGAGCAAAAAATAGAAATATATATATATATAAATGAAAAAAATTAAAAAAATGAAAAATGAAAAACTGAAAAAAAAAATAAATAAATTAAGAAAAGCTCGTAAGGTTGAAAACCTAGAAATGCGACTTTGGCAAAAGTTAGAACACAAAAGGAAAGTGTTAATACCCGAGTGAACCTTACCCTTGAAACTACGTATGGCCTGATTCTTATCTTTCGGATACGTAGGCAGTTTCATCTTGAAGTTCGGCCCTAATCATTTATCAACTCACTCATCCCATCCATATTTGATTGGTGTATCTTTATTCATCTCCCCTATCCTATCTATGTTTGATTGGCTCATCCCGTTCGATTCAATTGTCCTATTTCTACTTCATAATGGGTTCAGTTGCAAGACAGAAGGGGTGCATTTCATGTTGTTCGGATAGTGGTCATTTGCAAAAACAGATTTTGAGAACTTTTAATTAAGTTGACTGATTTTTCTTAAAACTTATTCCATCTTTTCCAAAACTCGACGATTTCTTGGGCCCAAAAAAAAAAAAAAAAATTCAGTACTCACAGCTTGACTTACATGATGTCAAAACAGAGAGTGGAACAAGCATGTTAATTTAACTCTCATGTTGATCAAAATCTTCTTAGCAGAAAACCAAAAACAGTCAAAGCAATGAACTAAGGGTATAGTCGAGTCAGGAATTATGTCTTCTCTCTGCACTCTTGAGTCTCATGTTCATATTTTAGCCTGCCGGCTAACCATTCAATCGATCATCCAAGTTGTGAGTTGACTCTAGGTGTGCTTCTTGATTGTTTCAGCCGACTGGCCACTTGTTTAGCTAGCCGACCATTTTCTAGCCAGTTCATCAATTCATTCAAATGGCCGGTTAATGAATTAGCCGACCCGTCAATGTTTTTTCTATTGGTTGGACAACAAATCATCTAGTCGGCCAATCAATTAAGCGGCCAACTAATTTATGAATCCAGAATGGAAAACTACAGAAGTTGCATAGACTCAATGATGTGTCCTTTAGAGTCGTATTTTGAGTGTCTTTCATTCTAGTGAGTGTAAATAGGTGTGTTTAGATTGTTTTTGCTTTATTTTTCTTTCACTGAGTCATTCTTTGATTTTTGGTCAGTTGAGGGCTCAAGGTCCAATTCAAAACTCATTAAAATTCAATCATTCTCATATTCAAGTTCAAGAGGAAAAAATGTTTTTCATGCTCAAATGCAAAGCCATTCACGCCATGATGTGTAAACAAAGAAACTTATTTTATTGAAACTTCAGAGTGAAGCCCCCAATTAAAGTATTACAAAGGGAAAAAGAGAAGAAAATTTCAAAACAACAAAAGGAAAATTCTAAAGCATTGGTACTCATTCCTAAGCAAAAACAAAAGGAAAAAAATTCAAAGAAAAAAAAAAATAGAATGAGGGACCATTTTCTCGGTTTTCCAGCAGCAACCCAGTGGCGAAGGTTACAAATCAATCTCATGGGCAGGTAACTTCGTCTCTTGACTCTACCGTCAGCTACCTTGTTTCATCTTCACTTTCGAGAAGCCTTTGAAGACTCTACCTTGGCATTAGCAGAGCTTCCGAAAGCAATTACTCCCTGCCAATCGTTAAATGAAGAGTATGAAGGAACCCCGAATCGGGCCACGGAGATGGCCTGTCGTTTCAGCTAATCTCCGCTCAAGCATCCTTGTATATACACTAGAGTAAGGAGAGTTGGGTGTTTAGCCGATGCACTTCACTCGTCCTACCTTGCAGTCGGTGGGACAAATTGAGACCGTGGTCAGGATCTCCACGCAGGACTTCAGTGTGTAATGGTTGGCGTCGATGTCAGACTGCGCTGCCATCAGTTATTTATTAAGGTCTGGGAAGAAGAAAAGAGTACGACAGGATGAGGCCATAACAGAAGAGAGTAATGCCGCTAAAGAGAGAATTGGTAGAAAGAGTTTTGCAGCTTTATGCTCTGTCTCTCTCGCAGGCCTCAATTTAAGAAGAAAAATAAAAAAGAAGAAGAGGTCAAGAGAAGAGAGATTGCCAAGGCAATCTTTGACAAACGAGGCCGGTCCAATTACTGTCGGTTAGACGCGTCGTGATTGTTGTAATTGCACGCCAGACACGGTATTCAACAAAGCCCATTCGAGTGAAGAGAGAGAGAGAGAGAGAGAGAGAGAGAGAGAATAGGGAAAAGAGAGAGATATGTATATAATCTGTATATATGTATACCGTATATGTATTTGTATGTGTATGTGTTTGTATGTATATGTATCTGTATGTCCGTATATATGTATATGTATATATCCCTATATGTATATAGTTTGTATGCATATAGGTTATCTATGTGGATGTATATAGTACATATTTTGTATATTATTTGTATCTGTATATAGTATATGTATAAAATCAAAAAATTCAAAAAGAAATTTAAAAAAAAAATTAAAAAAAAATCAAAAAGAAATTTTCAAAAAGAATACAAATGAAAAAATAAAAAAAGGGGAAAAAAACAAATAAAAAAGAAGAAAATTTGTAATTAAAAAAGAAAAAAAATGAAAACAAAAAAGAAAAGAAAAATTTTGTACTTGTTGTATTGCATGTCTCACATTGCACGCTTTATGTTTTTGCATTCATCATCACACTCGCACCAACTATTACATCTATCATGCAAGATTACAACCTTCACGTTGTTGCATCTCTTGGTTACAATCTATTCACCTCACTTGAATTAAAAAAAAGAGCTAGTATTGATATACGGTCTAGATCTCGCTTGTTGGTTACGACCCTTTTCACCACCCTCAGTTAATACTAGCTCTTTTTTTTGGGTTAAAGGTTAAAACCACTCAGTTAATATTGGCCCCTCTTCGGGATGACGATACTATCCCTTTCTCGGGTTGTTAGTTCACACCACCTTCAGTTAATACCTCCATTTTCTTAGGTGGTTAGTTAAAACTAACCATCGGTTAATACATCCCCTGTCTTGGGTTGATGGTTAAAACTATTCATCAGTTACATTTCTTTTCCTTATGTGAGTGGGTTTGGATTGTATCCCTTGTTATGCTTCATATCATTTGCACGAGGTTTGCCTCACATATTACTTGTTGCGTTGCATTATATAAATCATAAATTTTCTGGAAAAAAGGGCTACGTGAAACGTGTAAGTCTAACTTTCAAATTGTATTTCAAGCATATCATTTGCATTCTGTCCCTGAACTATGCTGGTTTGATTCCTTACAAAGGGATACGTATGCAACCCTCGAGTTCAACCAATTGCATTTGCATCTTGTTTGTTTGCCTAAGTTTTACGGTCTTGTCAAAAGGGTCATTTTTGGAATTCGACATTCACTTGCGTCATGAAATAACTTCAAGTACTGTTAAAGAGGGGCACCTGTTGGCACCCTATTTTGACCGGCCTTGAGAATTGGACACTTTCTTTTGATTGCCAGATGATGACAATCAGAATGTGTTTCTCACAAAATCCTCAGTAAGAGAGATGGAATTTGAGCTTTAATCCCAACGTTCACACATTTTTGGCCAAATTATTTTTCATCCAAAATTCATCAATTTCTACTACCAAAAGAATCTTAGCTCTTTAATCTCCACTACCAAATTTCCTACACATCAATCTACACTCACCATCCACTTTTATAATCACACCCCACCATCCTCACTCATCATCTATTTTCCTAATCATACCCTATCATCCTCACTCATCATCCATTTTCCTAATCATACCCCACCATCCCCACTCACCATACACTTTCCTAATCACTCACCACCATCACCACTCACCATTCACCTCCATTATACATTGTCTCCCATTAGTTCCATTAGTACCCCATTAGCTCCATTATCTTCCCTAAATGCTCCACTTTGTCCTCCAGTTTCTCTTCCACTATTGCCCAATTGCATTGCCTACATAAGGAGAGCTCAAGTCTTGAATTTGAGGGGATGAATTTGAGAAGAGAAGTGTAGAGAGAATGCTAAATTTGAGTTAGAATTTGAGAGAAAAGAGAGCCTTGAAAACAAAAATGTTGTTTTGAGAGAAAAGAGAGCCTTGAAAACAAGAGTGTTGTCTTGCCAAACTAGAGAAGTTGTCTAGCCTTCATATATCTCATATTCTCTTGGCAAAACCACTCAATAAACTCCTTAAAACCAAGTCCTAAAGCCTTTATCAAAGAGAGTTATCCTTGCCAAATCTAACAAGATCAAAGAGTGATTAACACACTTGTCCAAAATCATCATTCTAGCTCAAATTTCAAGCTCTTGAATTGAGGATTGAGAGCATAATTCACAACCTTGATGGTGATCAAAAGGAAGTTTGGAAATCAAGAAGTTCATTCTTTCTTTGGAAATTGAGCCACTTGCATATTCCTTATTTGTTCTTTTCTTGGTGTTGCAACGAGACAGGTTTTGCTAGGCCTAGTTGGCCGGCCGGCCGGTCGGTTAGCTTCTTTTGGATGAAACGGAGTAATCTTCTGATGTTGAGCATACCAATTTCATGTGGTCTCCAAGGTACATAAAACTTCTATTTTGTTTTCATTTGAGTGTTTTGTGAGGTTTTTTTTTAGTCTGTTATATTATTTTTTTCTCATCTCTCTCATTCGGTTTGCAATTATTTATTCAAAATGTTATGATAATTCCTCACCACGTTTCTCTCTATCTCATTCTTTTACTTGCTTTCCTTTGTGAATATGTATCATATTTTGTTTTTCATTCTATCCCATGCTTTGCATCCACGTTTTATGCAACATGATTCAGCTAAGTTTGCATTTGTTGATTTAATCAATTCTTATGTGATTATATGCGCTACCGTATGTTCTTGAGATGATTCACATGTCATATATTAGAAGTCGAATCTTTAGTTGCATTTTATGAGTAAATTACATTAGGATTTTGTATATAAGATCATGTATATTTCACTAACATTGTTTTGTAGCTGTTCGAGGGACATTAGTAAACATGTAAGTTTTTATGCTTTAGCATCCCGCTTGTGTATGTTTTTCTTACTATGTTTAAGCATCCTACCATATGGCTACTTGCTTACTTGATATAACTGTATGAATCTCGGTGGATGGAGGTTATGTCCCTTAATTTGGAATGATGTTGGTTTTCATGTTTGTAAACTCAATTTCTTTGAGTTTAACATCTTCGAAACACTTTAAAAAATGCATGAAGTTGTTCCAAAATGAATTACATGATCTATACTTATATGCTTCACATAATAAATTGTAGGATTTATTTAATAACCAGAATATCAACATATAACGTTAATAAAACTCATATCATAGTTTAGTAGAGGTCGATCTTTGATCGGGTGAGTGGATATACTCAATTAATGACCTTTCCCTCTCATGCCTAAGGTTCTGAGCCAAGCAACTTTGGTTATGACGAACAGTGGCCTTGGCACGAGTCACGGGTTTCCTAATTTTCTCAAAATATTATGTAGTGACTCTAAGATCTGGTGATACAGTCTATTTTTGGCAAATATTTTGTAATAAAACGAATTTTCTATAAAAGTTGTCAAATATGGACTCATCTATGTTTGCCATTGCACTCGTGAGACTAGATCAAAAAAATCGAGGGTCTAAACTATTTAACGCGCACAAGTACCCTAGCTGATGTTACACCGACATAAAAAGGATTCATGTCAAGGCAGCGGATTTTATGGCTCAACTGCAACAAGTTGATCAGGGGTAATTATTCAGTAATCCCGGAGTATAGACACATGGTATTCCATAGCATTGTGATTGGTGGAGAAAGTGGGTAGGTGGGGTATTGTGTTGGATGATTGGGGAACACACTATAAAAAAAAGTCACTTTTAGCTACTAAAATATTGGTTTCCAATTGTCTGTTTTTTGGTCGCCAAAGCCATTCTGCGACAAAAAATTTTGGTCGCTACATTTGTCGCCAAAAACCTATCGGTAAAGGTTTTGCCGACAAAAAAACTTTTGGTCGGCAAAAAGCAAGTCTTTAGCGACCAAAATTTTGGTCGCCAATTGTCAATTATATTTCTTTAAAATCATACATTCACCGACCAATGTTTTGGTCGCCAATTGTCAATTATATTTCTTTAAAATCATACATTCACCGACCAATGTTTTAGTCGCCAATAGTCAAGGAATCGCTGACTAAAATCTTTAGTTGCCAAAAGCTACCAAACGGTGACCAACATTTTTAGTCGCCAAAAGCTTCATCTGTGAAAAAAAATAATTCATTGTTAAGCTTTGCATCCGCTCTTATAAAGATTCAAACCACTGACCTCCCACAGCATAAGCTTTATACACCATACACTTCCCACTACACCAATGTAACACTACATGATTATATATGTAATATATATTATTTACATATATGTAATATACATAATTATTTTTATTGACATAATTTATGTAAAAATAAATTATGTTGTAGGAAAATAAAAATAAAAACTTAACTTTTAGCGACCAAAATAATTTTGGTCGGCGAAGAGACTTTCCCGCTAAAAAAGACCACTTTTCGTTACTAAACATATTTTTAGTCGCCAATTGTAGACTTTTTGGCTACTAAATTTTTTTTAGTCGCCAAAAAACTTACTTTTGGCTACTAAAAAATGTTTTAGTCGGTAAAACCCACATAATTGGCGACCAAACTTAGAATTAGTCGCCAATTGTAGACTTTTTGGCTACTAAATTTTTTTTAGTCAGCAAAAACTGTACTTTTGGCTACTGAAAATGTTTTAGTCGGTAAAACCCGCATAATTGGTGACCAAAATTATAATTAGTAGGCAATTGTTGACTTTTTGGCTACTAAATTTTTTTTAGTCGGCGAAAACTATACTTTTAGCTACTAAAAATGTTTTAGTCGGTAAAACCCATATAATTGGCGACCAAACTTATTTTCAGTCGCCAATTGTGGACTTTTGGCTACTAAATTTGTTTAGTCGCCAAAAAGCTTCACAATTGGCTACTAAATTTGTTTAGTCGCTGAAAGCTATACTTTCAGCGATCAAATTCTTTTTAGTCGGAAAATTTGGTCGCCGAATGTGTTTTTTCTTGTAGTGACATGAGGGAACATATTGAATGATGATTGGTTAAGAAGTACAGACACGTAATACTCCGAGAACATTAAATAATTTCCCGTTGATCAGACCACACAACATAAATTAAAAGGGACTTCTGCAAGATATAAGTAGAAAGTGGAACAAAAACGTCGCTTTAAGGAGTTTGAGATTGGAGATTTGGTGTATGTTGTCCTCTCGAAGGATAGATATTCAGCAGGAGATTACAACAAATTAGCTGCAAGGAAGCCAAATGCCTACTGACTAAAACTCTCAAGTCACACTGCCAAACTTCTATTGTTTTTAAAATATAGAACAATACTTGGCAGGATACTACTATGTACATATGCAAGTTAAAACATTTATGAGTTTGATTCTCACAAACATCATAATTTAATCTTATCAGAGTCATAATTAAAGAAAAAAAAAAAAATTAGTTATAACCAAACATTACGTAATATATAATTAAAGAATTTTGAATCATAGCCAATATAATGTCATAACAAATATCAATAACTTATAACTAACACTATAATAGATCATAATAAATTTTTTTTTATAAAAATCATAATAAAAAATACATATGATACACTCAAATCCTGAGAAATCTGCCGAAATTGCCCTCACCTCCTCCCTTAAAAGGGCAAAACCAAACCATTTAGATGTGTGTGTGTATCGGTCATCAACTATGCTTCTTAAAGTTACAGAAAAAGACCTCAAAGATGTTTGCTTATGTCGCATGCCCAAGACTAGCAAAACTTGAATACAACAATTATATTGTATTGGTGTTGCTGGTTGAAGCTCGTTCTTTCAACTTGATCGTCATGGCTATCATGATTTGTAGGATGTTGGGTTTTGTAAAATGAAAAAAATAAAATTGTTTTCTTTTATATAAATGAAGTTTTATTATTCTTATAAAAATAAAAAATAAAAAATTATATCGTCTCATGACAAGGAATATGTTATGATATTTTTTTATATATAATAATCTTGTAATGATCAAGATTAGGGAAATTCTATTTCCACCACCCTGATAAACTTAGTCAACACACTTAATGAAAAATTAGATTAATGACAATTATATCATAATTAAAAATTACTATAATAGCCATTGATCAACACTCCTAATATTATATATACAAATTCTCTATACACATCTTTTACAAATTAAAATATCTCAATATACATTTTTTGAAACAAAAAAATTACATATATAGAAATCTAACAAGGTGTAACAGAAATCGAAGAAGAACAAGGCGTAACAGAAATTCGTATATACAAAAATTATGTATAGAGAATTTGTATATATAAAAATTATATACACATCTTTGATTCAATTGATTGATATCGAGGAAGAAGAACAAGGCGTAACAGAAATCGAAGCATCATCGAATCGAAACAAAGGAGAGGAGGATGTGTGGGATATTCGCGTATTTGAATAAAAAAACCCATTCGGCACTTCAGGACCGAACTTACAAAAATATTTCAACAATTAAGTTCCGAAAGTATTGTATTTATTCGGAATTAGATCACCGAAAATATAGAATATATTCGGAAAACCGAACTTATGTATTTTTTTCGGCATTTAATGGACGAAATTATACCCAATATTCGGAAACCACGTTCCGAATGAAACACACATATTCGGAAAGCCAGTGCTGAAGACTACACAGCACTTCCAACTACGGATTATTACTTTGGTCTTGACGAAAGTGGTTGATTAAAGTGTGTGTAAAATTGATTGTGGTCTTTCATCCGTAGTTGGAAGTAAAATTGGTTGTAAAATTGATTATTACTTTGATTCAATTGATAATCCGCCAAAAAACAGAGGGTGATTGGGGTCACTTTGGTCTTGGCGAAAGTGGGTGGAAGTAAAATTGTAAATTGAGGTAAATTAAAGTGTGTGTATTTTGAGGGTAAAGTGTGTGTACATATGAGTGAAGGATTTATTTGTAATTTCAAGGATGTGGGTTGAGATAATTACTTAATAATTAAATTAATCGAGATGTGTATTGAGAAAAGATTTGTCTTGAGTTTATTAGGGTGGTGGAAATAGAATTTCCCTCAAGATTATTATAAAAGTGATTATGTCTTGAGTTTAAACCATCCACTTAAATTATAATTAATTACATTTTGGACTTAAATCACTTACTTAAACTAGTATTGTAAGATTATTACCTTCTAATACTAAAATACCATATATAACTACAGGAAATTATACCTTTGGCGACCAAAAAAATTTGATCGCCAAAGGTACACGCTTTAGCTATTTAAAAAAACTTAGTCGGCAAAGGTACACATTTTAGCTAATAAAAAAAAAAAGAAGTCTTGAAAGGTATGATCTTTACCTACAAAAAATAATGTAGTCGGTATTTGCTTTATGTTTGGTGACTAATTGGGTTTTAGTTGTTGAAAATAGGGTTTTCAGTGACAAAAAAAAAAAAAAAACATTTGGTCCCCAAATGTTCAATCTATAGCTACTAAAATTAATTTAGTCGGTATTTATTTTACTTTTGGCGACTAAACAAAATTTGATCAGTAAAAAGTACAATATTTAGCGACTAAACAAATTATAGTCACCAATATACTATTGTCGACAAGGTATACCCAACTATTGCTTGAACCCAATTATCTATAACCTCTTCTATGTTAGTTACACAGTTGAGATTAAGATATATTCCATATTTATTAATAGGCTCATTTTTTGCAACTATAGAAATAAAGTTTTTATTTTATATGAGTTTTTAATGGTCCTTTTTTCTTAACTTTGTTTCCTTCTTAGAAGATTTTTCTTCATTATCTCCAAAGATATTCATAAAATTGGGATTTGCCCAAAAACTAAAATTTTCAAATGCTTTGTTTATTTCGGATATTTTAACTTTTCTTTCTAATTAATAGTGTTGTTCTTTTAATTCCGCTGGATCAATAGAATCGCTTATTGGTGTTCTAAGCACTTTTTCTCTTAATGATTATCCATATATAGATTCAAATATTTTTGAAAATCTTCTGAGAATATTCCTTCTATAAAATTTTTTTTGGTGCAGATGTACCATGACCATTTTGATTTTTTTCATCTTTTGCAGTTTTTGAAGTTTGTTTAATAACCATAAAAGAAGTTTCAAATCTTTTAATAAAACTTTCTTTTTTATTTGGATAAATTACAAACACACCCCCTGAGATTTACTTAAATTATAAATTATCCCATGTGGTTCTAGAAATTACATTATGCCTCTTAAGATTTCTAATTTCATAACAAATAGGTCATTTTATTAATAAATCATCAACTTAATTAACAGCTTTTAATAATGTTCAAATTTTATTTTAATTAATAATTCAAATAATTTTATTATTGTATAGGTGAACAGTTAGAAATTTTACTTTTTCAATTCATTCTGTTAAATAAAAAATTCTGACAGAGAGATATTTGTAAATTTTCAAACCACAAGGGGCAATTTGTATTTTAAGCAAATCTCAAGGGGTATATTTGTAATTTACCCTTTTTATTTTTAAATGAAATTTCTTTTTATTTCTCTTAATTCTTTAGATATTTCAGTAATCATGATATTTTAATTTCTACAAATATTTAAAGTTTCTTTACTCACATCTATTAGACTATTTAATAGTCTTGTGCTTTCAGTTTTACTATTCTCGTAATCAAGACGTATATAGTTTTTTGCATATATTATATCTTGCATTAAATATTGAATTTCCGAGTTAAATTTTTTTTTTTTTTTCTGTAAATTCAATTTCTAAGCTCTAATACCAATATCACAATGTCTTACAAGTAAAAACTAAAATTTTCAAAATTATACTTAATTAAAAGGCTTAACTATAAAATTATACTTGAATTTTAGGGTCACTTTCTAATTTATGAAACTTGAGTTGAGTGGAAAGATGAGTAAATTCGAGATTGATAATGTGGATTTTGATATGGAGTGCTACCTAATTAGGAGTTTCTTTAAAACTCTAAAATTAGAATTTATAATCTTTATTCATTCTTGCTCCAATTTCTATTGGCCTTCAACGCATTCTATCCCATGCTTAACTAGGGAGATGACTTACACTCTTCTTCAATTTTGCCGGCTCACACCACCCATGGTGGCCCTTGGAGCCACTCTGTCCTCTCTCTCTCCCATTTATTTATTTATCAATTTTTCTGTTATTTCCATTTGGTTGTGATCTAACTAATCCCTGTTATTTTATATATATGTCTTTTAACTAACTAGTTCTTCTCTAACTTAGTTATCTTACTAATTAATTAATTGACTTCCTAACTTATCTTGTGCTTTGGTTAATTTAGTTTTTCCTTCTTAAAATAATAAACATTGAACAGGCTACAGAAAAAATTAAAAAAAATAAAAAATAAAAAAAATAAATTGTATTAACCTTTAATGAAGCGCTAGCAAAATAAATAAATAAATAATTTTATCCAGAGAATTTTGCCTTAGTAAATATATAATTCATTTAATATATATATATAGATATATATTTAAATTCAAGTTCTCACAACGTCACCGGGATTTCTTACCGCTTGACGTGGAAGGCCGTTAAATACAATCCAATAAAATCACAATGGCGGTGCTCTAAATTACAAATAAGATCCAAAAAGTTACATAAATTATTAATTAAGACCCAAGAAAATTCTTTAAATTACAAATAAGTCCCATAAAGTTTTAGCTAAAATTACTTGGTGGAAATAGTGTACAACACTAACAACACTGCATGATAAAGCAATTATGTTACTCATATATTAATAATAGAAATTAAAAGCACTTTGATAAATTATCAAAAAAGAAAAAAGAAAAAAACTAAACTAGAAGAAAGAGTATAAGATTACAAGAACAAAACAACTATTTAATACAAAAAGAGAAAACTCACAAAGACAACAAAAAAATTAGAAAATACTATTTCTAGTCAAATAAATATTTATAATCCTGTATTAGAAAATATTAGAACAGTTTGGTAAGGAAAAACAAAAATCCTGGATATAATAACTAAAATAGAACAAAAACAAATAGATATAAAAGAATATAATGGTATAGAAAACACTCACAAGAAAACAACTTTAAATGGAATAAAGATGATTGTAAAATAAAATAACAATTAGTATTCACTACTTAATACTATATTAAAGGTTAGGCCTATTTGGCTATCATGACTTTCCTAAGAGTTTAGTTTATGAGTTCAATTCTCCCTAAAAGTCCCTAAGGGAGGAATCGAATTAAAAGGCAATGTGCTTTATAAGAGTGGAAAGACTAATTCTCATAAATACTATCTAACAATTTACAACTAACTTTCACCGATAAAAAAAAATGCTATCTTAAAGGTTGGAATGCTTAAAAATTCTGTGTAATAGGAAGCATAGTGGAACCTATTATAATTGATAAATTATTGTCATGGATTAAAAAATAGTATAATTCATGAATAATATCTAAGACTAAATTATATATTTACTAGTGTCTTCTGCCTACGCAAATGCATGTGTAATATAAATATTTGTATAAAAATAAATAAATAAATTTTTATTTATATAATTTGTCAGTAAAAAAAAAAATGATACACCAACCCCAATTCTAAGTGTGTGATTGTGTGTATGAGATTGAAAAACTCAGTTGAAAGGCCAATCTAATTGTGTTTGTGTTAGTGTTTGACCAGGGTGATTAGTCATGTAATTTGTTTACGAGATGGACCAAGGAGGATGGATTTCGGTGGTGAAGCAAAGAGGGAAGCAAGCAGCAGGGAGGAAAGTGGACAGTGCAGTACTATTCACGGTGTTCGTGGACAACCTACCTAACTCTATGGATCCCAAAGGCTTGTTTCATCTTTTCAAGAAGTTTGGAGTTGTAAAAGATATCTTCATACTACAAAAGGGAAGAAGAAACACCAACACAAGATTTGGATTTGTTAGATACAGCTGTGAAGTGGCAGCAAAGGTAGCAGTGCAAAAAGCTCATGGTTTATGGATGGATGACAAAAAATTAGGAGTGAAATTAGCCGAGTTTGAAAGAAACAGAGGTCATGATCGGATTCATTTTCAAAGATCAAAGCAGACAAACCCCAGGGGGGCGATTCGGAGTGACCCATATCCTTGCACTAGTAAGAAGACATATGCAATAGCAGTTAGAGGCATTCAAGATGTAGGAAATGACTCTGTCACAGTCGAGGTAGAGGAGTATGGCAATGGATGGCTCTATGACAGTGTTGTAGTATGCCTAAAAGTCAGATATGTTAATGTCTGTCTGAAGACTGAACTTAACGGAAGAGGTATATATGGGTTTGAAGTCAGAAAAGGTGGAGGAAGAGATGTGGTGTTATCCTTCACGTCCAAGGAGGCAATGGAGGAAAAAATGAAGGCTATCAAAGATATAATTAAAGATTGGTGTGAAGCCATCATCCAATGGAGGCCAGAGCTAGCTCTTGCACAGGAGAGAGTAGTATGGATTAGTTGTTATGGCATCCCATTGCATCTATAGAATAGGTCCAATCTAATTAAGATTGGTAGTTTATGGGGAGAAGTTATTGAAGGTGCTGAAGAAATCCCTTAGTCATTCGATTATGGTAAGCTTAGGATAATCACTAAGTGCATGGAGCCTATTAATAAGGTCATCAATCTAGAGACTAAATAGTCTTTTCACCCAGTGAGAGTCTTGGAAGATCAGGGAGTAGCAACAAAAATAATAGACAAGTGCTGCAGATGTAAGAAGCAGCAAGAAGATGAGGAGGATCATAGCTCAAACGAGGTTAAAGGCACTGGGGAGAAAGATAACTCCATCAAAGCTGGTGAGTCTATTTAGAATCATATTGTTGAGTCAACTCAATGTTTAGGAGGTGAGTCAGCTCAGGGAGTTAAGCAGTACAAAATCAAGGCTAGAGGAGACAAGACACGTGGGGATAACAGTGTAGTAGACATTGACAAAGGGTCACAATGGAAGAGTGTTTCAGCAATGGCAGAGTCATGCAGCAGCGTGGGTGAGGAGCTCAAGACAGAAGCATGCAAAGAAATGGTGGCAGTTTGCAGTGCATTTAATGACCCAAAGGCAGCAGAACAGAGTCAAGATGGGCAAGTTTACACGTGTGGTTTTATGAAAAGCTTGAGTGGCTCAAGTATACACAAGACTGGGCCGAATTTGGAAGTGGTTTTGGGCCACAAAAAGTCAAATTATGAGTTGGATGGACTGAATGAAATTTCACGTGGGCCTCTGTTGTGTGAAGCCCATGTAAAAGAAATAGTAGTTGGTGTTGGGCATGTGATTAAAGAGTCCAGTTGTAGACACCCCATTTTTGACCGACTTTAAGACTCAGACGTCACCGATTGAGCGCTTGGTGATGTTGCATATTGTGCTCGTTCTGAGGTTGCGGAGTCATGGCTGCGAGCCTTGCCTCCGGACTTCCGGACTCTTTTGTGCTTTGCCTCGGTTTGTGAACCAGGCCCTGTTTTCTTTGTTTTCTCTTCCCGAAGGGAGGGAGAGGTCTCGTAGATCATCTCTCAGTGGCCGTAGGCTACGTTTCATGGTCGTAGGCCATTTTTCCCGTTTGCAGCCCAGTTTCCGATTTTCGGAGCCGTCGGCCGTGTGCCTCGGTTCGAGACCGCTTAACTACCTCCGTTTGCTCCGGTTTTTGGCACACACCTTGTTTCCTCCCTCTTGAGAGACACTGTGGCCCGAGAGACCAACTTCGTGGTTGAACGCCACTTCCGGTGTCTAACAGCCTGTTTTCGGGGCCCCGAACTGTGTGTTTTGGCCCCCGAACTTTCGTTTTGCATCCGTCTTGGTCCGTTTTTGGCAAGGACCTTATTTTCATTGTTAGAAAGGTTGTAGGAAGGTGGGAGGCCAGCAATTTTTCTGAAAAACCAGTTTTATTTCTTCATCGCTCTTCATCGCCCGTTTTCTTCACTAGGAAGCTGGTTTTTCCCACTCCCGGGCCACTTTTTCTGATTTTCCACCACATCATTGTGTTGTACATACCTGGGAGACCACCAATATGGGTAGGCCGGCCAGCAATTGTTCTTGACCCTTTTGAACCCCTCTAAGAAGCTGGTTTTTCTCTCTCTCTGGTTCACATTTTCTGGGTTTTAACCTTACAGCTGTGTTGCACTCATCTGGGAGGCCACCTTTTTGGGGTGGCCGGCCAGCAATTCTTCTGACCCTTTTGACCCCTGGTCGGCCGACCAGGGGAGGTGGCCGGCCGGCCACTTGGCCCTTTTGCACCTGGTCGGCCATGTTTGTCCCTTCTGGTGCATTCCAGCTGTGCCAACTATTTTGCACCAGACCCTCTGCCCGAGGGTCTGTCCTTTTGGGGGGATTTTTGAATTGGTTTTTCCTCCCTTTTCTTTGGCTTCTCTCCCTCTATATAACCACCACCCCACCTCATTTTACAAAGGTTAGAAGCTTTGGGCTGAGAGTTATACATACAACCTCCTATATCTCTACTTCAAGCCTCCAAACACCCTTGTTCTTGGCCATTTTACACTACAACTCCTAGCCTACCACCTCCACCATCCATTCCAGCCCCTTGAAGCTGATTTTCAGAGGTTGAGAGCTCACAATCTTGGACCAAAAGCTGCTGCATTGCTGTGCTACAAGGCAAACCAGAAACCGGCGGTCTTTTGGAGTTTCGCGCAGTATTCCGGGCTAAATTATAAATAGAGGCTAATTGGGGCATCGCAATGGATTTTCGCGCAAGGCAACTCAAGCATGCATCATCCATCATGCGGAGCAGAGCTGAGGCAGTCCATAGGCTTGCATGCTAATTTACTGCTTTCCTAGTTAAATTTGTTAATTAATTAGGGTTTTGTATTTATTCAGACTGTACTATTTATTCAGACTGTATATTGTTTATTCGGACCCTCCGAGCAAGGGCAATGTTGTAATAAGTGTGTATGCGTGTGATGTATGTCTTCTAACCCCACGTCTTTCTCCCTTTTATTTACCAGCTTATGATGGTTAGATTAGGGCATATTTCAATTAGCATACAGTATGATAGCATGTTTGCATTCATTCATCTGTTTTGCATGCACCGGGCTCGGCGCATCATACTCACTGCATTGTATTTCAATTCCGAGTTGAATACATGTTAGCTGTAGCATTTCATATACCATGTTTAGAATAGCCGAGCCTATCTTAGTTGTATTTTGCATGTGTTGCACTAGGCATTTCTGCATAGTTAGGATCATGCATGGATTTCTAACATAGCTTTTGTTTTGGCTTGGAGTACTCGGTAAGTTTTATGCTTTAGCATCCTTGCATGCGTGTGAGTGACTGCCATGATAGCATGCGTACCATGAAGCTGTGTGCTTATGTGATATAATTGCCTGAATGCCTGTGGGTGAAGGTTGGGTTATTTGGATTGGAACAATTCATTGACTGTGAGTTTTAAGCCCACTAGATAGTGGCAAAACCATCTTTTCTAAAGCCCACCTGAGGGTGGCAAAATCTGCATTTTAAGCCTACTTGCGAGTAGCAAACCGCTTTCAAAAACAAACATGAAATATTTTGTTCCAATTCAGGCGATTTGGTCTATACTTGTATGCTGTGCGCATCACATAGTGAAACTAGGCTAATAACCGGAATAAGAACGCATAATATTTTCAAAACTAAATATCACGGTTAGTAGAGGCCGATCTTTGATCGGGCGAGCGGGGGTGCTCACGAAGTGACCTTCCCCAATCGTACCCAAGTTCCCAAGCCGAGGCAACTTTGGTGATGACGAACATGTGGCCTCAGGCAACGAGTCAGGGTTTCCTAAATTTCCCAAAATAAAATATTTAGATGGCGACTCTGTATCTGGCAAAGCAGTCCATGTTTGGCACTTCTTTCTAAAAATCTGTTTTCTCAAAACGATTTGCCGGATTTGGACTCTTTGGTTCAGATTAAGAACCGTGACGATTTGAGTCCTGAACTGTAGTGAGCCCAAAATGAACAGAACGGGACTCACCCTCCCAGGGCGTTCGGGGACGTCTACAGTTTCTGGCGACTCTGCTGGGGAGTTAGAGAACTTGACTCGAACTCATGATATCTTGTTTTGATTACACTTATGTGTTCTTTGCATTGCATTTGCATTGGTGCGCCTAGGACACCGTGTTTGCCATTTGCTATTCTTGAGCGGTTTGCCAGAGGCTGCGTGCCATAAGGCTTACCGGTTACGGGCTCTGCCAGTATGGAAACACAAACCCCAGTTTTACCGGGGCACCCTTTTGACCATTCGACCTAGTGCATATCGAAATCCATAGTGACCATTCCAAGCTAGGACAGGTTGCTTGCCCGATTTTAGGTTGTTTGAAACCGCTGCGTGCATAGTGAAACCCTAACTCTTGACAAAATAGGACAGGGAAACCCTACCCCAACATAGGGGTGTGTAGACACCCCATTTTTGACCATCCTCAAGACTTGGACGTCACCGTTGGAACACTCGGTGATTATCCATGCTTGTGTTCGTTTGGAGTTCCCGGAGTTCTCGGCTCGCGCGCCTTGCCTCAGGACCTCCGAACTCGACCGTTTTGTGTTTGGTTTTGCACCAAACACTTGTGTTTTGCCTTGGAAGGGCAGGGAATGCTTTGTGAGGCATCCCCACACACCACCGGCACTGGCTAGAGGCCACCGGCTGGCTGGTGTTGCCACCGGCACTATGTTGTGCCGGTCGGCACTATTTTGTGCCGGTCGGCACTTGTTTTGGCAAAATGACCATTTTGCCCTGCCGACTGCTTTACAGCTGCTTTATGAGATATTTTTAGACAGCTGTTTAGCTCTTGTTTCCCCTCCATACACGTGTATGGAGGGATGAGCCCTTGGATGACTTAGTTTGTAAGTCTTTGTTGCCTATAAGGAGAAGCTCTCTTCTCTTGGCTCAAGGGTTAGCAAATTTAGAGAGTTAGAGAGAAAAAGAGAGAGTGAAGCTCTGGTTTTTCTAGGGTTTGAGTTGCATACACCTTCTATCTCTATCCTTCTTTTTTGTGTCTAGGTGTTTTGTGCCTTACTATTGCACACAAACACCTAGTGTTTCACCTTCTCCTTGCAACTGAGGTTCTAAGGGCTGGTTTTTGAAGTTCTTGACAGATTTTGAGCCTAAGGAAGCATCAGCTACATCTTTGGCAAAGAGGTCAACAAGGGTGAGACACTAACTCTCTTTTTACCCCATTTTTGTACCTTATTTTTACCTAGTTTAGAACTGTTTTTGTGCTTAGTGTATAACACATAAAAGTTCTGATTTTTAGGCCTCTTCATTGTTTATTAAGAGTGTTTGGTGGTTTGGGTAGGTTTGACCACCCTTAGGCCTTGAAAAGGCCCCATTTTGTGCCTTTTTGTGAGAGCTCCGAGACTTTGGTGCTTGGGCCTCTCCACCACTGAAATCTTGAGGGATTTCAGTGGTGGAGATGGTGCCATAAAGTCTCCAAAAGGAGGGGGCCACCCCCTCTCCTTAATGTCCTTGAAAAGGGCAAGTTTTGGCTTCCTTATGGAGCTTCATGCTTGAGTGTGTGTTGAGCATGTTTGACTTGTTTTTCATGCTTATATTGCCATGTTATAACATGACTTTAAGTGGGTTTTAGCACTCCTTGCATGATTTGTATAGTTGCTTTGTAATGCCTTGTTTTGCCTTAACATGCTCTAGGTTGTTAGCCCTAATTTGAGCATGATTTAGGCTTAGACTTGTGAAGGTTTTATGCTTATTTTGCCATGTTTTAGCTCTGTCCATAGCCATTTGGGTCAATCTTAGCATGCTTAATATAGCCCCTTTGCATTGTAGCTTGTATGCTTCAAGTAGGTGCATGTGTAGTATGCATTGCTTCCGTCATTTCAA
Organism: Camellia granthamiana; assembly: GCA_036172215.1. Classification (NCBI taxonomy): domain Eukaryota; kingdom Viridiplantae; phylum Streptophyta; class Magnoliopsida; order Ericales; family Theaceae; genus Camellia; species Camellia granthamiana. The sequence continues at coordinate 83,314,906 of CM069903.1, forward strand.
TGGTTTGGAACCATTTGAGATGTCATTTCAGTCCCTTCGGTGTGCTTGTATGCTTGCCTTAGTTGCTCCTTTAGTGCTTTAAAAGCATGTGTTGAATGCTCCATGAATTGGTCATGTTGCATGCCTTTGGTTTCAAGCCCCTTAGATGCCATCTAAGTAGCCTTTTGGCTTTGTTTTAACATACTAAAAACCTGTTTTTAGTTGTTTAATGCATGTCACATTAGTTTTGTGTAAGTATAGTTCAATGCCCCATTGACTTGCTTTGAATATTAGACCTATGTGTGCATGCTTTGTGTACTTTGTTGCTTGGTTTGACACCATGTTTAGCATGATTTTCAGAGCTTTACAATGCATGCTCATTGCCTATGTTTGGTCTCTTTAAGTGTGCTTGAGAGTTGCCATGTTTGTGCCTAAGTGCGGGACCATGATTGCATGCATGTGTGTGTGCATTTTAGCCCCCATTTCCTTGGTTTTGGCCACTGTTTTGAGCCTTTTTAGAGTTGCTCAATTCATGTATAAGTCCATCCCATTCCTTAGTTTGCATACTTGCCTTGTATGCCTACTCGTATGCTTGCGTAAGCGCCTTGCATTGTCCATATGGCATAGTAGATAACATGCTTAGGACCTCATTGCATAGGCATGCATGCTAGGCCTCTTGAAGTGAAGTATGATGGAGGTTTGGCACCCTTATTTGCTTGTTTGCATTGCATGCATTTGAAATCAAAATTGCCCTCTTGGTTCTTTGGGCCATCATGCATGGAAACGCGTGATTGGTGGTCCGGGAATCGAGGCACATGCCCCTTTGAGTCACTAATATGATAAGGGCTGTGTTTGGTGCATACATGCTTTGAATTGCCTTGCCATGCATGTTGTTCCCCTCTACTGCTGTGAGTTGCAGGTTCTGCAGGTATTCAGTGCCGGCCGGCACTATTTAGTGCCGACCGGCAGTCAACAAACAGCCGATGGCTTCCTTTTGTGCCGGTGGCCTCCTTCTTCAGCCGGTGGTGCTCTACCCCAGCCGGTGGTACTCCCCAGTGCCCTGAGAGGCACTCCTGGGACTTTGGCAATTTTCAGAGGAGGATAGCAGGGGAAACAGAGGCAACCCGTGCATGGCAGTGCGATTCCGAGCCAATTCCGAGCGCGCGCTGCATTTGAGTCCTCTTCCCGAGGCGTTTACTGCTTTAATTAACTTAGTTAATTTGTTAATTAATTCAGTTAATTTGTAATAATTAATTAGCTTGCGTAGTTAATTAATTTGTATTATTCTTTTGGTCCCTCCGAGCGAGGGCAAATTTGTAATAAGTGTGTGTGAGTGGGTGCATGTCTTCCAACCCCCATTTCTTTCTACCCTTTTATTTACCTGCTTATGATGGTAGATTAGGGCACATCTAAATTAGCATACCTTATGCAATGCATGCGTGCATTCATGCATTTGTTTACATACATCGGGCTCGGTACATCATACAAACTGCATCGTACTTTCAATTCCAAATTGAATACGTGATAGTTGTTGCATTTCATGTGCCATGCTTAGGATAGCCGAGCCTGTCTAGATTACATTCCGTATGCGATGCATTAGTCACTTAACATAAACTAGGTCATGCATGTTTTGCTAACTGGTTTCTTGTTTTGGCACGGAGTACGATGTAAGTTTTATGCTTTAGCATGTCGCATGCGTGTGAATGTTAACATGACAGTGTGCCTGCCATGCGGCTAAATGCTTATGTGAGATAAACTGTTTGAATGCCTGTGGGTGGAGGTTGGATTGCTTGAGTTGGAATAACTCGTTGAAATCCGTATTTTAGCCTACTTGCGAGTAGCAATCTCAAACTGTTTTCAAAACGAACGGATATGCAATGTTTATTTCCAAATTAGGCAATCTAGTCTATACTTGTTTGCTGTGCGCACAACATAGTAATTCTAGGCTAATAACCTGAATAAGAACGCATAAAGTTTTCAAAATTGGATATCACGGTTAGTAGAGGCCGGTCTTCGGACCGGGCGAAAGGGGGTGCTCATAGCTGACCTTCCCCGATCGTACCCAAGCTCCCGAGCCAAGACCACTTTGGTGATGACGGACACGTGGCCTTCGGCACCGAGTCAGGGTTTCCTAAATTCCCCATTTTAAAAATATTTAGGTGGCGACTCTGTAATCTGGCAAAGCAGTCCATGTTTGGCACTTCTTTTCAAAATCAGTTTTCCTTCAAAACGATTTGCCAGAGTTGGACTCTTTGGTTCAAGATTTAGAACCGTGACGTTTTGAGTCCTTCGAACTGTAGTGACCCAATATCGAACCAGAACGGGGGGGGACTCGCACTCCCCTTTTCCCCGGGATGCGTTCGGGGACGTCTACAGGGTGTTTTGGCTCTCACTTATCTGTTATGTGCTTTTAGAGTGCGTCTCTACAGGAATGCATGTATCAGTTTACAAGTTTGGGCATCAGGCCTGCGGGCACCAGTTCAGTATTTTGGGATTCAGTTTACCTGAGGGTATCAGTTTGTAGGGCAGAAATTTGGGCATAATTCAGTAGAGAGCACAGTCGTTCAGTTTTGCTCGTATCTGTTTTGGCAAAATTGGGCTGAGATGCTGCGTGTTTTCTCTTTCAGGGGGGGTTCAGAGATTTAGTACAGAATAACCAGTGTTCTCCTTTGCTGAGGCAAGATAGACATCTGATCCGCCAATTACCATTCAGTTCAGCGGACTTATGATGACGCAAAGTTCAGAGGAAATTGTGGTTGTGGCAGGCGCATTAGACCAAGGAATCATCTTGCAGGATAAGACCAATGTTGATGTACCGCATCCGCCTAGGTCACCTGTCGCACACCCGATCTGGACACCCCAGTCGTGTCAAGCTCGTGAGCCCACCACGTCTGAATTGATGGGAATGATTGGTGACCTTCAGAGGTCGGTGGCTGATCTCGCCTACGGAATGTCGGCTTCGCCACCAACCACATCCTACACCGGGAATTTCGTACCGCAGGAGCCCCCGCCATTAGAGCGAATTGTGATCGAGCTCAGCCAACCTGAGGCTATCTCAAGCTATGGCCATGACATAGCAACAACAACCGGGTTTTGCTCTGATATAGCAACCCAGACCCTCGATCAAGCTGAGGCCAGAGGTAAGAATAAGGTGGGAACAGATGCCGATCCCATTAAACAACTGCTGTGGGTAGTCGAGGCTTTGAAAGCCGGGGGGTTCAATAAACAGCAAATACTCGCAGTCGTGGCTAAGGCTGTGGATGATGCTTTCCCCACTCCAACCGAGGGGAGTTCCCGCTAGGCGGAAAATTGGGATAGGCCCCGTCATGCTAGAACAGTTCTCTCAAATCCTAACTCTGCACCTGGAAAGGACCAAAAAGCCAAGGCAGTGCCTGCCGACCCTTTCGCTAGTGCGTCTAGCAGGAATTCTCAGGCTTCAAAGTACCTGCCTTGAGGCCGCAGGGTCTTTCATACTCTCTACATGCCTTTGTCTAAGGCCCTTCAAATCCTTGTCAAAAAAGGGCATCTCAAACCCCTCGAGCCTCGGCCTCTCTTGAATCCCCTTCCAGCTAAGCATGATGGTACCCAATACTGCGCGTACCACCAGCAAACTGGTCACAGCACTGACAACTGCTTCCGTCTTCGTCATGAAGTATAGGATCTGTTTGACAACGGGGTTGTCCTCCCGCCAAGCTCGGTGAAGTCCACCATCACTGGGTCAGCAAATTTCGAGGATAATACAAGAATGTGATCAGGGGATGAACGACCTGCGGGTAGTGTTCAGTTTACTTCAGATGTGGCGTTTGGCACGCACTGTTTTGAGCATTTGCGAATGCTAGTTTTGTAGTTTCCGACTTGGGTGTTGAGTCAGTTCTGTAGTTTTATTTTGAGTCTGTCTCATCGTCTTGAGTCAGTCTTTTTTATTAAGGGTCTGTCTTGTTGTATCGGGCCAGTCCTGTTGTACAAAGGTCGGGTGATTCCGGGGGTGTTATCTCGGGCTTCACCGTTTTGTCTTGTGTTTGTCTTTTCATTTTCTTTTGAGTCTGTTTCTACCTTGGAGCCAGTAATACCAACAGATTTGAATGAACGGCAGTGGTTTTTCATGCTTTTGTGTTTGTTTCTGCCGTGTGCCAGTTGTGCTAGAAATTCTAAATGAGATGGCAGTATTTGACTAGAAGCTGTGTCTTTTCTGTGCCTTGAATTCATTGCATCAACCAAAGTTTTCCAAAACTTTTTTCGAAACATTGTGATAAAAAATGAAGAGGAAGGAATTCCTTGGGTTTTACAAAATTTGATCAATTGAGAGAAAGAGAGGCATACTAAGCCCTTAATGATTGAGATCATGCTTGTTAATGTGAGTACTGAGAAGGATCCTGAATTGATCCAGATTGGCTCCACATTGTCTTCCGCACGAGCGATTTGTCGCTTTCTTAAAAGTTTTCAAAAAATGTTTTGCGCAGTCCTGCGAAGACCTGTGTGGAATCGCTCTTGAGATTGTGCAGCTTAGGATCGCTCTCAGTCTCGAGACTCGACCCCTTTACTTTCGAACCTTGAACTTAGATTCAGAATGTTCAATAGTCAACCACAGTTTGAGGCCCGTGTGGCCAGATTTGAAGCAGCCCACGAACTAGGGGCAAGAAAGTCAAAGGAAGCTTGCAAAACTAGATCAGAAGCACCCCTCGAACTAGGGGCAAAAAAATGTCAGATGTACTCAAAGAGTCAAGAAAATTGGGATGTTTCTCAAGCTAATGAAGATCGGCAAGAATGCCAAATCCCAGAAGGGAGGAAAGAAGAAAGTATTGCTGAAGGACAGCCAAGTTCCTATCCACAACACTAGGGGCAATTCAGCCCCTCATTGGATGGACTCCTACATCATCAGCAAACAACAGCTACTCTCTTGGATTCAGATGGCTTCGAGATCTCAAAACCATTTGGCATGGACAAAGCTACACTTTTACCCTTGAGAGGCTCGCTGGGCCGAAAACCTAGAAGGGCGACCCAGGCAAAAGTTAGAGCAAGAAAAGAAGAAAAATAACAAAAAAAAAGGAAAAGAACAAAAGAACAAAAAAGAAAAATGCAAAGAAAAGAACAAAAAAGAAAAAAGATGAAAAAGAAAAAAAGAAGAAAAGAAATGAAAAGAAAAGAAGAACATAGCTCGCTGGGCCGAAAACCCGCAAAGGGCGGCCTTGGCAAAAGTTAGAGCGCAAAAGGAGAGGTTAATACCCGAGTGTATCTTAACTCCGAACTACGTAAGGCTTGATTCCCATCTTTGGGATACGTAGGCAACTTCATTTTGAAGTCCAGCCGTAAAACACTTTAAATTTGACTGTGTCCATATAGTGGTTTTGACTATCTTTGCCTTATCTGTATCTGAGAGTTCGGTGGTAATTGTCGCAGTGAGGACTGATTACAATGCGTTGCGGCACCGTTCAAACAATGGGTAACTTTCTGTTGCCATATAGTGCGATGTGGCACCATTCAAACAAGGGGCAACTTTCGTTGCCGAACAGTGTGCTGCGGTTCTGTTCAAACAAGGGGCCAATTTCCCATTGCCACACGGTGCCGTTGAGACAGGGGGCAATTTTCCTTCGGATCTGAGGTTGTGCATCTCAAGAGTAAGGTTCCATGCTCGTTGAGCAATGGCCATTTGCAAAAATAATTTTTGAGAATTTTTACTGAGGTTGACTAATTTTCTCAAAAAGTATTCCATTTTTCAAAACTGGACCATTTCTTGGACCCAAAAAAGGAAAATTTTCAGTGCTCATAACCTGACTTGCATGATTTCAAATCAGAAAATCGAACAAGCGTGTTAATCTAACTCTCATTTTGGTTAAAATGGTTTTAGCAAAAGCAAAACAACAAAAAATGGTCAAAATGATAAATTAGGGGCACAGTGGAGTCAGGCTTTCTGTCTTTTCCCCTTTATCAACACACTTGTCAGAAAGGGCATCATACCTACCGAAAAAAAAAAAAGAGGGCACAACTGAAGCTAACAAGCAAAGGGCTGAAAGCTCTCTCATCCTCCAAGCAGCAAAGTATCAAGTCGAGTGCGAAGCACGAATTGGAATGAATCAAGATACTCCTTCATCCGGGGCATCGACTAAATGTCACCGAAGGAAATAGCCGCGAGCTGATAACGTTGGGCATGAGCCCACAACTTCTTGTTTATCCACCAACCACCCAGGGGAGGGATAAAAAATGAGAGATTGAAGAATAGAGAGATGTACGATGAGAGAAAAAGTGAGAAAAGGATTTTGAGAGAAAAATCGAGCTTGAGGGTCGAGTGATGCGAGAATCACAAATGAGAAAGGGTGGGAAACAATACCCAGAGAAACTGGATCCTCGTGCACTGAGAGGTCTCTTGCCATTGGAACACGTCTGTGTGTCGTATCAGTCGTTTTGTTTGTCTCGATTCTTGTTTTGAGTCGTTTTGGGTGTCTGTAGATGTGTTTAGGTTGTCTTACCTTGTCTTTCTCTTTGTTGGTGAGTCGTAGTGTGCTGTGTTCAGTCATAGGCTCAATACCCAGTTGAGAACTTATTCTCACTCTCAATTTCAAAAAATCGTTTTGTGCTCAGAGTGCCGTGCTGTTCTCCACATTTGTGCAAAACAAGATTTTATTCTTTCAAAAACCGTAGGGTTCAACCCGTGTCATGTGGGAACAGTAAAACCAGGACCTATCTGAAGCCATATAGGTTCCAGATTTCGAAGCAAAAGAAAAAGGGAAAATGTCGGGCATCTGAGTTTGTTTCAACTTCTGCAAGTTCCGTCATCGCATCCTATATGTTCAGAATGAGCTGTGTGTTCAAAATTAAAAGAATACTATGTTATGAGCCGTGTGTTCAGATCGAGCAGTGTTGTCTTATGAGCTGCGTGTTCAAAAAAAATTGAAATGTGTGTGAGCTGCATGTTCAAAGTGAAATGTGTGAGCTGCGTGTTCAAAATGAAGTGAATGAGCTATGTGTTCAGAAATGAAAATCTATGAGCTGCGTGTTCAGAATTAAGAATGAGCTGCGTGCAAATGAAAATGTGTGAGCTGCGTGTTCAAATTCAAATGTGTGAGCTGCGTGTTCAGATTCAAATGTGTGAGCTGCGTGTTCAAATTCAAATGTCTGAGCTACGTGTTCAGATTCAAATCTATGAGCTGCGTGTTCAACTTTCGAAAACTCTGGGCTATGTGTTCACCATCAAAAAGTTTGGGATGCGTGTTCAACTTTCGAAAACTGTGGGCTGTGTGTTCACCATCAAGAGTTTGGGCTGCGTGTTCAGATTTCAAAAACTATGGGCTGTGTGCTCATAATCAAGAGTTTGGGCTGCGTGTTCAAATTTCAAAAACTATGGGCTGTGTGTTCATAATCAAGAGTTTGGGCTGCGTGTTCAGATTTCAAAAAATGTGGGCTGTGTGTTCACCATCAAAAGTTTGGGCTGCGTGTTCGACTTTCAACAAATGTGTGCTGTGTGTTCACATTCGAAAATGGGCTGCGTTTTCAGAAATTCAAAAGTTTGGGCTGCGTGTTTAACTTTCAACAAGTGTGCGCTGCGTGTTCACAATCAAAAAATGGGCTGCGTGTTCAGAAATTCAAAAGTTTGAGCTGCGTGTTCAACTTTAAAAAACTGTGGGCTGTGTGTTCACGACAACAAGTTTGAGCTGTGTGTTCAGATTTCAAGAAAATGTGGTCCGCGTGTTCACCGCAACAAGTTTGAGCTGTGAGTTCAGATTTCAAGAAAATGTGGGCCGCGTGTTCACCGCAAGAGTTTGAGCTGTGTGTTCAGATTTCAAGAAAATGTGGGCTGCATATTCGCGACAAAAGTTTGAGCTGTGTGTTCAGATTTCAAAAATGTGGGCTGTGTGTTCATGCCAAAAGTTTGAGCTGCATGTTCAGAAATTCAAGTGCCTGAGCTGTGTGTTCAAAATGCAAACCAAATGCTGTGTTATGGACTGAGTGTTCAGATTGAGCAGTGTTATGAGCTGTGTGCCTGAAACGAGCTGTGTGCCCAAAGAACGAGCTGTGTGCCCGAAATGAGCTGTGTGCCCAAAATGAGCTGTGTGCTCGAAGAACGAGCTGTGTGCCCGGAAAACGAGCTGTGTTCCCGGAAAATGAGCTATGTGCCCGAAGAATGAGCTGTGTGCCCAAGAACGAGCTGTGTGCCCAGAAAATGAGCTGTGTGCCCAAAAAACGAGCTGTGAGCCCGAAAAATGAGCTGTGTGCCCGAAGAACGAGCTGTGTGCCCAAGAACGAGCTGTGTGCCCAGAAAATGAGCTGTGTGCCCAAAAAACGAGCTGTGAGCCCGAAAAATGAGCTGTGTGCCCGAAGAACGAGCTGTGTGCCCAAGAACGAGCTGTGTGCCTGGAAAATGAGCTGTGTACCCGAAAAATGAGCTGTGTGCCAAGAACGAGCTGTGTGCCCGAAGAACGAGCTGTGTGCCCAAGAACGAGCTGTGTGCCCGGAAAATGAGCTGTGTGCCCGAAAAACGAGCTGTGTGCCCGGAAAACGAGCTGTGTGCCCGAAAAATAAGCTGTGTGCCCGAAGAACGAGCTGTGTGCCCAAGAACGAGCTGTGTACCCGAAAAATGAGCTGTGTGCCCAAAAAACGAGCTGTGTGCCCGGAAAATGAGCTTTGTGCCCGAAGAACGAGTTGTGTGCCCAAGAACGAGCTGTGTGCCCTGAAAATGAGCTGTGTGCCCAAAAAACGAGCTGTATGCCCGAAAAACGAGCTGTGTGCCCAAGAACGAGCTGTGTGCCCAGGAAATGAGCTGTGTGCCCGAAAAATGAGTTGTGTGCCAAGAACGAGCTGTGTGCCCAAGAACGAGCTGTGGGCCCAGAAAATGAGCTGTGTGCCCGAAAAACGAGCTGTGTGCCCCCAAGATGAGCTGTGTGCTCGAAAAACAAGCTGTGTGCCCGGAAAACGAGCTGTGTGCCCGGAAAATGAGCTGTGTGCCCGAAGAACGAGCTGTGTGCCCAAGAACGAGCCGTGTGCCCAGAAAATGAGCTGTGTGCCCAAAAAACGAGCTGTGTGCCCGGAAAACGAGCTGTGTGCCCGAAAAATGAGCTGTGTGCCCGAAGAACGAGCTGTGTGCCCAAGAACGAGCTGTGTGCCCGGAAAATGAGCTGTGTGCCTGAAAAACGAGCTGTGTGCCCCCAAGATGAGTTGTGTGCCCGAAAAATGAGTTGTGTGCCCAAAGAACGAGCTGTGTGCCCGGAAAACGAGCTGTGTGCCCAAAGAATGAGGTGTGTGCCCGGAAAACGAGCTGTGTGCCCGGAAAATGAGCCGTGTGCCCGAAAAACGAGCTGTGTACCCAAAGAACGAGCTGTGTGCCCGGAAAATGAGCTGTGTGCCCCCAAGATGAGTTGTGTGCCCAAGATCTGCTGTGTGCCCGAAATGAGCTGTGTGCCCGAATGAGCTGTGTGCCCAAAAGAGCTACGTGCCCAGATAAACAGAGTGCTATGTTTCGAGCTGCGTGCCAAATAAACAGAACATTGTGTTGTGAGCCGCGTGTCAAACAAACAAAGTGTTGTGTTGCGAGCTGTGCGCCAAATGAATGGAATGCTATGTCGTAAACTATGTGCCAGGTCTTGCATTGTGCATGCATTTCATTCGCGCTATTTTGCGCATTGCGCTATCTTGCACACCTCCATCGCACTGTTTTGTGCATTGCATATCACTCGCGCTATTTTGCGCATCGCGCTATCTTGCGCACTTCATCGCACTGTCTTGTGCATCATATCACTCGCGCTATTTCGCGCATCGCACTATTTTGCGCACCTCATCGCACTGTTTTGTGCACCTTACTTGCATTGTGCATACATTTTATCGCGCTTTCTTGCGCACCTTACCTGCACTTGTTAATGCATTGCATCGCGCTATCTTGCGCACCTTACCTGTATAGCACTATTTTGTGCATTCACCCTGCTCGCACGGTTTTGTGCACCTTTAGCTCGCACTATCTTATGCACTCTTATGGTCTAGAAGACCTTAAATCCTGTATCTTTATTCACACTGCCTTGTGCACTTTCCTAGTCTAAGAGAGCTTATATCCTCTAAAGGTGCAATTCCTTTGGTGTTTGTCGGACCCGAACGACTTCCGGTGGTCTGGTATAGCCACCTGCCTGTGTTTGCGGTGAGTTCCTAGGAGACCAACTGAGACGGTGGAAACTAGAGTTCGAATGGCTTATGCCTAGAACGCAAAGGTTCGGGATTTCCGAGACTAAAGTCTGGTTTAAATACCCAGGGGTATATCCTCGGCTTGAAATTTGTATGGCAGCCCCATAGATTGAGATAACATGTGTATGCGCCTCAATTCTGGATACCGAATCAACCTAGTCTGTCACCCTGTTGGAGAATAGGGAAAGCTGCGACCATAGTCAGGGAGAAAAGTAGTATCTGTGGTTCAACTAAAAAGAAGAGGAAGATTCCCACATTTGCATGAGGTAGGACATTGCCGAGGTAAGTCATTGCCAAGTGCCCCTGTAAGGTACCTTCACTTCCTATCTATTGCATCACATTATGTTTATTGCATTGTATATAGCATATATTGCATGCATTTACTGCATATCCGTTGGATCACCTCCATTCTGGCGCTCGCGCCTTTCCATATTAAGCTTGGTTTGGCATGTGCCCATACTTTCCACGTTGAAGCATGGTTATGAGATTTTGTGTACGCACCTATTCCACTGATGGAATTGTGGTCTGAGGGTAACGGCACCATTTCCGTGTTAGACATGGTTTGTTTGTGTCCATGCCTTGTCTAGGCAAGATACGGTTTGCCCGTGCGCCTTATCCATTGCATTCATTACATTGTGGTGTAGTGTGTTGCATCCAGCATTTAGGATCACGATCTTTCCTCAGCAGATCATTCCTCACTTATATCATGCCACCCAATTACTTGTATCTTGTGTTCCGTCACACATACATAGACCTGTATGTGTACGCGCCTATTCCACTGAGGGGATTGTGGTTTGAGGGTGTTGGCACCTTTTCTATGGTAGACGGAGTTTGATTTTGCATCTCCATCCCCTTCATGATATTTGTGTGGTTTTGTACCGCTTATGGTTTGATCATCCCAAATGCATTGCATATCATTTGCATTGTTTCATTACATTGCATTGCATAAATCCTGAATTTTTAAATCGGCTTCGCTTAGCGTATAAGTCCAATTATCAAACCGGCTTCGCGAAAGCGTATAAGTCCAATTTTCAAACCGGCTTCGCGTAGCGTATAAGTCCAATTATCAAAATCTTCTTGCATATCGTTTTGTATTTTGCCCCCTGCTTGCAGGCACATCTTTGTTTACCTCGCCTGTTTGTCTAAGTCTTCGGCCTTGTCAAAAATTGGTCATCTCTGGGCTTTGACATTCACTCCCGTCACTTATGACTTCTGAGTTCTGTCAAAGAGGGACAACTGTAGACACCCCATTTTTGACCGACCTTAAGACTCAGACGTCACCGATTGAGCGCTTGGTGATGTTGCATATTGTGCTCGTTCTGAGGTTGCGGAGTCATGGCTGCGAGCCTTGCCTCCGAACTTCCGGACTCTTTTGTGCTTTGCCTCGGTTTGTGAACCAATCCCTGTTTTCTTTGTTTTCTCTTCCCGAAGGGAGGGAGAGGTCTCGTAGATCATCTCTCAGTGGCCGTAGGCTACGTTTCATGGTCGTAGGCCATTTTTCCCGTTTGCAGCCCAGTTTTCGGCTTTCGGAGCCGTCAGCCGTGTGCCTCGGTTCAGGACCGCTTAACTACCTCCGTTTGCTCCGATTTTTTGCACACACCTTGTTTCCTTCGTTTTGAGAGACACTGTGGCCCGAGAGACCAACTTCGTGGTTGAACGCCACTTCCGGTGTCTAACAGTCTGTTTTCGGGGCCCCGAACTGTGTGTTTTGGCCCCCAAACTTTCGTTTTGCATCCGTCTTGGTCCGTTTTTGGCAAGGACCTTATTTTCATTGTTAGAAAGGTTGTAGGAAGGTGGGAGGCCAGCAATTTGTCTGAAAAACCAGTTTTATTTCTTCATCGCTCTTCATCACCCGTTTTCTTCACTAGGAAGCTGGTTTTTCCCACTCCCAGGCCACTTTTTCTGATTTTCCACCACATCATTGTGTTGTACACACCTGGGAGGCCACCAATATGGGTAGGCCGGCCAGCAATTGTTCTTGACCCTTTTGAACCCCTCTAAGAAGCTGGTTTTTCTCTCTCCTGGTTCACATTTTCTAGGTTTTGACCTTACAGCTGTGTTGCACTCATCTGGGAGGCCACCTTTTTGGGGTGGCCGGCCAGCAATTCTTCTGACCCTTTTGACCCCTGGTCGGCTGACCAGGGGAGGTGGCCGGCCGGCCACTTGGCCCTTTTGCACCTGGTCGGCCATGTTTGTCCCTTTTGGTGCATTCCAGCTGTGCCAACTGTTTTGCACCAGACCCTCTGCCCGAGGGTCTGTCCTTTTGGGGGGATTTTTGAATTGGTTTTTCCCTCCTTTTCTTTGGCTTCTCTCCTTCTATATAACCACCACCCCACCTCATTTTGCAAAGGTTAGAAGCTTTGGGCTGAGAGTTATACATACAACCTCCTATATCTCTACTTCAAGCCTCCAAACACCCTTGTTCTTGGCCATTTTACACTACAACTCCTAGCCTACCACCTCCACCATCCATTCCAGCCCCTTGAAGTTGATTTTCAGAGGTTGAGAGCTCACAATCTTGGACCAAAAGCTGCTGCATTGCTGTGCTACAAGGCAAACCAGAAACCGGCGGTCTTTTGGAGCTTCGTGCAGTATTCCGGGCTTAATTATAAACAGAGGCTAATTGGGGCATCGCAATGGATTTCCGCGCAAGGCAACTCAAGCATGCATCATCCATCATGCGGAGCAGAGCTGAGGCAGTCCATAGGCTTGCATGCTAATTTACTGCTTTCCTAGTTAAATTTGTTAATTAATTAGGGTTTTGTATTTATTCAGACTGTACTATTTATTCAGACTGTATATTATTTATTCGGACCCTCCGAGCTAGGGCAATGTTGTAATAAGTGTGTATGCGTGTGATGTATGTCTTCCAACCCCACGTCTTTCTCCCTTTTATTTACCAGCTTATGATGGTTAGATTAGGGCATATTTCAATTAGCATACAGTATGATAGCATGTTTGCATTCATTCATCTGTTTTGCATGCACCGGGCTCGGCGCATCATACTCACTGCATTGTATTTCAATTCCGAGTTGAATACATGTTAGCTGTAGCATTTCATATGCCATGTTTAGAATAGCCGAGCCTATCTTAGTTGCATTTTGCATGTGTTGTACTAGGCATTTCTGCATAGTTAGGATCATGCATGGATTTCTAACATAACTTCTGTTTTGGCTTGGAGTACTCGGTAAGTTTTATGCTTTAGCATCCTTGCATGCGTGTGAGTGACTGCCATGATAGCATGCTTACCATGAAGCTGTGTGCTTATGTGATATAACTGCCTGAATGCCTGTGGGTAAAGGTTGGGTTATTTGGATTGGAACAATTCATTGACTGTGAGTTTTAAGCCCACTAGATAGTGGCAAAACCATCTTTTCTAAAGCCCACCTGAGGGTGGCAAAATCTGCATTTTAAGCCTACTTGCGAGTAGCAAACCGCTTTCAAAAACAAACATGAAATATTTTGTTCCAATTTAGGCGATTCGGTCTATACTTGTATGCTGTGCACATCACATAGTAAAACTAGGCTAATAACCGGAATAAGAACGCATAATGTTTTCAAAACTAAATATCATGGTTAGTGGAGGCCGATCTTTGATCGGGCGAGCGGGGATGCTCACGAAGTGACCTTCCCCAATCGTACCCAAGTTCCCGAGCCGAGGCAACTTTGGTGATGACGGACACGTGGCCTTAGGCAACGAGTCAGGGTTTCCTAAATTTCCCAAAATAAAATATTTAGGTGGCGACTCTGTATCTGGCAAAGCAGTCCATGTTTGGCATTTCTTTCTAAAAATCTGTTTTCTCAAAACGATTTGCCGGATTTGGACTCTTTGGTTCAGATTAAGAACCGTGACGATTTGAGTCTTGAACTGTAGTGAGCCCAAAATGAACAGAACGGGACTCACCCTCCTGGGGCGTTCGGGGACATCTACACCAGTGTTTCCCAAACACAAGACCTTAGAACAAATTGCAAGACAGTAGACTTGAAAAGCCAAAGAAAAGAAACAGCAAAAGGTAAAGAGAGGATTAGCTTTATTCGGTCAAAAAATGGATTGTTCAGTCTGGACAAAAGAATTGGATTGAGGGGTGCATCAACAAGCAAATCAATCCCAAAAAGAGCTCTACTTAGAGCATCTGTTGCTGAAGCCTCATTGTTAGCTTCAATTGACAATGGAGAAGATGGAGGTCAGAGAATCTTGGATGAGGCACAAGCATGTTTGCAGATGGGAAAATTGTTGGGTATGGAAATGAATGGAAAGGAAGCTGAAGTTCTACAAAAGATTGTTGATCTTGAAGTTCAAGATATAGGTAGGATGGAATGAGATAATGGTGCAGCAGCCTAATCTGTATCCATTGAAGGAGTATTTTAGGTGTGTGTGTGTTAATTATTATGAAGATCCTATCTTGGAATATTAGAGGAGCAGGGAGACAGGAGAAGAGGGGGAAGATAAGGAAAATTCTGAAGGAAAGAAATGTGGATGTAGCTTTAATTCAGGAAACCAAAAAATCTACTGCAGGAGAAAAGGAAGTGAGAACAATGTGGGCAAGACACAAAATGGACTTTTTAGCTGTGAACTTTGAAGGTCTAGCTGGAGGACTTCTCTGCATATGGGATCCATAGGTATTTCAACTGAAGGAGTGTTGTTGTAATAGAAGATTCATTCTGCTCTCATGTTCTCTTTTTAATTCTTTTGATTGTGTGCTATTTAATATATATGCACCTAATGATGTGGGAGATAGGGGAAAGCTGTGGGATTGCTTAATAAAGCTAAGAAGGGTGTTTCCAAACCCATGGTGTTTATGTGGAGATTTCAATGAAATAAAAAACATAGGTGAAAGGAAGGGCTGCTATAGAAGAGATAAAGAAATGAGAGAGTTCAATGAATTTATTGACCAATATGAAGTTAATGATCTACCACTACTGGGCAGAAAATATACTTGGTATAACTCACTAGCAGGAGAAAAATGGAGTAGAATAGACAAGGTATTAGTGGATCCTAAATGGTTAGAGGTGTTCAATCTAAAGCTATGAGGTCTCCCAAGGCTCATCTCAAATCACTGCCCTCTATTACTAATGGAGGATGAAAGAGACTGGGGTCCTAAGCCTTTTAGAATTATCACTGCTTGGAGTCTTCACCCAAGTTTCCCAGCTTTTGTGGAGCAGGCCTGGAAGGAGGCTGAAGTTGAAGTTTGGGCTGGTTTTGTCCTCCATAAAAAGCTTAAATTATTGAAGGTAAAATTAAAGAAATGGCATAAAGAGGTTTTTGGGAGTGTAAATGAGAAGTTAAAGGTAGTAGAGGAGGAATTGCACATCCTAGATTTTTTTGCTGAGTCTAGAGATCTAGATGATGCAGAAAAGGCCAGAAGAATAGTAGTCCGAGATCGGGTTTGGAGGTTAAGCATAATGGTTGAGTGGCTATGGTTGCAAAAATCAAGACTCAATTGGAACTTGAAAGGTGATAGAAATACCAGATTCTTCCATGTGATGGCTAAGGGTAGGCAAAGCAGAAATGAGATATCTTCAATTTCTATTGGAAATGTGGTATATGAAGATCCTGTTCTGGTTAGAAAAGCAATTTTTGACCATTTCAAAAAGCACTTCACAGAAGATTGGAGAGTTAGACCCAAGCTAGGTGGTTATTTTAAATCCGTTCAAGAATGCCCTGGATTTGAAAGTTTGGAGGCAGAATTTTTAGAGGCAGAAATAAGGGCTGCTGTGAAGGACTGTGATGGCAACAAGGCCCCTGGGCCAGATGGCTTCAACTTGGCTTATTTTCAAAAATTTTGGAAGATGATGAAAGCTAACTTATTGGAATTCTTTAAGGAATTTCATAGGAATGGTAAGTTGGTTTTGGGAATTAATAGCACCTTTATCTCACTAATACTAAAGGTTAAAAATCCTGTAGGGCTTGGAGACTATAGACCAATAAGCCTAGTTGGTTCAGTTTATAAAGTTCTTGCAAAAGTTTTGTCTAGTAGGCTGAAACGAGTACTTAGCCACATCATCAGTGATACTCAATCAGCTTTTATAGGAGGTAGAAACATTTTGGATGGTGTTTTAATTGTGGTGCTTCTTATCAACTATTCTCTTAAACTTTGGGTTTGGAACAAAATGGATTAGCTGGATAAAATAGTGTGTTACCTCTGCAAAACTCTCTATGTTAGTCAATGGTTCACCAACTGAAGAGTTTTGTCCTCAAAAGGGACTCAGACAAGGTGACCCTCTGTCTCTTTTTCTGTTCAACATAGCAATTGAGGGCCTTAATATACTTATGTCAAGAGCACAATAAATTAGCTTGATTAAAGGGGTGAAGGTTGGTTCTAGTGGGATGATGTTATCACATTTACAATTTGCAGATGACTCCATACTGTTTTGTGAAGCTGAGGAGATGGAGGTGTGTAATATCAAGAGGGTTTTAAGGTGCTTTGGATTGATTTATGGGCTGAAAATAAACTATCATAAGAGTCAGGTGTATGAAATTAATGTTCCAGAGGAGTCTTTATCCAGTTTTGCATCAAAACTTCACTACAATTTCAAGGCATTTCCTTTCAAGTACTTGGGTATGTCTTTGGGGGCTAATCCAAATAACAAGTCAACTTGGAAACCAGTTCTTGATAAAGTCAGAAGTAGACTTACAGGATGGAAAAGGAAGTTGCTCTCATTCTCAGGGAGGCTCACTCTTTTAAAGTATGTAACCTCTACCCTACCATTGTTCTATCTATCTCTATTCAAAATGCCTGCAGGGGTAGCAAAGGAATATGAGAAGTTGCAGGCTGCTTTTCTTTAGGGTGGGTCACAATCAAGAAAACCAATTCACCTGGTTAAATGGGATGACTTAGCAAACAGTGTGAAGCATGGAGGCCTAGGCATTAAGACAATCAGGTTGGTCAATGATTGTATGTTATTAAAATGGTGGTGGAGGTTTGGCAAAGAGAAAGATGCTTTGTGGAGAAAGATCATATGCAGCAAGTACAATCTGGATGTTAAAAGCCGGTGTCCCTTTTCTACTTCAAGCAACAGGCAGTCTTGTGTGTGGAAAGGTATAATCTTCATACCTGAAAGAAATAACAATCTATCGTTGTTCTATTATAACAATGGTCATATCAAGGTAGGGGATGGTAAAAGAACCAACTTTTGGGAAGACATTTGGTGTAGTAATCACTGCTTCAAAGTTGATTTTCCTATTATTTATAGTTTGGCGCTAGATAAGGCGGAATCTCTGAGATCATTGTATGACAGAAGTGTTGCTTCAGGGAATTAGAACTTTCAATTTAGAAGAAGGTTATACGAGTGGGAAGAGAAGGAAGTCAACAGACTCAAAGTGCTTCTGCCATTTGTTTTTGGTTTATGTGACGATCTGGAAGACAAACCAGTCCAGTTGGCTGCAGATTCTGGTCTGTCTTCTGTCTCCTCTGCCTATAGAAGTGAAGTTGTCTCCCTTGGTCTGCCCCTTAATACTTGTAAGTTAATCTGGAACAGATTTGCACCTCTAAAAGTTCAATTTTTCTGTTGGTTAGCCTAGAAAAACATAATCAAGTTAGCATAATTTCTTCAGAAAATTGGAATGGTTCAAGCTAATGCTCTAGCCCTCTGTGTTTTCTGTAATATAGAGATTGAATCGATTTGTCATGTGTTGCTGTATTGCCATTTTTCATAGAAGGTATGGGCTGCAATGTTGAATTGGTGGGAGATGCAAGGAGCTCTTCTAGATTCTATAGAAGCTGTACTTCATTGGTGACATTGTGATCAATTGAACAGAAAAGAAAAATTAATTTGGAAGGTCATCCCCTTGGCAGTCTTGTGGTCTTTGTGGAAACTTAGAAATGAGTGCATTTTTCAGTCTGCTATACCCAAGTTGGAGGAAGTTTGTGATTTGATTAAGATTAGAGTTACAATGTGGCTGAATCAAAGATTTAAGGATTCTTACTTCACTATTCTGGACTTCTTGACCAATTGAGCCAAATCAGATGCAGCTTGTGGAGTAAAATTGTTTTGGGCTGCTGATATAACTCTCTCTTGTGCTTTAGGTTGGTGTCTTACCAACTGTGGATGGGTGGGTGGTGATTTCTTTTTCTTTGTTTATTGATAATTGTCTATGTATTTGCTTCATCATTATCAATAAATTTTCCTTTTGGCTGTTTCAAAAAAAAAATATATGTATATATATAATTTGTAAGTAAAATAGAAATTCAAAATCCAAGCAGTAATTATTAACAATTATTATTTTGTGGATTATCTACCAATTGGTTATGAGAATATGAGTTAATTTTTAAAAAATGATGAAGGGTGATTTAAGAAAACAGAATTACACTTGAAAAAGTGAAGTTTTAATACACTAATGAGTGATTCAACTTACACTATCACTTTACCTCTTTACACCTTTCATCTCATTACACCATTAAAAAAAAAAATGTGATTCTCATTTATATTACCAAAACTAACCCTAAAATAAGACTTTTCAAAATCCTTTCATCTTTTTACACCAATAGTTTTTGAAGAGAAAATAAGGGAACAGAGAAAGAACCAGCAATGGGGAAAAAAAAAAGAAGACGCAGGAAAGACAGTAAGTAGAGCCCACAACAAAGTGCCTGCTCAATTACACAGTGCTAAACAATTCACATTTCTCCAGTGTTATGTTGTTGGAAAAAATAGGTTTCTTTAACATTTTGTTGTTATACATTTACAATGATTTTTAAATTTGGGTCAAGCTTGTTTGGTAATACAATGCTAATAAATTTGAATTAATCCAGTGTCATGTTACCAGACAAACATTTTTTCCCTAGCAATATGTTGTCGTTTGATTGGATGATAACATGAAATTAATTCGGGGCCACTTGTGAAATGTCTGTTTAGTAATACATTGCTATGCAAGTTAGATTACTCTAGTGTCATGTTACCAAACTATAACAGATTTGTCTAACCACATGTCGCTATACGTGGAAAGATTTACTTTTGCCTTCAAGCATCCACGAAAAGCATCCACAAATCAAACGCATCCATAAAATCATACATAAAAAGTATCCATACAAATATTTATAAAAAAATCAAGTATACCAACATCCATAAAAGCATCCATAAAATCTGTCACTGTTTGTATCCATCAATCAAACATGTTACTATAATTCGTCTGTATCGATAATTTTGGTAGTTACTACATCAAGGCTTACAAGCGTACAAAATTGATGAATATGGTTAGTATATACTGTAACAACCCCGACCTATGATTAACTGCTAAACCATGATTAAGGATGTGTAACAACCCTGATCCATAATTAAGTACTAATTCGTAATTACGAATGCTAATGAAGAGATTAAAATAAATTATCGCATTACAACTATATAAGTGGGCCTTAAAGTCATTCTTGAGCTCAATTCTCTCATCTCTTAGTGCCAAAATCTGAGTTCATACATTCTAGAGAGAGACAAACTCCATTTTAGAGAGATAAAGTCTAGATTCAAGGTAGAAGTTGAAGATTTTGCTAGAGATCATCAATATAGTGCAAGAATCTAGCTAAATCAAGACCTTTGGTGAGAATCCAACATTTGATCCTTGAAGATTATGTGTTTTTGTGATGAATTCATAAGCTTTATGTAATCAAATGTATGTTTTAGTTTAAGGAAGCCAAGAAGATGAAGTAACCATACATGCATGTATAGTTTTGTCATGATATATCACTTTTGATCATGAATAAGTTGTTAAGTTTTGAGACTAGCTTATCCATGCATTTAAGAATTGGGTTGTTTTGAAATTAATTTTCATGATTTGGAAAGCTAAGAGAAGGAATTTGGTAAGGATTTCCTCACACATGCATAAATATGAAGAGTTTTACCATGTTGAGTCAAGCTTGAGCATTCTAGGCATTATTGTGAAGTGATTGGTACATGCATGTTTGAATTATCATGTTTTGAACCTTGATTTCATGTTTTGGAAAATAATTTCTTACATGCATGGAGCTTATGAGCTTGAGTTTGTTAAATTCATGAGTTTTGGAGAAAAGAGCCTGAAAGGTTTTACATGCAAAAGTGTTTGAATTCAATTTTGGTTAAATCCTTGAGTTTTGAGCAAGGGGGTTTGTAAATGATCATATATTCATGTTTATGGATAAGTTTTCTAAGTTTTTGAACAAGAAATGCATGAGTTTTGCCTTTGAATTTGGATTTAGAAGCTCAAAACTCTGTTTTGAAAACCCAGAATTTATGCAGTCCGCTCGAGCGAAGGATTTGCCGCTCGAGCGAACATTTCGAGCATCCAGAAGTTTTGCAGTCTATTACAGACCGCTTGAGCGACCACTTGGTGGCTCGAGCGAACCCTTTGTATTTTGTTGAACCGCTCAAGCACAGGAGTTGTGGCTCGAGCGTAGTTTGAGACCATCCAATACTTTTGCAGGCAGAACAGTCCGCTCGAGCGACCAAAGAGCGGCCAAGCCAAATTCAGCATATTTTTCAAAGATATTCAGTGTTCATATTTTTGTTCCCATCATTTTTTGAGCATATTTAGACATGAATTATGAGTCATTTAAGAGTAATGAGCTATGAAATAACATGAGTAATTGAATTAGAAAACATAAGACCAATCCAAGATCCGAGAATGTGATTCACATGTACAAATTATGAGTATTGGACTGAATAAGAAACCAATGTAAAGAAAGCTAAGCCATGTATGGCCATATGAATGAGTGATAATGAGACATGTTTTGTGCTATGTACTTTTGTGTTTGTAGGTCAACGCTCAAAGATTGATTGACCGTTTCTAGAAGCCCACTGTAAGTAACATTTTTGCAAAGATATGTTGATATGACTCATGTTTTAACTGTTATCGATAAGTTATAATTTCTAAAATGCTATTTTGATCATGTGAACGAATGTCCTATTTACGAATCTATTATGGCATTCACAAATAGTCCCAAGTCATGGGGGACGACATGTAAATGCGGGTCCATGAGATATATGTGATACGAGATCTCGTTAGCCACTTCATTATGGTGATATGTGCTTAATCGGTATCTGGAACCGATTACTCTAGTCGGAAGACGATATGTGATGTGTTCTATGGGATGTACCATTGTTATGTTCAGATATGAGAAAGATTATGTTATGATCTGTTTTACGATTATGATATGTTCGGATTTCGTTCACTAACTTCCTTACATTAATGTTATTCACTAGGCTTTAGCTCACTGTGTATATATATATGTATAGGTGAGTGTTCTGGAGATCAGGCTTGAAGGCTTTTGTCTAGATTTGTGTTCTGTTGTCAGCCAACCATTGTGCCTCGCGTGGAGGTTCCTAAAGTGTCATGTGTTATACGCTCTGTTTGTTTCTGTATATAAAACTTGAGTTGTTTTTGTTGGCTGTACTCAAGATGTTATAGTTAAGTGTGTGGGTATAACGTGAGAATGATTTTTGGATATGTATATAAAGTTTTAAATATTCTGTTTCATATAAGTCTGCACAGCTCATTGGACAACTATATTTATGTATTTGCTTCCACAGCCCCTAATCATATGGTATTTTGTTAAGAGGCCTTTGGTAATCCAAGGATTACTGGCCGGTTACGATGTTAAATCTATAGGGGCGGGTTTGGCTTGTGACAGGATGCCTAATAAATAATTAAGAGGAAATCATGTGTTAACTGCATGTATTATTTGTTATTTGCATTGTATCTGTCTGTCGAAGGAATATCTGTTTGCGTTTCTATTTATTCTACGAGTTGAACGCCTTATCGGCATTCGATCATGAAATTGACTTAGGTTATGTGTTATTTGAAATTTTTAGAATTTTGTGGTAAGTTTAATTGAAATTCAATTCGGAATGAATTAATTAGAATAAAATATGTAGAATTAACTAAGCCTAATCAAGTTTAATTAAGCTTAATTAATCTAAGCCTACATAAGGCTCCTTGGTTACAACACTCACTCTCATTTTGTCATCTGAGAGATAGCAAACGTAGAGAGAGAGAGAGAGAGAGAGAGAGAGAGAGGAAGAAACCAAGCTAACTAGGGAGATTTCTAGGGAATTGGAAAGAATTGGCTTGAACTTGGTTAGAATTTAAGACGTCGGGAAAAATCACTCAAGAACTCAAAGAATTAAGACTTGTAGGTAAGGAATTCAACCCTTAAATTATGTAGTTAACTCATTTAATTTGTGAATTCAAAGGAAAATCAAAGATTAGGGCATGAAATGAACTAAGGTAGTAGGGAAGAAGAAGAGTAGACCATGCATGTGCATTTCATGGTATTTTTGAAGTTGATTTCAAGTAAATTCTCCATGCATGTCATGTTTTCAACTTAATTATGAGACTTCATCATGTTTTTCATCAAGTTCCTTTGTTTGAGCATGATTTGAAAGGTTTAAGTTCAAGGAAATTATTTGTATGTTTGTATCATGAGTTTTGAGTTGAATTCAACGAAATTCATTTCTTCTTGGGCCTTGATTTTGCGAAATGATTTCAATTTGTGATATCCTACAAGTTTCTAAATGTTTTCTTGAGTTTTGGCCCAAAAGAACATAAGTTGCAGCTTTGGATTGAGTTTTGAAGCTTGAAGGCAAATCTGGAAATTCCAGAATTCTGCTTCTCTGCTTGAGCGACAGAACCTGCGCTCGAGTGACAACTCTGATTTTGCACTTCCGCTCGAGCGACCAAAAGTTGGCTCGAGCGTAAAATGCATGCTCCTAGAAGTTTACACATTTTGCAGACCGCTCAAGCGACCAGAGTTGCACTCGAACGAAGACCTCTGTCTCACGCTCGAGCAATCGTTGAGCGTACGTCGAGCAAAAAGAGCAAGCTACCAGTACTTTTGCAAAGTTTACAGACCGCTTAAGCAATCGAAGTTGCGCTTGACTGACCACCTTTATTTTTGAACCTCCACTCGAGCAAAGGAAGTTGTGCTCGAGCGAAGCCCCTATTTTCAGCAAATCTGACTGAGTGTTCTCATGTGTATTTTGGCAACCTCATTGCATCCTAAGCATTCTTAAGCCCTAGTTAAGACACAATAATGAGGATAAGACTTAGAAACACACTAAAAACAAAACGAAATAAGTTAAGTAATATCCAAGCGTGTGTTTCAATATGTGTATCTGTTATGTTTGTGTAGGTCACGCGTTGTGAGTTGTCGATCCATTGGTTTGCTATCGAAGCTATTTGTGAAACTATCTGTGACTAATAACTTAGTAAAACTATGTTCGATATGAAATACTTTCTGAACATTATGATATGATATGAACTGTTTCTGAATGATACAAAAGGCTATTTTGTGATTACATGAATGATGATCTAATTTTTTGAAATGTCTTTGTGGTATCCTTAGCAGAGGCCCTCACCCAGGGGAAATAATACTGTGGCTTATGGTCATGAGGCCCTCGCCCAGGGGAAATAATACTGTGGCCTAGGCCCTCGCCCGGGGGAAACAATACCATGGCCCACGTATGAGATATGTTACCCAGTACTGGAGGTTCCTTTATGGAACTTGATATGCTTAACCAACATGATATGTTAATGCTAATGGATACACATGATTTGAATTATGAATATGAATGACTCTGTTTCTGATACGAATACGAACATGACTATGTTTCTGATTTGATAAGAGATCTAAAATCTAATTTCTGAATTTGTTATGGACATCATTCATTAAAATCTTTACTCTGTTATTATTCACTAGGCTCCAGCTCATTGTATTATTTATGTATGTAGGTGACCAGCGCGTGACCAGGCTTAGTGATATTTGCTTGGAGGTTTGTTTTGTCGGCCAACCGTTGTGCCTCTCGAGGAGGTTCCAAAAAGAGTTTAGTGGTCGAGTTTTGTGAACCAAGTTATAAGAGTTAGACTTTTGTTGTTTTGTTACAGTTCTTTTGTCCTATTTTGTGTATTATCACAATGTGGAATGGCTTTATATCTGACATCATATTTGGGTTCATGTATATGTTTTAAATTTGTATGTCCCATGTATGTCTGCACAGCTCTATGGACTATGTATGTTTTATATTTGCTTCCGCAACCCCTTATATTTGATATTCAAGTCAGAGGCCTTTGGTAATCCCAAAATTACTGGCCGATGTAACAGGTCCGCGTGGGACCTCACTACAGTTCGGACTCGATTTGTGTCACGGTTCTAAATCTTGAACGAAAGAGTTCAAATCCGGCAAATCGTTTTGAGAAAACAGATTTTTTTGAAAGAAGTGCCAAACATGGACTGCTTTGCTAGATACAGAGTCGCCACCTAAATA
The DNA here is from genome assembly GCA_036172215.1 of Camellia granthamiana. Lineage (NCBI taxonomy): Eukaryota > Viridiplantae > Streptophyta > Magnoliopsida > Ericales > Theaceae > Camellia > Camellia granthamiana. The sequence continues at coordinate 83,339,272 of CM069903.1, forward strand.
TTTTATTTTGGGAAATTTAGGAAACCCTGACTCGTTGCCTAAGGCCACGTGTCCGTCATCACCAAAGTTGCCTCGGCTCGGGAACTTGGGTACGATTGGGGAAGGTCACTTCGTGAGCACCCCCGCTCGCCCGATCAAAGATCGGCCTCTACTAACCATGATATCTAGTTTTGAAAACATTATGCATTCTTATTCCGGTTATTAGCCTAGATTTACTATGTGATGCGCACAGCATACAAGTATAGACTGGATCGCCTGAATTGGAACAAGACATTTCATGTTTGTTTTTGAAAGATGGTTTGCTACTCGCAAGTAGGCTTAAAATGCAGATTTTGCCACCCTCAGATGGGCTTTAGAAAAGATGGTTTTGCCACTATCTAGTGGGCTTAAAACTCACAGTCGATGATTTGTTCCAATCCAAATAACCCAACCTTCACCCACAGGCATTCAGGCAGATATATCACATAAGCACACAGCCTTATGGTAAGCATGCTATCATGGTAGTCATTCACACACATGCAAGGATGCTAAAGCATAAAACTTACCGAGTACTCCGAGCCAAAACAGAAGCTAATTAGAAATCCATGCATGATCCTAACTATACAGAAATGCCTAATGCAGCACATGCAAAAATGCGACTATAGCAGGCTCGGCTATTCTAAACATGGCATATGGAATGCTACAGCTAACATGTATTCAACTTAGAATTGAAATACAAATGCAGTTAGTATGATGCGCCGAGCCCGGTGCATGCAAAACAGATGAATGAATGCAAACATGCTATCATACTGTATGCTAATTGAAACATGCCCTAATCTAACCATCATAAGCTGGTAAATAAAAGGGAAAGAAAGACGTGGGGTTGGAAGACATACATCACACGCACGCACACTTATTACAATTATGCCCTCGCACAGAGGGTCCGAATAAATAATGTACAGTCCCAAATAAATAGTACAGTCCAAATATGTACAAAACCCAAATTAAATAACAAATTTAACTAGGAAAGCATTAAATTGGCATGCAAGCCAGGGACTGCCTCGACTCTGCTCCGGATGATGAATGATGCATGTCCGGGTTGCCTTGCGCGGAAATCCATGGCGATGCCCCAATTAGCCTCTGTTTGCAATTATTCTTGGAATGCGTGCCAAGCTCCAGAAGGTTGCTGATTTTTGATTTGCTGCAACAGAGAGCAAGAAAGGTGCATGGTAATGTATTTTCACATATGTATGCATGCCTCGATCCTCGTGCCACCAATCACGCATCTCGATGCATAATGGCCGAGGAGTCGAATTGCACAACTCAATATGAAATGAATGCACAGGAAAACACAACAAGACCTAACTCCATCATGGATAATCCGGAGTGTCGGCGACTGGGAATTGAGACACGTTCCGTCACTCGAAGTACGAAACGCCCCTCGTTTCCCGTGCTCGGGCTAACTCCTATCCCCAACACAATGCAATATGCATGACATGCATGAAATGCAACTAAGATACAACCTAACATGCAACATGCTATGAAATGGCATACACGATGCACGAGGTAACATGGCATACATAATGCGCTAACATACAACCTAGCATACACAATGCTATGGAATGAAATGGCATACATAATGCAATATGGGCTTACACCAACGTGAGTGGACCTCAGCCACACTCACATAAGGGGCCATAAGATGAAAATGAGACTCTCGAGATGCGTGCACACATGCACGCAAACCGAGGACCGATCCTAAGGCACGAATGCCACTCTACCAAAGCATGGCAATGCATAGAATATGGCATACAAACATGTAAATTTCAGTGTTGAAAAATGATGCTAAACAGCCCCGAATCATAGAAACATGGCACCCGATGCATGGAATGAGACCCGAAACATGAAATTAGGTACATGGAATGACCTATGGCTATGCAAAGCATGCATCATTTGAACATGAAGTGTGAAGACAGAATCAAGACAGTCCCGAAAAAAGCATATTTACAGTTTTAAGCAAGGCCAAACAGTGAACACAAATAGGACTAAGCTAGCATGCAAAAATGGCCCCGAAAGAGAGATAATGAAGCAAGTGATGGTTGCTGGCCTCAAATAGAGGAGAGCCCTTCAAAAAAGTTTAAGAGGGGCCCAAAAAATGGTATTTTATAGTTAGTGACCAAACCCAAAACAGTGCACATGCAAGCTTAAAATACTATGCAAAATAAGGCATAAAAGAGAGCTATAACACGAAGAGCAAAAAGGAAGCCTCAAACAACAAAAGGCCCTTGATCAAACATAAATAGGAGGTCAAAATAAGGCTATTTAAAGTTCGGACTAGAGCCCAAAAATACAAGCACAAGGGGCTAACAAAACATGCAAAAATAAGGCCAAAAGAGGGATAAAGAGGCAAGTGACAAAAGGAAGCCTCAAACAGTGAAGAGCCCTTCAACAATGTTGAATAAGGACTCAAAATAAGCCACTTTTCAGTTCATAACCAAGCTCAAAACAATTTACAAATGAGCCTAAAATACTATGCAAGAAAGAGGCATACAAGAGAGGTAAAGAAGCAAGTGTAAAAAGGAAGTCTCAAACAGGGAGAGGCCCTTAAACAAACATGAAAAGGATCTCAAAATAATGCTATTTTAAGTTAGGGTTGGAGCCCAAAAATGTAAGCAAGTATGGCTAATATATTGAGCAAAATAAGGCAAGAAAGAGGGAGGAGAAGACTTACCCTTGAAGACCAAATCTTTGACAGCCTTTGGACCACGAAATGTTGCTCCTCAGCTCTGGAAAACAGCCCCAAAGTGTTGGAAAGGATGGTGGTGGTGTGGTGCTATGAGGTGGTGTAGAAATGGTCCAAGAACAATGGGTTTTGAAGCTTTGAAAGAGGGAGATGGAGGATGTATGTATGCAAGGCTCCAAGAGGATTTTCTAACCCTTAAAACTGAAGGGGAGGGGCTGGCTATATTGGCCAAGGAGTGGGGGAAAAGAGGGGGAAAAAAAGGGGAAAACCAATTCAAGTTTCCCCCTAAAAGGCCAAACCCCCGGATACAAAATCTGGGGGAAAACCAAATACACAGCTGGAATGTACTCACAGGGGCAAAAATGGTCGGCTGCTTTTCTAGGGTTTAGGTGGCCGGCCGGCCTTCCCCATGGCCGGCCGGCCAAGGGTCAAAAGGTTCAATGAAGATTGCTGGCCGGCCACCTCAAATTGGTGGCCTCCCATGTGTGCACAACACAACTATGTGGTCAAAAACTGGAGAAAGTGAACCAGGAGAGAGAAAAGGCCACTTTTAGGAGGGGTTCAAAAGGGTCACACACAATTACTGGGCCGGCCATGTGATATTGGTGGCCTCCCAGGTGTGTACAACACAAATATGGGGTTTAGGTTTAAAGAAAATGGCCCAAGGGTGGTCAGCATTGGCTTTGAAGTGAGAAAAACGGGCGACGGAGGGCGATGAAGGAATAAAACTGGTTGTCAGAACAATTACTAGCCTCCCACCCTTCTACGACCTTTCTAACAATGAAAATGAGGCCTCCACCAAAAATGAACCAAAACCGATGCAAAATGAAGGTTCGGGGGCCAAAACGCGCAGTCCGGGGCCCCGAAAACTGACTATTAGACACCGGAAGGGGTGTTCGACCACGAAGTTGGTCTCTCGGACCACAGTGTCCCTCAAAAGGGAGTAAATAAGATATGTGCCAAAAACCGGAGCAAACGGAGGTGGTTAGGCGGTCCCGAACCGAGGCACACGGCCGTCGGCTCCGAAAAACCGGAAACCGGGCTCCAAACGGGAAAAATGGCCTACGACCACGAAACGTAGCCTACGGCCACTGAGAGATGATCTATGAGACCTCTCCCTCCCTTCGGGAAGAGAAAACAGAGAAAACGAAGCCTGGTTCGCAAACCGAGGCAAGACACGAAAGAGCCCGGAAGTCCGGAGGCAAGGCTCGCAGCCGAGGCTCTGAAACTTCTGAACGAGCACAATATGCAATATCACCGAGCGCTCAATCAGTGACGTCTGAGTCTCAAGGTCGGTCAAAAATAGGGTGTCTACAGTTGATTACGACGTTAAAACTATAGAGGCAGGTTTAGGTCGTGACATATACTTTCTCCCATCCACTAGTACACGGGTGATGAAAACGAATCCAATTATTTGCTATTGGAGCTACTGGATGACCAGATTGCAGATAAACCTATATGTAGTCGTCCCCGAACGCCCCAGGAGGATGAGTCCCGTTCATTTTGGGCTCACTACAGTTCGGACTCAAGTTGTCACGGTTCTCAATCTGAACCAAAGAGTTCAAATCTGGCAAATCGTTTTGAGAAAACAGATTTTTGAAAGAAGTGCCAAACATGGACTGCTTGGCTAGATACAGAGTCGCCACCTAAATATTTTATTTTTGGGAAATTTAGGAAACCCTGACTCATGCCTAAGGCCACGTGTCCGTCATCACCAAAGTTGCCTCGGCTCAGGAACTTAGGTACGATTGGGAAAGGTCACTTCATGAGCACCCCGCTTGCCCGATCAAAGATCGGCCTCTACTAACCATGCTATCTTGTTTTGAAAACGTTATGTGTTCTTATTCCGATTGTTAGCCTAGATTTACTATGTGATGCGCACAACATACAAGTATAGACTGGGTGGCCTGAATTAGAACGAAACATTTCATGTTTGTTTTGAAAATGGTTTGCTACTCGCAAGTAGGCTAAAAATGCAGATTTTGCCACCCTTGGGTGGGCTTAAAAAAGATGGTTTTGCCACTATCTAGTGGGCTTAAAACTCACAGTGAATGAATTGTTCCAATCCAAATAACCCAACCTTCACCCACAGGCATTCAGGCAGTTATATCACATAAGCACATAGCCTCATGGTAAGCATGCTATCATGGCAGTCACTCACACGCATGCAAGGATACTAAAGCATAAAACTTACCGAGTACTCCAAGCCAAAACAGAAGCTATGTTAGAAATCCATGCATGATCCTAACTATACAGAAATGCCTAATGCAACACATGCAAAATGCAACTAAGATAGGCTCGGCTATTTCAAACATGGCATATGGAATGCTACAGCTAACATGTATTCAACTCGGAATTGAAATACAATGCAGTGAGTATGATGCGCCGAGCCCGGTGCATGCAAAACAGATAAATGAATGCAAACATGCTATCATACTGTATGCTAATTGAAACGCGCCCTATTCTAACCATCATAAGTTGGTAAATAAAAGGGAGAAAGACGTGGGGTTGAAAGACATACATCATACGCACGCACACTTATTACAACATTGCCCTCGCTCGGAGGGTCCTAATAAATAATATACAGTCCGAATAAATAGTACAGTCCGAATAAATACAAAACCCTAATTAATTAACAAATTTAACTAGGAAAGCAGTAAATTAACATGCAAGCTATGGACCGCTTCAGCTCTGTTCCGGATGATGAATGATGCATGCTTGAGTTGCCTTGCGCGGAAATCCATTACGATGCCCCAATTAGCCTCTGTTTATAATTAAGCCCGGAATACTGCACGAAGCTCCAAAAGACTGCCGGTTTCTGATTTGCTGCAACAGAGAGCAAGAAAGGGGCATGGCAATGTATTTTCACATATGTATGCATGCCTCGATCCTCGTGCCACTAATCACGCATCTCGATGCATGATGGCCGAGGAGTCGAATTGCACAACTCAATATGAAATGAATGCACGCATAAACACAACAAGGCCGAAACTCCATCATGGTTAATCCGGAGTGTCGACGACCGGGAATTGAGACACGTTCCGTCACTCGGAGTACGAAATATACCTCGTTTCCCGTGCTTCGGCTAACTCCTATCCCAAACACAATGCAATATACATGACATGCATGAATGCGACTAATATACAACCTAGCATACACAATGCTCTAGACTAAGATGGCACACATAATGCGACTAATCATACAACCTAGCATACGCAATGCTCTAGACTAAGATGGCATACACAATGCGACTAATCATACAACCTAGCATACGCAATGCTATAGACGAAGATGGCATACACAATGCGACTAATCATACAACCTAGCATACGCAATGCTATGAAATGGAATGGCATACACAATACACGATGGACTTACACCAACATGAGTGGACCTCAGCCACACTCACATCAGTAGCCATAAGATGAAAATGAGACTACCGAAATGCGTGTACACAGGCACGCAAACCGAGGACCGAACCTAAGGCACCAAATGCCACTCTAACAAGGCATGGAAAGGCATGAAATATGGCATATAGACATGCAAATTCCAGCACTGAAACATGATGCAAAATGATCCCGAAACATGGAAACATGGCACCTGATGCATGAGATGAGCCCCGAAACTCAGAACTAGGCACATGTATTGACTTATAGCTATACAAAGCATGCATTATTTGACTATGAAGCACAAAGATAGAGCCAAGGCAGTCCCAAAACATGAACATTTCCAGTTCAAAGCATGACTAAAAGATGCTAGCATGATGGACTAAAAAAGCATGCAACTTTGACTAGCAAACATGGTTTACATGGCATGTGTATGAAGCGTATGAGAACTCATCAAACCAGAAAAAATCAGTGAATAAAACATGTCAAAATATGCCCAAATACCTTTTGAAATGCAACCAACGTATGCAAAAATAATGGGTTCCTTTAAAGGACCATACAAGGGGTTATTAAGCACCTACAAGATAGACACTTAGAAACACCAAACCAACTCTGGAAATAGGTTATGACAGTCCTAAAACCCACCAAATAGGCCCTGGAATCAGTCTTGGAAATATGCAAAGAAACGCCTCTTTGAGAGGCCTTGAATGAGATTGCTCTACACATGCATCATAGACATAAAATATGGCCAAAAGGGCCTCGGACAGAGCCAAGGCAGACCTCAAAACTCTCAGAATAAAGCTTGAAAAGTGACTTCAATGCATGCAAAATAGGGTCCCTTTGGAAGGCCAAACATGCTAGTAATGAGAATGAGGGGTGAGGGGGTCACCCCTCTATGATTTCAAAGCTCAAAACCTCATCAAAGCCACTGAAAATCCATTAGATTTCAGTGGCTAAAAGGCCAAAACAAGGCCAATGCAAATGCTCAAATGCATGGCTCAAAGCATATGGAAATGAAGCATGCAAGGAAGGAGATGACTCCAAAAAGAAAAGTGACCTCAAACCAACTTAAAGAGGAGGTCAAAACAAGACTTTTTTCAGTTTATACCAAATCTTGAAAATGTTCACAAGTAAGGCTAAAATATGATGCAAAAATAGCCCTAAAAGAAAGATAAGGGACAAGGGGCAGCAGATGGTCTCAAACATCAAAGAGCCCTCAACAAAGTTGAAAAGGGGCTCAAAATAAGATACTTTACAGTTTAGGTCGAAGCCGAGAAATGCTCACAAATAAGGCTAATATATCATGCAAGATAAGCCCTAAAAGAGAGATAAAGCACAAAGGGGGAGTAGAAGACCTCAAACAGAAAAAAGTTCTTGATCAAACATGAAGATGAACTCAAAATAAGATTACTTTCAGTTCAGGTCGAAGCCCAAAAATGCAAGAAAAAGGAGCTAAGATATAGAGAAAAGATATGCAAAAATGGGGGAAATAGAAGCTTACCCTTGTAGAACCGAACTCCAGCAGCTTTTGGACCAAGTTGGTGAGCTTTCAACCTCTGCAAATAACCTCCAAGGGGCTGGAATGGATGATGGAGGTGGTAGGCTATGAGGTGTAGGGTAAAATGGCCAAGAAAAGGGGTGTTTGGAGGCTTGAAGTATAGATATAGGGGGTGTATGTATACTAATGCCTCAGCTGATTTTCTAACCCTTAGAAATGAAGCTCAAGTGTTGGCTTTATAGAGGAGAGAAGCCAAATAAATGGGGGGAAACACCAATTCAAATGGCCCTCCAAAAGGACAGACCCTCGGGCAGAGGGTCTCGTGCAAAACAGCTGGCACAGCTGGAATGCACCAGAAGGGACAAACATGGCCGGCCAGGTTCAAAAGGGCCAAGTGGCCGGCCGGCCACCCCTCCCTGGTCGGCCGACCAGGGGTCAAAAGGGTCAAAAGAATTGCTGGCTGGCCACCCCAAAAATGTGGCCTCCCAAATGAGTGCAACACAGCTATATGGTCAAAACCCAGAAAATGTGAACCAGGAGAGAGAAAAACCAGCTTTTTAAAGGGGTTCAAAAGGGTCAAGAACAATTGCTGGCCGGCCTACCCATATTGGTGGCCTCCCAGGTGTGTACAACACAATGATGTGGTTGAAAATCAGAAAAGGTGGCCCGGGAGTGGGAAAAACCAGCTTCCTAGTGAAGAAAACGGGCGATGAAGAGCGATGAAGAAATAAAACTGGTTTTTCAGAAAAATTGCTGGCCTCCCACCTTCCTACAACCTTTCTAACAATGAAAATAAGGTCCCTGCCAAAAACGGACTAAGACGGATGCAAAACGAAAGTTCGGGGGCCAAAACACGCAGTTCGGGGCCCCGAAAACAGGCTGTTAGGCACCGAAAGTGGCGTTCGACCGCGGAGTTGTTCTCTCGGGCCATAGTGTCCCTCAAAAGGGAGGAAATAAGGTGTGTGCCAAAAATCGGAGCAAACGGAGGTAGTCGAGCGGTCCCGAACTGAGGTACATGGCCGACGGCTCCGAAAATCGGAAACTGGGCTCCAAACGGGAAAAATGGCCTACGGCCACTGTGAGATGATCTACGAGACCTCTCCCTCCCTTCGGGAAGAGAAAACAAAGAAAATAGGGCCTGGTTCGCAAACCGAGGCAAGACACAAAAGAGTCCGAAAGTCCGGAGGTAAGGCTCGCAGCCGTGACTCCGCAACCTCAGAACGAGCACAATATGCAACATCACCAAGTGCTCAATCGGTGACGTCTGAGTCTTAAGGTCGGTCAAAAATGGGGTGTCTGCAGTTGCCCCTCTTTGACAGAACTCGGAAGTCAAGAAGTGACGGGAGTGAATGTCAATGCCCAGAGACGATCCATTTTTTACAAGGCCGAAGACTTGGACAAACAAACAAAGTACAGACAAATAAATGGTTGCGCCCGCAGGCTGCCTACGTATCCCTTTGCAAGGAATCAAACCAGCGTAGTTCAGGGGCAGGATGTAAAATGGTATGCAGAAAGATTTTGATAATTGGACTTATACGCTACGCGAAGCCAGTTTGAAAATTGGACTTATACGTTACGCGAAGCCGGTTTGAAAATTGGACTTATACGCTTTTCAGGATTTATGCAATGCACTGTAATGACTAAAATGCAATGTGATAGCTAGGAAGTGAAGGTACCTTACAGGGGCACTTGGCAATGACGTACCTCATGCTGCTGGGGATCTCTCGCTTCTTCTTGATTGAACCACAAGTACTACTTTTCTCCCTAACTATGGTCGCAGCTTTCCCTATTCTCCAACAGGGTGACAGATTAGGTTGATTCAGTATCCAAAATTGAGGCGCATACACATGCTATCTCAATCTATGGGGCTGCCATACAGATTTCAAGCTGAGGATATACCCCTGGGTATTTAAACCGGACTTTAGTCTCGGAAATCCCGAACCTTTGCGTTCTAGGCATGAGCCATTCGAACTCTAGTTTCCACCGTCTCAATTGGTGTCCTAGGAACTCACCGCAAACATAGGCAGGTGGCTATACCAGACCACCGGAAGTCGTTCGGGCAAAACAAACACCAAAGGAATTGCACCTTTAGAGGATTTAAGGTCTCCTAGACCTGAGAGTGCACAAGAAAGTGCGAGTGAAGAGTGAATGCACAAAACAGTGCTAAGAAGATGCATGAAACAGTGCGATGCAATGTACTAACAAGTACAGGTTAGGTGTGCAAGAAAGCGCGATAAAATGCATGCAAAATGCAAGTAAGGTGCACAAAACAGTACGATGCAATGCACTGACAAGTGCTACAAGCATTTTCTATGCAAGATGAGAGAGAGCATGTAATGAAATGCACAAGATAGTGCGATGCGCAAGAAAACGCGAGTGTAAACTGCACAAAACAGTGCGATGCGCAAGAGTGCGCGAGTGATAAACTGCACAAAACAGTGCCATGCGCAGGAGAGCGCGAGTGATAAACTGCACAAAACAGTACGATGTGCAAGAGAGCGCGAGTGATAAACTGCACAAAACAGTGCGATGCGCAAGAGAGCGCGAGTGATAAAATGCACAAAATAGTGCGATGCGCAAGAGAGCGCGAGTGATCTGAAATGCACTAAATAGTGCGATACGCTAAACAACGCGAGTGATTTGAAATGCACAAGACAGTGCGATACGCTAAACAGCGCGAGTGATTTTGAAATGCACTAAACAGTGCGATACGCTAAACAGCGCGAGTGATTTGAAATGCACAAGACAGTGCGATACGCTAAACAGCGCGAGTGATTTGAAATGCACAAGACAGTGCGATACGCTAAACAGTGTGAGTGATTTTGAAATGCACCAAACAGTGCGATACGCTAAACAACGCGAGTGATTTGAAATGCACAAGACAGTGCGATACGCTAAACAGCGCGAGTGATTTGAAATGCACAAGACAGTGCGATACGCTAAACAGCGCGAGTGATTTTGAAATGCACTAAACAGTGCAATACGCTAAACAGCACGAGTGTACTGCAATGCACAAGATAGTGTAAGTGAGATAAAATGCACAGGAAAGTGCGCTAAAATGCATCTTCTATGCAAGTATGTGGGCATTTTCTATGCAAAAGATATGAGCATTTTCTATGCAAGTATTGAAAGTAAGCATATTCTATGCATGAATCATAACGATGCGCGGCACGCATGCAACAACAGTGTATATGAAAGTTCACATTCTATGCAATAGAGGAGCATCAAATATGTACTCTGGTGCCTCTGATTTATCTCTCGAAGGGCTTGGCAATACGCTCAGCTCAAAAGAGGACACCCTGTTTATATTGGAAAGAGATAATATCTGCTGCTGTGTCAATTGCCATTCTGACTTGAAGCAGGCTTAAGCTTGGAGTAGAGGCACACTCATTCTTCGGAGCACTGACAAGGCCTGAAGAGGTACATCCGGAGTACAATCACGGAATTTGCCGAAGTTGAAACACACTAAGATGCTCCAAATTTTCCTTTTTTTTTTTCTTTTGCTTTGCAGTCTAGAACCCACACAGCTTCAGATAGGTCCTTGTTTTACTGTTCACACTTATCGGGGGTGGGCCCTGCAGTTTATGAAAGAAACAATCCTGTTTTGCACAAATGTTACGAATGGCACAGCACTCTGAGCATAAAACGATTTTATTTTGAAATTAAAATTGAAAATGAGTTCTCACCTGGGTATTGAGTCTACGACTGGACACAGCGCATCACGACTCAATGAAGGAAAACAAAGGTAAACAACCTAAACACATCGAGACACGCTCGGACTGACTCGAAGCAAGACTCGAGACAAAACAAAAGACACGACACTCAGACGTATTACAAAGACGAGAGACCTCTTAGTGCATGAGGAGCCAGTTTCTCCGGGTATTATTTCCCACCCTTTTCTCATTTGTGATTCTCACATCACTCTGGCACTCAATCTCTGTTTTTCTGAAAAAGCCCTTTTCTCACTTTTTCTCTCAACGCACATCTCTCTATTCTTCAATCTCTCATTTTTATATCCCTCCCCTGGGTGGTTGATGGATAAACAGAAATTTGCAGGGTCTTGCCCCTAGCATTCCGCTAGATTCTTCTTCTTGTTCACAACAGTGAGTTTCTTCCACAGAGGGGTTGCGCTACAATTGGGTGTGTAGCAAATCTGCAGCTGACATCGGTTGACGATGCTCTGCTGGGGAGTTTGGACGTGATCAGATCTGTCCAGATAAGGGAGTGGAATATCTTGTCCCATTCCGGTTTGTGCTTCACACTTGGCTTGATACCTCGTTGCTTGGAGGATGAGAGAGCTTTCAGCCCTTTTTGTTAACTTCAGTTGTGCCCTTCTTGGCAGGTAGAGTGCCCTTCTTGGCGAGTAGTTGACGACGGGGAAAAGACAGAACACCTGACTCAACTGTGCCCCTAGTTCATCATTTTGACCATTTTTTTTTTTTGTTTTGGTTTTAAAACAATTTTGACCAAAATGAGGGTTAGATTAACATGCTTGTTCGATTTTTTATTTGAAATCATGCAAGTCAGGCTATGAGCACTGAAAATTTTCCTTTTTGGATCCAAGAAAAAGGTCCAGTTTTGGAAAAAGATGGAATAATTTTCGAGAAAATTAGTCAACCTCAGTAAAAAATTTCAAAAACTGTTTTTGCAAATGGCCACTGCTCAACAAGCACGGAACCTACTCTTGAGATGCACAACCTCAGATCCATAACAATGGCAAACTGCTCCTCATCTGAAGGACACTGCATGGCAATGGAAAGTTGCCCCTTGTTTGAATAGCACCGCAGCACATTGTATGGCAACAGAAAGTTGCCCCTTGTTTGAACGGCACCGCAGCACATTGTAGTCAGTCCTCAGAGCGACGAACACAACCAGACTCTCGGATATAGAAGATGATCAGAACCATCACATGGACATAGTCGAATTTGAACTGTTTTGTGGCTGGACTTCAGAATGAAGTTGCCTACGTATCCCAAAGATGGGAATCAAGCCTCACGTAGTTCGGGGTTAAGGTACACTCGGGTATTAACCTTTCCTTTTGCACTCTAACTTTTGCCAAGGCCGCCCTTTTCTGGGTTTTCAACCTTGCGAGCTTTGTTCTTCTTTTCTTTTCAATTCTTTTCATTTCCTTTCTTCTTTTTCTTTTTCATCTTTTTTTTTTTCAATTTTTATTGCTCTTCATTTCTTTTTGTTCTTTGCATTTTTTCTCTTTTTTTCTTTTTCTTACTCTAACTTTTGCCTGGGTCGCCCTTCCGGGTTTTTGGCCCAGCGAGCCTCTCAAGGGTAAAAGTGTAGCTTTGTCCATGTTAAATGGTTTTAGGATCCTGAAATTATCTGAATCTAGGAGAATGGCTGCTGTTCGCTAACGATGCAAAAGTCTATCCAATGGGGGGCTGATTTTGCCCCTAGTGTTGCGGATAGGAACTCAGTTGTTCTTTAGCAGAAACTATCTTCTTTCCTCCCTTCTGGGATTTGGCATTCTTGCCGACCTTCTTTGATTTGTGGAATAATCCATCTTCGGCTCTTCGAGCACAATCTGGCATCTTTGCCCCTAGTTCGAGGGGTGCTTTTGATCTAGCTTCACAAGCTTCTTTCTGACGACATCTGATCTTCTTGATTTGACTTCCCTGCCCCTAGTTCGAGGGCTGTTTCTGATCCGGCCACACAGGCCTCACATTGTGGTTGACCATTGAACATTCTGAATCTAAGTTCAAGGTTCGAAAGTGAGGGGTCGAGTCTCGAGGCTGAGAGTGATCCTAGGCTGCACAATCTCAAGAGCGATTCCACACAGGTCTTCGCAGGACCGCACAAAACATTTTTTTGAAATCTTTTAAGAAAGCAACAAATCGCTCGCGCTGAAGATAGTGCGGAACCAATCTGGATCAAGCCAGGATCTTTCCCAGTACTCATACTAACAAGCATGATCTCATTCATTAAGGGCTTAGCATGCCTCTCTTTCTCTCAAGTGATCAAATTTTTACAAATCCCGAGGAATTCCTTCCTCTTCGTTTTCACCGCAGTGTTAGAAAAAGTTTTGAAAAACTTAGGTCAATGCAATCATTTCAAGGCACAGAAGAGCAGGTGAAACGTACTGCCGTTTCATTATAAACTTCTAGCACAACCAGCACAAGGCAGAAGTAAACATAAGAATGTGAAAATCACTGCTGTTTCATTCAGAATCTGTTGGCACAACTGGCTCCAAGGCAGAAACAGACTCAAAAGAAAACGAAAAGACAAACACAAAACAAGCAAGTGATGTCCGAGGTAACACCGCCGAAATCACCCGACTCCAACAAAACAAGACTGACTCGATACAACAAGATAGACCCAAAACAAAAAGACTGACTCTATACAAAACAACAAGACTGACTCAATACCCAAGTCAGAAAGCACAAAAACTGGTGTTTGCATATTGCTCAGAACAGTGCGTGCTATTCCCACGTCTAGAGTTAATCGAGCGCCGTCCGCAGGTGGTTCATCCCCTGATTACATACTCACATTATCCCCCAAGTTCACCGATCCAGTGCCGATAGACTTTGCAGAGCTTGGCAGGAGGACAACCCCGTTGTCAAACAGATCCTGTACTTCGTGGCGAAGACGAAAGCAGTTGTCAGTAGTATGGCCAGTTTGCTGATGGTACACGCAGTACTGGGTAGCATCATGTGTAGCCGGAAGAGGGTTCGGGAGAGGCCGAGGCTCAAGGGGTTTGAGATGGCCTTGTCCAACAAGGATTTGGAGAGCTTTGGACAAAGGCATATAGAGGGCATGGAAGACCCTCCGACCTCGGGGTTGGTACTTCAAGGTTTGTGGATTTTTGCTGGGCGCACCAGAAAAGGTATTGGCGGGTGCTGGCCTGGCTTGCTGATCTCTTCTGAGTGGAGGATTAGAGCTAACAGGATCGTCTCTGGTATGACGGCCCTTCTCCCGGTTTTCCCTTTGATTCAGACTGCCTCTAACTTGAGTAGCGAAAGTGTCATCCACAGCCTTTGCAACAACTGCAATCACTTGCTGTTTGTTCAGTCCTTCGGCTTTCAAAGCCTCAACAGCCCACATGAGGTGTTCATGGGGATCAATGTTTACCCCTACCTTGTTCTTACCACTGGCCTCCACTTTATCAAAGGATCGGGTCGCTATATCCGAGCGGAGCCTAGTTGTTGTCGACACGCCAACACCCAGATCTGAGATGGCTTCAGGTTGGCCCTTTTCAGTTGCAGCTTGCCCCAAGATTAAGGAGCCTTTTGGATTGAAACTTCTAGCCTGTGATGTGGTCGATGATGGAGCCAAAATTCCAAAGGCTAAGTCTGCCACAGTTCTCTGAAGATCTTCGATCATTCTCATCAACTCAGAAGTGGTGGGCTCACAGGTTTGAGATGATTGGGGTTCAGATGCATAAGTCCATGCTTTCTGGGATAAACACCTCAGGCTTGGGTAGATGGACTGGGGTGATGTATATGCTGGGGTCGTAAGGGACGGCCAGTGTATGGATTAGATTGAGATGTGGATGAGGTACCTGGTCATTGGGGTCTAAAGGTGGAGCTATTGTCCGGTTGTCGATGAGATTTTGGACCTCGTGACGAAGGCGATAGCAACGGTCAGTGCCATGATCGCGCTGCTGATGGTACATACAGTACTTGGCGGGGTTATGTCTGGCTGGGAGTGGGTCAGGAAGAGGTTGAGGATCGAGGGGTTTGAGATACCCTCTTTCCATCAAGACTTTTAGTGCGCTAGTCAGGCTCATATAGAGAGGAGTGAAAGCTCTGCCCTGAGCTCGGGCTGGGCCGGCGGTTTGTAGGCTTGGATTGGCAAAAGGGTTGGCTGTGGCGACTGTATTGATTTCTACGGGATTGGGAATAGCGCTACTACCAGCATTGGCACTTCCTGAAATCACCCTCCTTGTCGCTTCACTTGTTCTGGGAATGATCCCACTGTTGAACGCATTCTCGATCTGAACCCCCAGTTCATGCAAACTTTTGAAAGTGAATAGCGGAGCGACTATCAACTTTTGCAACATATCATGCTCGAGGTTTCACACCATCATCTGCACTTGATTCCTTTCAGAAGGGCGACGATCTGTCATTTGTGCTGCCTTTGCTCTCCACCTCGCAACGAATTCCACAAAAGGCTCTGTTGAGTTCTGGCGAGTTGCTTCAAGCTCTTGGATGGTCATTTCAACTTGGGTATTGTAGGAATACTGATCAACAAAGGCCTCAGCCAGTTCTTCCCAGTTTTGCTTCACTATATCCTCCAACTTGGCATACCAAGTGGCTGCTATACCCGACAGGGTTCTCCCATACAGAGAGAGTTTTTGTGGCTTAGTCAGACCCATCGGCTTCAAGACATCCAAGAAAAGCCGAATATGTACCATAGGATCTCCAGACCCATCGAAACGGTCAATATGTGGCATTTTGAATCTGTCTGGGAGCCGTACAGCAGCCTCGGTGTATCCATCCTCAATGTCGGGAATGGAGTTAAGGCCCTTTGCCTTTTTGAATTGCTTCTCAAGGTTCGCAATTTTCACTGCGATCAGATCGAGGTCGTTAGCATCAAGGGGATAAAGCCTCTCATTAGGCTGCACCAGGGATCTGAAAACCCAGGTTTGAGCCAACCCTTCTCGAGGATCTGGACCCTGCAAATCTTCAGCTGGCGAAAGTGGGTCAAAGTTCGGCTGGGGGTCCCAAAGCTGGATGTGAGGCAGATGCCCCAGGTGGGCGCTGCGCTTCAATACTGGTCTCAGCCTGCATGGCAGTTCCTTGATTTATCGCTGCTATCACGGCCACAAATTCTTCCGAACCCTGTGCCATCACGGTCTGCTGAGTTTGAACAAAGGTGATGTGACTGACGACTGACGGATCAGATGAACCGGTGAGCCCTGACTGGCCTTTCTTTGCCTTGCCTCAGCGAAAGAACACTGGTTGCCTTTGAATTGAATCTCTGACCTAACAAAGTCTATCAGCACTAGTCCAACGTACCCGGGGGATATCGAAGCCTTTTGAAGCTATGGTTCCAGGACTACCCCTAGCAAAAGAGAAAACAGACAGCATCTCAGCTCAACCTCACCAAAGCAGATACGAGCAAAACTGAATGATTATGCTCTCTACTGAATTCTGCCCAAAATTCTGCTTGTAAACCGATACCCTCAAGTAAAACTGATTCCCCCAAAATACTGATGCCCGCAGGCCTGATACTTAGACTTGCAAACTGATACATGCATTCCTATAGAGACGCACTCTAAAAGCACATAGCAAACAAGTGAAAGCCAAAACACCCCTATGTTGGGGTAGGGTTTCCCTGTCCTATTTTGTCAGGAACTAGGGTTTCACTACGCACACAGCGGTTTCAAACAGCCTATCGGGTAAGCAACCGGTCCTAGCTTGGAATGGTCACTATGGATTCCGAATATGCACCAGGTCGAATGGTCAAAAGGGTGCCCCGGTAAAACCGGGGTTTGTGTTTCCATACTGGCAGAGCCCGTAACTGGTCAGCCTTATGGCACGCAGCCTCTGGCAAACCGTTCAGGAATAACAGATGGTAAACACGGTGTCCTAGGCGCACCAAGGCACATGCAATGCAAAGAAACACATAAATGTAGTCAAAACCAGATATCATGAGTTCGAGTCAAGTTCTCTAACTCCCTAGCAGAGTCGCCAGAAACTGTAGACGTCCCCGAACGCCCTGGGAGGATGAGTCTCGTTCTGTTCATTTTGGGCTCACTACAGTTCAGACTCAAGTTGTCACGGTTCTCAATCTGAACCAAAGAGTCCAAATCCGGCAAATCGTTTTAAGAAAACAGATTTTTGAAAGAAGTGCCAAACATGGACTGCTTTGCCAGATACAGAGTCGCCACCTAAATATTTTATTTTTGAGAAATTTAGGAAACCCTGACTCGTGCCTAAGGCCACGTGTCCGTCATCACCAAAATTGCCTCGGCTTGGGAACTTGGGTACGATTGGGGAAGGTCACTTCGTGAGCACCCCCGCTCGCCCGATCAAAGATCGGCCTCTACTAACCATGCTATCTTGTTTTGAAAATGTTATGTGTTCTTATTCCGATTGTTAGCCTAGATTTACTATGTGATGCGCACAACATACAAGTATAGACTGGGTCGCCTGAATTGGAACGAAACATTTCATGTTTGTTTTGAAAATGGTTTGCTACTCGCAAGTAGGCTTAAAATGCAGATTTTGTCGCCCTCGGGTGGGCTTAGAAAAGATGGTTTTGCCACTATCTAGTGGGCTTAAAACTCACAGTGAATGAATTGTTCCAATCCAAATAACCCAACCTTCACCCACAGGCATTCAGGCAGTTATATCACATAAGCACATAGCCTCATGGTAAGCATGCTCTCATGGCAGTCACTCACACGCATGCAAGGATGCTAAAGCATAAAACTTACCGAGTACTCCAAGCCAAAACAGAAGCTATGTTAGAAATCCATGCATGATCCTAACTATACAGAAATGCCTAATGCAACACATGCAAAATGCAACTAAGATAGGCTTGGCTATTTCAAACATGGCAAATGGAATGCTACAGCTAACATGTATTCAACTCGGAATTAAAATACAATGCAATGAGTATGATGTGCCGAGCCCGGTGCATGCAAAACAGATGAATGAATGCAAACATGCTATCATACTGTATGCTAATTGAAACGTGCCCTATTCTAACCATCATAAGCTGGTAAATAAAAGGGAGAAAGACGTGGGGTTGGAAGACATACATCATGCGCACGTACACTTATTACAACATTGCCCTCGCTCGGAGGGTCCGAATAAATAATATGCAGTCCGAATAAATAGTACAGTCCGAATAAATACAAAACCCTAATTAATTAACAAATTTAACTAGGAAAGCAGTAAATTAACATGCAAGCTATGGACTGCCTCAGCTCTGTTCCGGATGATGAATGATGCATGCTTGAGTTGCCTTGCGCGGAAATCCATTGCGATGCCCCAATTAGCCTCTGTTTATAATTAAGCCCGGAATACTGCACGAAGCTCCAAAAGACTGCTGGTTTCTGATTTGCTGCAACAGAGAGCAAGAAAGGGGCATGGCAATGTATTTTAACATATGTATGCATGCCTCGATTCTCGTGCCACCAATCACGTATCTCGATGCATGATGGTCGAGGAGTCGAATTGCACAACTCAATATGAAATGAATGCACGCATAAACACAACAAGGCCGAGACTCCATCATGATTAATCCGGAGTGTCGGCGACCGGGAATTGAGACACGTTCCGTCACTCAGAGTACGAAACGTACCTCGTTTCCCGTGCTTAGACTAACTCCTATCCCAAACACAATGCAATATGCATGACATGCATGAATGCGACTAATATACAACCTAGCATACACAATGCTCTAGACTAAGATGGCATACACAATGCGACTAATCATACAACCTAGCATACGCAATGCTATAGACTAAGATGGCATACACAATGTGACTAATCATACAACCTAGCGTACGCAATGCTATGAAACGGAATGGCATACACAATGCACGATGGACTTACACCAACATGAGTGGACCTCAGCCACACTCACATCAGTAGCCGTAAGATGAAAATGAGACTACCAAAATGCGTGTACACAAGCACGCAAACCGAGGACCGAACCTAAGGCACCAAATGCCACTTTAACAAGGCATGACAAGGCATGAAATATGGCATACAGGCATGCAAATTCCAGCACTAAAACATGATGCAAAATGATCCCGAAACATGGAAACATGGCACCCGATGTATGAGATGAGCCCCGAAACTCAGAACTAGGCACATGTATTGACTTATAGCTATACTATGAAGCACAAAGACAGAGCCAAGGCAGTCCCAAAACATGAATATTTCCAGTTCAAAGCATGACCAAAAGATGCTAGCATGATGGACTAAAAAAGCATGCAACTTTGACTAGCAAACATGGTTTACATGGCATGTGTATGAAGCGTATGAGAACTCATCAAACCAGCAAAAATCAGTGAATAAAACATGTCAAAATATGCCCAAATAACTTCTGAAATGCAACCAACATATGCAAAAATAATGGGTTCCTTTAAAGGACCATACAAGGGGTTATTAAGCACCTACAAGATAGACACTTAGAAAGACCAAACCAACTCTGGAAATGGGTTATGACAGTCCTAAAACCCACCAAATAGGCCTTGGAATCAGTCTCGGAAACATGCAAAGAAAGGCCTCTTTTAGAGGCCTTGAATGAGATTGCTTTACACATGCATTATAGACATAAAATATGGCCAAAAGGGCCTCGGAAAGATTCAAGGAAGACCTTAAAACCCTCAGAATAAAGCCTGAAAAGTGACTTCAATGCATGCAAATAGGGTCCCTTTGGAAGGCCAAACATGCTAGTAAAGAGAATGAGGGGTGAGGGGGTCACCCCTCTATGATTTCAAAGCTCAAAACCTCATCACAGCCACTGAAAATCCACTGGATTTCAGTGGCTAAGAGGCCAAAACAAGGCCAATGCAAATGCTCAAATGCATAGCTCAAAGCATGTGGAAATGAAGCATGCAAGGAAGGAGATGACTCCAAAAAGAAAAGTGACCTCAAACCAACTTAAAGAGGAGGTCAAAACAAGACTTTTTTCAGTTTCTACCAAATCTCGAAAATGTTCACAAGTAAGGCTAAAATATGGTGCAAAAATAGCCCTAAAAGAGAGATAAGGGACAAGGGCAGCAGATGGTCTCAAACAGCAAAGAGCCCTTCAACAAAGTTTAAGAGGGGCTCAAAATAAGATACTTTACAGTTTAGGTCGAAGCCCAGAAATGCTCACAAATAAGGCTAATGTATCATGCAAGATAAGTCCTAAAAGAGAGATAAAGCACAAAGGGGGAGTAGAAGACCTCAAATAGAAAAAAGTTCTTGATCAAACATGAATATGAGCTCAAAATAAGACTATTTTCGGTTCAGGTCAAAGCCCAAATATGCAAGCAAAAGGAGCTAAGATATAGAGCAAAGATATGCAAAAATGGGGGAACTAGAAGCTTACCCTTGTAGAACCGAACTCCAGCAGCTTTTGGACCAAGTTGGTGAGCTTTCAACCTCTGCAAATGACCTCCAAGGGGCTGGAATGGATGATGGAGGTGGTAGGCTATGAGGTGTAGGGTAAAATGGCCAAGAAAAGGGGTGTTTGGAGGCTTGAAGTATAGATATAGGGGGTGTATGTATACTAATGCCTCAGCTGATTTTCTAACCCTTAGAAATGAAGCTCAAGTGTTGGCTTTATAGAGGAGAGAAACCAAAGAAAATGAGGGAAAAACCAATTCAAATGGCCCTCCAAAAGGACAGACCCTCGAGCAGAGGGTCTGGTGCAAAACAGCTGGCACAGCTGGAATGCACCAGAAGGGACAAACATGGCCGGCCAGGTTCAAAAGGGCCAAGTGGCCGGCCGGCCACCCCCTCCTGGTCGGCCGACCAGGGGTCAAAAGGGTCAAAAGAATTGCTGGCCGGCCACCCCAAAAAGGTGGCCTCCCAGATGAGTGCAACACAGTTGTATGGTCAAAACCCAAAAAATGTGAACCAGGAGAGAGAAAAACCAGCTTTTTAGAGGGGTTCAAAAGGGTCAAGAACAATTGATGGCCGGCCTACCCATATTGGTGGCCTCCCAGGTGTGTACAACACAATGATGTGGTGGAAAATCAGAAAAAGTGGCCCGGGAGTAGGAAAAACCAACTTCGTAGTGAAGAAAATGGGTGATGAAGAGCGATGAAGAAATAAAACTGGTTTTTCAGAAAAATTGCTGGCCTCCCACCTTCCTACAACCTTTCTAACAATGAAAATAAGGTCCCTACCAAAAACGGACCAAGACGGATGCAAAACGAAAGTTCGGGGGCCAAAACACGCAGTTCGGGGCCCCGAAAACAGGCTGTTAGGCACCGGAAGTGGCGTTCAACCACGGAGTTGGTCTCTCGGGCCACAATGTCCCTCAAAAGGGAGGAAACAAGGTGTGTGCCAAAAACCGGAGCAAACGGAGGTAGTCGAGCGGTCCCGAACCGAGGCACACGGCCGACGGCTCCGAAAATCGGAAACCGGCCTCCAAATGGGAAAAATGGCCTACGACCATGAAACGTAGCCTACGGCCACTGAGAGATGATCTACGAGACCTCTCCCTCCCTTCGGGAAGAGAAAACAAAGAAAACAAGGCCTGGTTCGCAAACCGAGGCAAGGCACAAAAGAGTCCGAAAGTCCGGAGGCAAGGCTCGCAGCCGTGACTCCGCAACCTCAGAACAAGTACAATATGCAACATCACCAAGCGCTCAATCGGTGACGTCTGAGTCTTAAGGTCGGTCAAAAATGAGATGTCTACACTATAACAAAGACATCAATAAGTAGAATTATCAAATAAGACATGGTAACGATCTAAGTAGGCTCGGTAATTACCTGCACGAAATGGTTTCCATTTACAAATCCTATGCAGATATCTCTTCAATCAAGTGTTGCAATCGATACTGATCTAAGTGGTAAAAACATCAAGCACTATTGCATGGATAAATGATAAAGAACAACTCGATAGTATGATACTATGAAATGGCCCATGTCAGGCATAGTCATCTAATGATTAAATGCAAGGCCAGCTTCAAAATAGGATAAGATAAAGGTAAGATCATCAACCCTTTCTTGTGAATCAAATAGTTGCACGTAATACACTACATTCGAATGCAGCTCAATCAACAAGTTTCTCTTAATTTGTTGCCAATCATCTTCACTTGAACAAATCAATCCAGCTAATAGTTGCACGTAGATTGTCTTCATTGTTGTCGCATTAAAGGCATTCCTTCATTTTAATGTAACCAATATATATTTTGGTTTCACCACACTCTTTCACATGTCAACTAACAAGAATGTTTCCTCCTTAGATAATCTGCCAACAAATGAGTGCCCTTCAAGATGTTCAGTAGACGGATGATTGTGCACTTCGCATAAGACATGCAACATCTACTTATCATTTGTAGGTAATTTTCCCCCATTAATAGAAATAGACATCCACATCCACACTTTTTAAAACTTGTCAACCTCAATCGTTCCCCCTTGATCTTCATGTTGTTTCAATAGTAACTACTTCTTTCACAAGCAAGTGTTAAGTATTGGTTTTCTGCCATTACCTCCTGCATCTGATGTTTTTATAACAATGACTAATTCAGTCTTCTTCCCAACATCTAAAGCCCATTTAATTAATGTTTGACAACTACTAAAAATCTAAAAATAATAAATACATTTATACAACAAATTATTAATAAAACTCAATACAAATTAAAAATAACAAAAAATCGTATTCATAAAATAAAAAAAAAATAAAAAAAACACAACCCTTAACAAACCTTATCTGTAATGAATTCATGACTGGAGTCCACTAATAATGCAGAACTTGCATTGTTGTAATGAGTAGAAGCATAATCATTCCAAGCAAAAAAATATAAAAATATTTTTAAAAAAAATGAAACTGAAAATGCACATTAATGAGTAGTCGAACAAATTAAAAAAGTTCGACCTTCGACGTTACCGGAAATGTATCTTTATTCGGCAATTGGTTACCAGACCTATATTTTTTGTTCGACAATGTGATACCGAACTATTTTATTTTGTTCTATTTTGAAACACCGAACAAAAGTCGAAGAACAGTCCAAAAAACGAAACAAAAACATATCAAACAAATAAAAAAAAATTCATAATTTTACTTTTTTTTATGGTTCTTCACCACCATTTCTTCATCCATTGCTTTCTTCTATGATCAAAACAATATAATTTTCATTTTTTGAAAAACAATGTGTAAGAGAGATGAAAAATTGAGAAAGGTAGAAAATGAGTAGGGATTGAAGACTAAGAGGTCTAAGGAGATAATAAAATATATTTAATTTTAGTGTTTTGTCTTTAAAGATAATTTCACACATGAGTAAAATTAAAATATATATATATATATATTCTCATATGAAGGGTGTGAAGAAGTAAAATAGTGGTGCAAGTAGAATCACTCTACACCAATTAAGGTGTTGGCTTTATTGGTATAATTTAGTAAAAGAACAACACCTTAATTGGTATAATTTAGTAAAAGAACTATTTATAAATAGTAAGTTTATAAGTACTTGTTTGCAAAATAATACCATATAACATTTAAGGTTAAATTCTAAATATTTATAAATAATAAGTTAATTAATTGTTTGCAAAATAATCCCATATCTATTTTATCCTATAATTAAAATCATGGGTCATAGCAATCACGTTGTTACTAATACACTTAAAGCCGGTATAAATAACCAGTAAATTTGCTGTGAACTTGTAGTTTGCTCTTTGAAAAAATGTATGACTAGAAAATAAGTATTTGTACTTCTTTCGTCTCAAAATATTAAATTTTTATTTTATTTTTTATTATTTCAAAATATTAGTTCCTTTTCAAAAATTAAGAATTAAAATAATATGATTTCTTATTTTGTTCTTCTTTTAAATTCATTAACAACACAAAAAGTACAATTATGACAACTGATATTTCCAAAAAAAAATATACTATTAACGGCACTACAACATATAAGAGTTTTAGAGATCAAATATTTTGGTCTTTAAAAGAGAAAATTTTGTTGCAAACAACATTTAAGGACCAATTTCTATCCCCATAAGAATAGTCGCTAAAATGTTGTCCCGAAAAGTCAAAAACAAGGCTTTTAGCAACAAAATTTTGAAAATGCCACCAATAAATAAACTTTTAGAGACAAAATAATTTGGTCTAAAAATGGTTTATTTTTTAAGACAAAAAATTTGGTCCCAAAAGGATAATAATTCATCACTAATGTCTAATTTTTGTTGCTAAAAATATAATAATTACACTTTTCACAATAAAAATATTTGGTCCCTAAAAAGAAATTTTGCTCCTAAATTTTAGTCTCTAAAACTTTAATTTTTTGTAGTAGGGGTAATTTTGAAAAAGTAATATTTTTAAAGTATAATAAAAAAAAAAAAGTTGAATTCTCCAAAAGAACTATTATTTTAAGACGGAGAGAGTAGTTATTTTTGGAAAAAAACTACTCATAAATTGCATTTAGGAAAATGTTAGACCATGTCCTACATGTTTTTTTATAAACCAATTAGTTCTTTTTATTTGTAGTATGTATTATTGAAGACTTATGGAAAACTTCGTCATTGATTACAATATCTGATTACATGGATATATTTATACAGAATATCTAACAAACTAATAATATCTGTAACTACCTAACTAACTAATGTAACTAACTAACTAATCTAACAAACTTTATCTTCTAGCTAGCTAGGACATAAGCTGTAGCTTTAGAGCTTGAGTTTTGGTTGTAGCTGATGGCAGCAGCTTTTGCTGTGGCTCTGTAGTTAACATCGTAGCAGCTCTTGTTGTGGCTCTGCAGTTGGCTTGCTGTGGCTCTGTAGATGGCTCTGTAGGTGTGATATTATCAGTCCCCTGCAAGCTGATGGGAGAGGAGGTGACCAACAGCTTGGTCTTGAGAAACTGAAATCTGGAACTGGATAAAGGTTTGGTAAAAATGTCTGCAATTTGATCCACAGAAGGAACATACCTAAGAACAACTTTCTTGGCTGCAACCTTCTCACGAATAAAGTGACAATCGACTTCGATGTGTTTAGAGCGAGTATGAAACACTGGATTTGAAGCAAGGGCAATAGCGGAGAGGTTATCACACCAAAGAATAGGAGAGGAAGTAGTAGGAAGAGCCAGATCATGCAGTAGCATCTGTAACCAACTTAACTCGGCGGTAGCATGAGCCAAAGCCCTATATTCAGCCTCAGTGCTGGATCGAGAAACTGTTGGCTGTTTCTTAGCAGACCAAGAAACAAGATTAGAACCAAGATAAATGCAGTAGCCAGATGTAGACCGTCTATCCAAATGATCCCCAGCCCAATTAGAATCAGAAAAAGCTTGAAGGTTAAAAGAACTGGGAGAAAATGTGAGGCCATGAGAGAGGGAACCTTTAACAAATCGGAGAATACGTTTAACAAAGGCAAAATGACCATTAGTGGGTTCATGCATATGTTGGCAGGCTTGGTTAACTGCTAAAGACAGATCAGGACGTGTGATTGTTAAGTACTGTAAGGCACCAACAAGACTTCTATATAACTGGGGCTGAGTAAAAGGCAGAGAAGAAGCAGGAGTGACAGTAGGCTTGACGGAAAGAGGTGAATTGCAGGGTTTACAAGAGCTCATGCCAGCCTTGAGAAGAATTTCAGAGGCATATTTTTGCTGGGACAAGAAGTAATTAGCTCCCACAGGTTGAATAGAAACACCGAGAAAATAAGAAATGTTGCCTAATTCCTTCATTGCAAAGGCAACATGCATTTGACCAATTAGTTCTTTAAGAAGAAAAGAACTACTGGCAGTAATGAGAATGTCATCAACATAGACCAAGAGAATGAGAATATCAGTGGAGGTCTTTTTGATGAATAAAGAGTTGTCACAGTAACTATTAACAAAGCCTTGAGCTATCAAAAACTTGGAGAAGGTTGAATACCAAGCTCGAGGGGCTTACTTCAGGCCATAAAGAGCTTTCTGAAGTCTACAAACATGATGAGGATTAGTGGCACTAGTAAAACCAGGAGGCTGGAGCATATAAACCTCTTCATCCAAGGTACCATGAAGAAAAGCATTGCTTATGTCCAGCTATTTTAAGGGCCACTGATAATGCAAGGCAATGCAAAGCAAAATTCTGATAGTATGTTGTTTCGCCACGGGACTAAAAGTCTCAGTATAGTCAACCCCTTCCTGTTGTAAAAATCCTTTGGCCACCAACCGGGCTTTATACCAGGCAATAGGCCCATCAGAATTTCTTTTTATTCAGAAAACCCATTTGCAGCCAATGGCTGTTTTGGCTGAAGGAAGAGGCACAAGGGACCAAGTGCCTTGATCAAGAAGAGCATGATATTCATCAAGCATTGCAGCATACCAGACTGGAGAAGTAAGAGCTTGTTGATAAGTGGAAGGTTCTATATCAGTGAACGAACAAGAAGAAAAGGCCACAAGACAACTTGTTTTTGAGCGAGTAAGCATAGGATGAACATTGGCAGAAGGATTAGGAGGAAGAGATGAAGAAGGTACAGATGGTAAGTCTATAAAAATGGAGTTAATAGGAATAAGAGAGGAAGGATTGGGATTAGAAGGCTGAATAGACTGAGATGAAACTGTAGGAGGCTCGGACAGAGGAGCAGCAACAGCAGCAGTAGGAAGCTCGGACAGAGGAGCAGCAACAGCAGACAGAGGAGCAACAGCAGTAGCAGTAGTAGGAGGAGGAGGATGACCAGACCTAAAAGGAGAGCTAGAGAACCAAAAGAAGGACTGTAAGGTAGAAAAAGAAGAAGACTT
The DNA here is from genome assembly GCA_036172215.1 of Camellia granthamiana. Classification (NCBI taxonomy): domain Eukaryota; kingdom Viridiplantae; phylum Streptophyta; class Magnoliopsida; order Ericales; family Theaceae; genus Camellia; species Camellia granthamiana. The sequence goes on from CM069903.1 coordinate 83,366,228, forward strand.
AGAAGGAGGCTGAGTAGTGGTAAAAGGAAAGATATCCTCATTAAACAGAACATGTCTAGAAATATGAATTTTCCCTGGAGCAGGATCAAGACATCTGTAGCCTTTAAAAGATGAATGGTAACCAAGAAAAACACAAACTGTAGATCGAGGTTGAAGCTTGTTGGAAGTGTAGAGCCGAAGCCAAGGAAAGCATTGATAGCCAAACACCTTAAAAGAGGAATAATCAGGAGAAGAATGAAATAGAATTTCATAAGGAGATTTATTGGAAAGCTTAGAGCTAGGCATCCTATTAATGAGATAGGTAGCTGTGGACACTGCATCAAACCAATACTGTAAAGGCACAGAAGAATGATGTAACAAGGCAATAGTTGTTTCAATGATGTGCCTGTGTTTGCGCTCAGAAACTCCATTCTGTGGAGGTGTATAAGGACAAGACTGTTGATGAAGTATACCATGAGCTTTTAAAAATTGAGTCATTTGAGTATTAACAAATTCGGTGCCTCCATCAGTTCTTAGAACTTGCAGTTTGGTGGAAAATTGAGTTTCAACAAAAACTTTAAATTCCAAAAATTTGGAAAACACTTCACTCTTGTAACACAAAGGATAAAGCCATGTAAACTTACTAAAATCATCAACAAAAAGCACATAGTACTTATATGGAGACAAAGAAGAAAAAGGACCCCACACATCACTATGAATGAGAGATAATGGTTTGTTTACATAGAATTAGAAAGCATAAAAGGAAGTCTATGGCTCTTGGCCACACAACAATGAACACAAGAAGACAAAGGAGCCAAGGTTTTATTAGCAATAGCAGGCAAATGACGTTGCATATGTACAAATTTCAACTGAGATGGATGGCCCAATCTCTTATGCCAAACTTCAGCAGAAACAGCTCCAGTAGTGGAAGTATGAAAAGCATGAGATGAAGAAGGAGGTGAAGAAGTAGTAGGAAAGTGATATAAACCATGAGCACTAAAGCCCTGGTGCAAGACTGCATTCGAAGACTTGTCCTGAACCACAAATGAAGAATCATCAAAAGTGACAGTACAGTTATTATCTTTTGTAAGTTTATGGACAGAAACAAGATTTGAGGAAATAGGAGCATGTAAAACCTTGGTAAGCTTAAAAGAATAATGAGGAGTAGGCAAAATACCTTTCCCTGTGTGTTGGATAGGCAGAGAAGTACCATTGCCAACTGTAACTTGATCAGTACCTTGATATGGTTGGTACATGCTGAGATTGGAGAGGTCATGTGTGATATGATCAATAGCACCTAAATCAAGATACCAAGGAGAAGATTCAGGTGATGTAGAGGCAACATATGCCTTTGGGAAAGATGAATTCTGTGAGTGAGAAGAAGAAGATTGGTGATAGGTAGTATCCAATCGATGCCAACAATCAGAGGCAATGTGATTTGCCTTTCCACAAATTTGACAGATTAGTCCAGAAAGAAATGGTTGTCTGCCTTGTCGACCTCTGCCTCTAGAAGATCTGCCCCCTCGGAAGATACCTCGAGAGGAGCCTCGGTAATTAGGACTTGATCTATCACAAGAATATGATGAAGAAGAACCAAAATGAGAACCTCTTGTAGCAGAATAAGCAACAGATGATTCTAGATTCTGACTCTTTCTTTGTTTTGCTTCAATGTGAATAGATTCAGAACAAAGTAGAGACGTTAATTCAGCCATGGAAATAGCATCCACTCGTGCACGAATGGTAGTTTTAAGAGCATCAAATTCATCAGGTAATCCATTTAAAGTAAGCAACACAAGATCTTCTTCATCAATAGGTGATGAAGCTAGAGCTAGTTGATCAGCAAGATCTTTAATTTGACTCAAATAATCTTCAATGGATTTAGACTCCTTAGTCAGATTGTTCAATCTATTCGTTATTTGATGAATATGAGATCGAGAAAGCAGAGTAAACCTCTTGCATAAGGTGTTCCATACCTCTGCACTGTGTTGCAAATGAAGAACAGATGTGAAAATTACAGGTGTAAGTGTTGCTGTAATACAGCTAAGCAAATGTGCATCAATGAGGTTCCATTGTGCTCGATTTGGATTCAATACCTCTGTACCAGCTGCATTCTTGATCAACAATGGTAGACAAGGAACAGATCCTGTTGCAAAATCTAAAAGCTCAGTTGCACGAAGAATATTGTGAAACTGACTGCGCCAGATGATGAAGTTTGTAGAATCAAGCTTCACTGTAATGAAGGAGTGCAGATTTGAGATCAAAAGATTCAAATTAGCAGGTAAGGATGAAGATGATGAGGAAGCCATGGATGGATCAACCTCAAGCTCGTGAGAGCTTTAGGAAAGCTCTGATACCACGAAGACTTATAGAAAACTTCTTCATTGATTACAATATCTGATTACATGGATATATTTATACAGAATATCTAACAAACTAATAATATCTGTAACTACCTAACTAACTAATGTAACTAACTAACTAATCTAACAAACTTTATCTTCTAGCTAGCTAGGACATAAGCTGTAGCTTTAGAGCTTGAGTTTTGGTTGTAGCTGATGGCAGCAGCTTTTGCTGTGGCTCTGTAGTTAGCATGGTAGCAGCTCTTGTTGTGGCTCTGCAGTTGGCTTGCTGTGGCTCTGTAAATGGCTCTGTAGGTGTGATATTATCAATTATTAATTTTACTTGGTAATGTAAGAGTTTACTTGTTTTTCCCTATTTGAGATTTGTTTTTGATGTTTTTTTGGGATTTGGGTGTATGTGGGTAAGATATGGTTTAATATTTTCATTTTTTCAGAGATTTCGTGGAGTGATTGTAGGAATTGTTGATGTTACTTACTTTTTTTTTTTTCTTTTTTTTTTTTTGAACAACAAAAAAGGCCCTTTATTGATGTTGAAAACATACAAACATATGAACATCAAAGAAAGGATGATGAACATCAAACATATGAACATCAAATTGTTGATGTTACTTACTTGGTGTTACAGTATTGATATTATCCTCCCACTGGCTCCCAACAATACTAACATTGCAAGAGATCCAAACAATCATAATAACATTAAATAAAAACAAATCGTTGGTTACAATACATACACACGATATCACATTTGCAATCACTGGTAACTCCCACACCCGCAAAATAATGACATTACATGAGACCCAAACAATCATATAAACATTAACTGAAACACCATGCATCTGTCGCATTACGTACATGCACAACATCACATTTGGTGTCACTGGTAACCCCCAAAACCATGATGTTAACAATATCACTTAATACCCCACATTATGCACCATTTAAATAACATCGCATGCATTTCGAGCATCAACCTTAATGTCATATTGTTCCACAAACAACCAAAGTAACATCGAAGACACACATACCTGTTGTCATCGCACCAATACACGATTAATGCTGCCGCTAACGAATTGATGTGAAATCGTCGATGTTACGTTGACAATGTTAATCGCACTCCTAGATGTCCCAGTGCCCACGCCGCTTCACCTCTGTAAATTTGCTAGAAGGGGTTTTTGGATTTTCTTGGGTTTTGAAGGGGTTATGTAATGTTATTTGGGGAATAAAGAATGCTAGGTGCAACATTGCCAAATCCGCATCCAACTCACACAAAATGAGGATCAACATTTCAACATCTACAAGGAAACGTTGAAGTTCTAATTTTTGAGCTTCCATTTTGTTCGCAATGGAAGGAAAAGGAAAAAATTGTTATAGTATGCTTTTGGACATTTTGGTAACTACAATATCACCTAAACACTCAATTTACCCCTCTAAACAGCCAACCCAAGCATTACATTCGTGGGTTTAAGTGTAAATAATATTGACTTAGGACTTTTCAGCCTACAAAATAAATTGTAATATTATATGGTTCAAACTATCTAAACTTCAGATTTATTGACGTTTTTCCCTTATTTTTGTTGGAACAATAGAAAAGCTCTTTCTTTCCCCATTCTCTTCCTACTTAATTATAAATAAATGAAAAATGTGTCATTCTTTAATTTTTGTTCCCCCAGACTCGCCCAACAATATAACAAATAATATTAATCAATTAATTTTCTTTAATCAATTAATTTTCTTTAAACTTTTCGTTTTCATTTTAAAATTATTTATTACGTTATTAAAAGAAATTTGGAAGGAAAAAAATTGGGAAGTAAAGTATTGCTCTCAATAAATATATAAAATAAAAAGACCTAAGAGTTTTAAAACCACTAGACAAAATTCCTGACATAGTTGTGTGCTTGTCTACACGGGCTACGTCCCATCTCAATAATACATTGAATAGTGTTTCACAGAAACCCAAGAGGCCACATATATTTATGTTATTATGATGAATATGAAGCAGCAACAAATGTTCACAAACACCAATTGGGAAGTTGGGACAGCCATGGAAGACCATATCCTCCACCATCAACTTCCCTTTGATGCACTAACTAATTGGCCTCTCAACTACCCCCTCCAAAATCATCAAATTCCTTCTTCTTCTTCCTCATCAACCCAATTACCCACCTCCTCCGGTCACTTACTCTCTGGTGATCAAATGGAAAATCATCATCCTCATCATCATCATATGGAAGAAGAAAGAGAAGGAGAAAGAGAAGAAGAAGAAGCAGAAGAAGAAGAAGAAGAAGAAGAGCCAGAAGAAGAAGAGCTAGGAGCCATGAAAGAGATGATGTACAAGATTGCTGTGATGCAACCAGTGGACATAGATCCTGCTACAATTCGAAAGCCGAAAAGGCGAAATGTGAGAATCAGTGACGACCCTCAAAGTGTAGCTGCAAGACACCGGCGAGAGAGGATAAGTGAGAAAATCCGGATTCTGCAAAGGCTTGTCCCCGGCGGAGCCAAAATGGACACTGCATCCATGCTTGATGAAGCAATTCACTATGTCAAGTTCCTTAAACGCCAAATTCGACACCTTCAATCCAATCACCACCCTCCTCCACCACCACTACCACCACCATCTATAGGAGAATATTGGGCAGTTGCACTACCCAACACGGCAATTGGGTCTACCACCTCCCTGGAACCTCCTTATCCTCCTGAGACACCCGGATATGACTTCAGAAGCTCCACCACCATCGCCACTGCCACCGCCACCACCACTACTACCACTGGTGATCCTACATGCTTTAAACTTACCTACTTAATTAATTAGTGTATAATATCAGCAAGTGGGTAGTGATTATTGTGTGCTTTATTGGGATAATAATGATTTATATTGTGCTTGGTGATTATATATTTCAATTTTAAGGGTTTGTTATTTTATGTTGGGGGGTTTCATCACTCATGTGAAGCAAAAGGTTTGTTAGGATTGTGTTGACTAAAACGCTTCCGAATAATCATAACGGTTATCTTGAGTTACGTACATCCACATCTCTCTCTCTCTCTCTATATATATATATATATATTAAAGTAATAATAAGGGGTATGAGTCCTCGCCGGAAAGTTAGTTTGGCCGATACTCTTCCGGGAATAAAACAGTGACGTTATGAGCTATTCAATATGATTACTATATATTATAATTATACTTTCTCTCTCTGTATATGTGGATGGATGTGTTTTTTTTTTTTATCAGCAAAAAGGAACCTTTATAGATGAAAAACCAAACAAGAAGAGAGATTACATCAACAAAGGAGGAGGAAGAGGAGTTTGGTGAGGAACCAAACCCAAGAAGAAGAAGAAAAACAAAGACGAGAACAGCAAAAGAAAACCAACAGACCAAAAGCAAACTGACATCAAACCAATAGCAGAACAGAACCAGCCCACTGCAATTGACCTTGGGATTAACCAATACTCCTGGCACAAAACCAGAACAAGCCTTGCTAGTGACCTTGGCAATATGATCAGTCAGTAGCAACCAGACCTAACCAAACCATGTGGATGGATGTGTTTAAGGGCACATGTGATGTAAGGAGCATATATGCGTATCATTTTTTTTTTTATCAATAAAAAAAATGAAATTAACATATAGTACATACGTTAATACATCAACAAAATATATATATATATATATATGTATGTATATCATGATATCTATATATATGTGATCTGATTACGTTTCATCATTATGAGAACGAGAAAAAGGATGGATGGATGATGATATATCAGACTCCTATTCCTTCCTATATGGTAATTATGATGAGAGAGTAGCTACCAAAATGATTGTTTCTTACAGTACGGATTAAAAACCCTTTAAGCAAATGAAACCCTACACGCTTTTTGCATATATATAGTTCCTTCTCTACATCTTTTTCATCATTGTACAAATTTCTGTAAAACTAAATATTCTTCAAGCCTTTGCATATACATATATAGCTATCCATACAAGTGGGTGGTATGTATTTCATGAATTTGTTCATTTAGTTATGTTTATGTTTGTGTTTTGTGGCCTTAAGATAAAGAGATATTTAATTATGACATATTGTGGTGACTCGATTATAACTCATGATATTAATTATGACTTATTGTCATTATTATTTTATTTATGATTGAGAAAGTGTTTGGGCATATTTTATGATTCATTATTTTTTTAGAAAAAATCACAACCCAATGATCATTTCAAAAAAAAAAAAAATTTCAATTAAGTGCTAAATGTTATAATTTTTAATAATTAAATTTATAAATTTTTGATTAATATGTAAATATTTTGTGATAGTGTTATCTCAGTTATTTTTCTTTTTTTCTTTTTAATTATGATTGAAACTAATTTAGTTATAACATTTATGGTAATCAACATCACAATTTTCATAACTTGTGTGTATTATATATACACGCACATATACTTTGGTGTTGTGAATATGCATAGGTATATGGGTAAGAAATTATAGATTGTTTTGCAAATTCAAAGCTAGAAAGAACTATCGTTAAGGTACAACTTGTTAGATAGGAGGTCCAGTGTATTGTATCAATGACTAATATTCTGATAAATTTGTGTTTTGAGTTTGTATTTGTTTACTTTCAAGTCACTTTGGATTCACACTCTCAAAAAATGAGTTAAGAAATCTTATCTTTTTCAAAACCCTTTCTATAAAAGGAAATGATCATTCATTTCTTTTTTTTATTTATTAAATGATCAGTCTCTTATAACAGTATTGATTCCGTTTGTGATATATTTTTTAATGAATTCAACTTAAAGATAGACGTTAAGAAGGAAAAATCATTATTTTCGATGTCAATCTAGCTTGGGTTTGTTTTGATTTGATGTGATGTTTGGTGCACTCTTCTTCTTTTTTATTATTGATGTCTTTGTATCAATGTGTAATCATCGATCTCACAATAAAATTTCTTTTTTGATCATTAAAAAAAAAAAAAAAAAAAAAAAAAAAAAAAAAAAGAGGAAGCCTGAGTAAATTGAGTTGATATAAACTAATCGATAAACTTAATACAAAGCCCTAAATGGAGAAGATTATGAGAAGCTGGCATCATTTTTCTAGTGCAATGATGCACAATTGTATATTTTGGGGAAATGAAGGAAGCTAAGTTGTTGTTCCATTATTAGTGTTTTGGGTTTATGGTTTTCTTCGTCATCCATTGCCATCTGCAATCACTACTTGAATTTTAATTTGAGTTGTCAGTGTCTTTGCTGGCACGCAGCACTATTTCCTAGTTACTGATGATGAGGGAGTAGCCATTTTTCTCACCTCTTAAATTCTTCTTCTTCTTATTCTTTGTTGCAGGTCATTTTTTATTTTTATTTTTATTTTTATTTTTTAATTATTATTATTTTTTTTAAAAGAATAATTGATGGGCCATTTTTCAATCAAAAAAAATCACTGTACATGAAACTAATTTCATAGACTAGTAGTTTGTCTAGGTATTGTACTACATAGATCAATAATCTAATAGTCGTACTGATTTAGATAGCAATTCGTAAATTAATTCAATTAAAGTTGGTTGAGGTGGATTAACTATTAATTGGAAATCACAAAGGCCTAAGTTAAATAAATAGGCTAAATTGTTTTGTTAGGAGATGGAGAGAGAGTCTTAGGATTTTGAATCTACTAATGATAGCATAATGGCATAATTAATGTATCTAATCCTAATAAATCAATGATTTGGATAATAATGATGTATCATAGCTATAAGTCTCGATATTAGTATATTCAACTCAGAGGAACAAGTCAACTTTGGTAGCCCTAAATTGTCCACACTAAAAACTAGGGTTTGTAGTATGATTCATCTCCCCTAATGATTTGTCACACAGTTTGTATATGTAAACAAAGAAAATAGTTCTATGATTATATATTATTAATCACAAAAATCAAACACATTAATCAAACAAAAACTAAAGCCATACAACAATTACCCAAGCCGAAGAAAAACTAAAATCAAAATGATCTTGACCCTAAGAAGAGAACTTAGCGTAGACACCCTATTTTGACTTATCTTGAAACTTAGGAATCCTAGATAATCCCCGATGATGAATTGTTACATTTCTAATGCTTTGGAATCCTTGGATCACTGTCGGGCTTGCTGGTTTGCCATTCACTCTTCCTCAAGCCCATTTTCTTAAATCTTTTCAAACTTGATCAAAATTATAAAATCTTTCTAAAAGGTTACCGACTATGTATCCAATTAAATTTGAATTATCGATTTTCCAAAGGAAATTATGTTTTATGATTAAAAAAAAATGTCAATTTAGAGTTAATTGAATGCATAAAGGTAACAAAAGGGCTCAAGAATCACAATTGTAGATCGAGGAATCGTGTGGCCTAATAAGGAAGAGATTATAGAGCCTGCTAAGAAGAGAGATAGTGCATCTTAAGTCCCATATGCCTAAGTAGTATACTAGGTCTTCTTGTGTGAACCGATTCGATTAGATAGTTAGAAATAGATTAGATATAGTTAGTTAGATGGTTAGCTTGTGTAATACGACTGATATATATATATATATATATGTCATGTATGTACTATCTGGTTGATGAATTCAATTGATTGTTTCATCATGGCCCATTGGTCCAGTCACGTACGGCTGCACATGTCCAATCAACTCATAGGTCAACGCTGCTTGTTTTTGCTATGAATGGATATCCTATGTATATGTATGAAATGTATTTCTCATCATGGTTCTGGATACTAAGGGACCTATCTTTACTTGCTACTTGAGGGTGGATTTGTCTAATCGGTGTATGGACTAGTCATACACTTGTCTTGGTCGTCTAATCGGTGTATTGACCAATTCTACATTTGTTTTGTTTTGCTCCATTAGATGTACATCATTATTATCTTTTGAAATGAAAGTTCTTGATAAGATATAACTCGCTTTGATTAAAGCCCTTGAAAAGATATGTTTGGAATTGTATGAAACTGTTATTTAACAAGTTATTGTTTTGGAAAAGCTATTGATGTCCATTCATCTAACCACTTTGTTATAGTACTGTTCAATGGCTTTGGCTTATCCTCTTTCCTCGTATGTATGTAGGTGAAGAAAAAGAATGTACTTATGAGAGCTTAGAAAGCCTTGTACATGTACTAGCTTGGGAAGGAGAATAGATTATCTTGTAATAGATTAATTGTGCTTTTGTAAGCTTGTACATTTGTGTAATATTGAAAAAGTTGCTGAAACTATTGCATGTTTTATTTCATATAATTATGTACTATTCTGACAGGATATTTCAAATGTACCCAATTAAAAAAATAAATGGCTCTCGCAACGTAAAATAAAAGTTTACTCCAATTATCAAAAGAGTCTAACTTGTTTTATTTAGTTAAGCCTTTGGTAGTTGAAAACTACTGGTCAGTCACCATATTGTCTTGTTTTGAGTGGAATGGATCGTGGCAAAAACTCTATGGAGTCAGTAAGAAGGTGCGACTGCACGTTGACTGTAGTGACCCTCATTCCCGCCTCAACCTTGTACACGAGCAATTGCATGAACTTGTTTTGCTAAGCTTGCATTAGTAAACTTTGACTTGTTTAGCCTAGAGTGAGATCCTTGTCTTGCTTTACACTTATGTGAAATTGTTTGTTAGTCTTGTTCCCTCTTGGTGAGTCTAGCCGAGGACCTCGTAAGCCGAGGTAAAACCCTTGAACCTCTCGCACCTAGGATCACTTTGGAACCATTTCGGTTGACCTCCATCTTCACCCCGGCATATTGGCCGAGGTGTGTTTTGTCTAAGCCGGAACGCTATCCTTGCACCCAGTGGTCTTATTCCTGGACGAGTACGACCTAGACCGAGGTGTGGCACATCTAGGCCGAGGTGTGGCACAGCTAGGCCAAGTGTTGTCCTTCCTAGCCGAGATCACTGATACCTTGTCGTCGGAGCCGATGATTTCACCTGATGTCGTCACCTTGCCAGAAAGCCCATACCGTCTTACTTGTAGAACACCCTTTGTCATGTTCTTGTCTTGTCTGTCAGCCACCTGCTGAGGAAAACCCAACCAGCTATTGCCACGTGTCCCAGCTGAGGATTGAGTCTGAAATAAATCGAGAGAACCCATTATTTTGTATCATATCTTTGTTCTTGAGGAGAGAGAAGCTCTAGAAGAAGAAGGAGGAGTTTTAGAGTGAGAGAGTAGATTGCAAGCTTGATTCCTAGAGATCAAACCGTTAGATTCGCATCTTGAGGTTAGATTCTTGATCTGCTTTTGTGATTCTTTATGTCCATCTAGCTGCATTGCACGATCTAGCATGATTCATGAGCCATGCATTGATTTTAAAGATTGATTTTAGAAAGAGAAATGGTGTTCTTGGGCTCTTGAAGAAAAGTCGTGTTTTGATCCAAAAACTTACACCAAGCTCCGTGTTTTTGTGTTTGTTTTCACGAAATCTTTAAGTACGGGTACCCAGGTCCATGTTTTCGAACTCATTTCATGAAAACCCAGATTTCGTAATAACAAGTTTGATCTTTGCATTCATCTTCTTCATGTTCATATTCTTTAAGAGGGAAACCCAGATTTTACCAGACTTCTTTCCCTTGAGTATGGTCGTCGGGAACGCACCTCGGCCAAGGGGTGTGTGACCTCGGCCTAGGCCTGGTTGGTACCCAGCTTGTTTTCCGAAGTGTGAAGCAGTGCCTTGTTTTGGTTTGTCTTAATTTTAATAAATACCGAGATCATTACGTTTCATATCCATCTTTGAGTATCTCTTCTCGTCTTCTTGAAATGCATTCAATGGGAATTATTATGTGCTTGTAGGCCTTGGATCCTTGCCTGAAACCTCCACACCCGAAGAACTATGTGAGTGGTATTTTTAATAAAGCTATATTATAAAGTTTTGATGAAAGCCTTGTTTTATTTGTTGGAAAAGTATTTGATCATGAATGATTATTCCTAGTTTTGTATTAAAGACCATATATGCTTGATGACATTCTTGGTGAAAGTCCTTAGTGTCGGGGACTATAATGCAACGATACCCTTGTCTTGAAAGTCCTTAGTGTTGGGGACTATAATGCAACGATACCCTTGTCTTGAAAGTCCTTAGTGTCGGGGACTATAATGCAACGATACCCTTGTTTTGCCACTGACGGTGTTCCGCGTGGGCTTGCTCGGAATGTCATTCTTATATTGTATTGATGCTAGTAAGCATTCCTTGATTTTGTATATGATATGCTATGTATTGTTTGAAAAGAGATCTTGAATATCATTCATGCAAACCTTTATTTCTAATATCATTCACTGAGTATCCAAGTTCACCCTCTCTATGTATATATGTAGGTGACGAGCTAGAAGGCGGTGACGCCTAGACGTATTTGCCGATGTGTTTTTGGATTCATGTTTTGCGCCATCTTGAAGATCATGCTTCTCGGCTTACATTTTATTTCTTTTGTATATGTCGGCCTGAGAAGCCTTTTGGTCAAGATGTAAAAATGTACTTTATTTTATTCGTATTCAAGTTGTAAGACTATGTTTTAATGTATGGCATTTCATTTAATCTATGCACGGCTCTTATGGACTAGCTAGTTTAAAATTTATTGCTTCCGTACTTGCTAGCCCCATATGTAATGCTCTATTTGTGTGTGAATTTTTGAAAGTTGGCCTTCGGTAATCTCGGACTACTGGCCATCATGGCACCATTCTACTAGGGGCGGAATGGGGTCGTGACAGATTGGTATCAGAGCACAAGTTTCCTCATAGTACGTTATTCACACACTCGAGTCCTAAAGAGCATAGGATGTCCCTTAGAATGGTTTTAGGATTTGCATCATAATGCTTGCTACTTGATAAGGTGTGCATCATCTCGGCATGATTATTTGTTACTTGCATACATGCCGTTTGTTTAGTTGTTTTAAAATCATATTTTGCATACTCTTAGCAACATGAGAAGGGGTAGACCACCGGTTGGACGAGATTATGACGAGGACAGATTGGATAGGTTGGTTGAAGGTTTGGTTCGTGAACTGAGACAACCTAGGCCACAGGATACCAGTACTACATCTAACCAGGCCGAGCAGACAAACGGCCGACATGCAATTCCACCTCCACCTCCTCCAGCGCCGCAAGTGCCCCCGCAGCAAGCTTTATATGGGGACGGTACCATAGCCCTGATCAGAGAGTTCAAGAAGATAAAGCCACTGCGATTCCAAGGGGGTATAGAACCGATGAAGGCCGAGGCATGGGTTTTGGAAATGGAGAAGTTGTTCAAAATTTTTCCCAGTACCGACGCTCAGAAGGTATCGCTGGCAACGTTCACGTTGGATGACCACGCTCGTAGATGGTGGATGATGGTTCGAGAAGATAACCCGGGCTTGACTTGGGCCAGATTCTTGGAGTTGTTCTACAACAAACATTTTCGCCTTAGCGTTCGAGATCGAAAGACCACAGAGTTCCAGAACTTGACACAAGGTAACAAAACCGTGGCAGAATACGACCGTGCTTTCACGGAGCTGGCGAGATATGCACCTCACATGGTTAATGATGAGTATAGGAAGGCCAGGAAGTTTGAAAGCGGACTTCACGGACTGATACAGGATCGAGTCAACATGCTCAACATGCCGACATACGCCGGAGTATTAGACAAGACCATTCTGGCGGAGGCTAATTTAAACCGATACCAGAGTTCAGGGGAGTGTCAGAGGAAGAGGCAGAATCACGATAATCGCCGAGTTCCGTTCAACACCAAGAAGAAGGTATGGATTCGATTTGGGTCATAGTGGATAGGTTAACCAAGTCAGCACATTTCTTACCTGTTAAAACTACATTCAATGCCGATCAACTTGCTTCGTTGTATATGGCTGAGATTGTGAGACTTCATGGTGTGCCGATGTCCATCGTGTCAGACCGAGATCCGAAGTTCGTTTCTAGATTTTGGCAGAGTCTACAGAGAGCCTTGGGAACCGAGTTGAGTTTTAGCACAGCATTCCACCCCCAGACAGATGGGCAAACGGAAAGGATAATCCAAACTCTTGAAGACATGCTCAGATTGTGTGTATTGGATTTCAAGGGAGGTTGGGAGTCGCATCTACCATTAGTAGAATTCGCATATAACAACAGTTACCAAGCCAGCATTGGCATGGCGCCGTATGAAGCTTTATATGGAAGGGAATGCAGATCGCCGATATGTTGGACTGAAGTGGGGGACAAAGCTTTGATTGGGCCCAAGTTAATTCAAATAACAACTAAGAAGATTAAGCTCATCCAGCAGAGGATAAGGACCGCACAGAGTCGACAGAAGAGTTATGCCGACCAGAGGAGAAGGGAGTTAGAATTTGAGGTTGGGGACCATGTATTTTTGAAAATCTCGCCGATGACAGGAGTTTCAAGATTTGGGAAGAAAGGGAAACTAGCACCCCGATATGTTGGGCCATTTGAGATTCTTGAGAAGATTAACCCCGTTGCCTATAGACTTGCTCTACCACCAGAATTAAGCCGAGTCCACAACGTGTTTCATGTTTCGATGTTGAGAAAGTATGTCCGAGACCCACTACGTGTAATTGATCATTCCGGGATTGTGGTTAATGAAGATCTAGGCTACGAGGAGAAACCGATGAGAATTATTGACAGACAAGTGAGACAGTTGAGGAACAAGTCGATACCAATGGTAAAGATTGAATGGAAGGAGCATTATGGCAGAGAGGCTACCTGGGAAAAGGAAGAAGAAGTGAGAATCCGTTATCCGGAGTTATTCGTAGGACAAGGTAACTTAAGTTTGGGGACCAAACTTCTTTAAGGAGGGTAGACTGTAGTGACCCTCATTCCCGCCTCAACCTTGTACACGAGCAATTGCATGAACTTGTTTTGCTAAGCTTGCATTAGTGAACTTTGACTTGTTTAGCCTAGAGTGAGATCCTTGTCTTGCTTTACACTTATGTCAAATTGTTTGTTAGTCTTGTTCCCTCTTGGTGAGTCTAGCCGAGGACCTCGTAAGCCAAGGTAACACCCTTGAACCTCTCGCACCTAGGATCACTTTGGAACCATTTCGGTTGACCTCCATGTTCACCCTGGCATATTGGCCGAGGTGTGTTTTGTCTAAGCCGGAACGCTATCCTTGCACCCAGTGGTCTTGTTCCTGGACGGGTACGACCTAGACCAAGGTGTGGCACATCTAGGCCGAGGTGTGGCACAGCTAGGCCAAGTGTTGTCCTTCCTAGCCGAGATCACTGATACCTTGTCGTCGGAGCCGATGATTTCACCTGATGTCGTCACCTTGCCAGAAAGCCCATACCGTCTTACTTGTAGAACACCCTTTGTCATGTTCTTGTCTTGTCTGTCAGCCACCTGCTGAGGAAAACCCAACCAGCTATTGCCACGTGTCCCAGCTGAGGATTGAGTCTGAAATAAATCGAGAGAACCCATTATTTTGTATCATATCTTTGTTCTTGAGGAGAGAGAAGCTCTAGAAAAAGAATGAGGAGTTTTAGAGTGAGAGAGTAGATTGCAAGCTTGATTCCTAGAGATCAAACCGTTAGATTCGCATCTTGAGGTTAGATTCTTGATCTGCTCTTGTGATTCTTTATGTCCATCTAGCTGCATTGCACGATCTAGCATGATTCATGAGCCATGCATTGATTTTAAAGATTGGTTTTAGAAAGTGAAATGGTGTTCTTGGGCTCTTGAAGAAAAGTCGTGTTTTGATCCAAAAACTTACACCAATCTCCGTGTTTTTGTGTTTGTTTTCATGAAATCTTTAAGTACGGGTACCCAGGTCCATGTTTTCGAACTCATTTCATGAAAACCCAGATTTCATAATAACAAGTTTGATCTTTGCATTCATCTTCTTCATGTTCATATTCTTTAAGAGGGAAACCCAGATTTTCCCAGACTTCTTTCCCTTGAGTATGGTCGTCGGGAACGCACCTCGGCCAAGGGGTGTGTGACCTCGGCCTAGGCCTGGTTGGTACCCAGCTTGTTTTCCGAAGTGTGAAGCAGTGCCTTGTTTTGGTTTGTCTTAGTTTTAATAAATGCCGAGATCATTACGTTTCATATCCATCTTTGAGTATCTCTTCTCGTCTTCTTGAAATGCATTCAATGGGAATTATTATGTGCTTGTAGGCCTTGGATCCTTGCCTGAAACCTCCACACCCGAAGAACTATGTGAATGGTATTTTTAATAAAGCTATATTATAAAGTTTTGATGAAAGCCTTGTTTTATTTGTTGGAAAAGTATTTGATCATGAATGATTATTCCTAGTTTTGTATTAAAGACCATATATGCTTGATGACATTCTTGGTGAAAGTCCTTAGTGTCGGGGACTATAATGCAACGATACCCTTGTCTTGAAAGTCCTTAGTGTCGAGGACTATAATGCAACGATACCCTTGTCTTGAAAGTCCTTAGTGTCGGGGACTATAATGCAACGATACCCTTGTCTTGAAAGTCCTTAGTGTCGGGGACTATAATGCAACAATACCCTTGTTTTGCCACTGACGGTGTTCCGCATGGGCTAGCTCGGAATGTCATTCTTATATTGTATTGATGCTAGTAAGCATTCCTTGATTTTGTATATGATATGCTATGTATTGTTTGAAAAGAGATCTTGAATATCATTCATGCAAACCTTTATTTCTAATATCATTCACTGAGTATCCAAGCTCACCCTCTCTATGTATATATGTAGGTGACGAGCTAGAAGGCGGTGACGCCTAGACGTATTTGCCGATGTGTTTTTGGATTCATGTTTTGCGCCATCTTGAAGATCATGCTTCTCGGCTTACATTTTATTTCTTTTGTATATGTCGGCCTGAGAAGCCTTTTGGTCAAGATGTAAAAATGTACTTTATTTTATTCGTATTCAAGTTGTAAGACTATGTTTTAATGTATGGCATTTCATTTAATCTATGCACGGCTCTTATGGACTAGCTAGTTTAAAATTTATTGCTTCCGTACTTGCTAGCCCCATATGTAATGCTCTATTTGTGTGTGAATTTTTGAAAGTTGGCCTTCGGTAATCTCGGACTACTGGCCATCATGGCACCATTCTACTAGGGGCGGAATGGGGTCGTGACATTGACCATGTGCGGCCACAGGTCGCAACGTGTAGCCGTGGATGAAGAAGTGCGGCCACAGAGGCAATTGGTGTGTATCATGTGAGATCTTAGTATATACCCCTTTTCTCTCCCTTTTTCACTCCTTGCACAAACAAAACAATGTATGTACACATTTTCTTCATTCTCTTTTCTTCTACTACCTTATTTCCCTCTCTTCAACTTCTAGGAGCAAATTGTGGTAATTTAAGATATCAAAATGGGAATTTGCCCTTGAAATCAAGAACAAACCTTGTAGAGATTGTTTATCTTCTTTGATGTAAGGTTTATCTTTCTTTAGATTGTATAATTGAATAGTTAACATGTGGTAATTTGTATATAGTTGAAACAAATTGAGACAGTTGTGTTGATTTGAACTTAGGCATGTGTTGTATGAAACCTAATTGCATAATATAACCTCTTAGATTGTAAACCTCTAATCATGTTGGAGACACCCCATTTTGACCGCCTCTAAGACTTGGATGCTTTATTCCAAACACCCAATGATGAAAGTTACACTGTGCAATCTTTTGAATTCTCAGCGAAGGAATTTGGTTTCAAGCTCTAATTCCAAACCTTACACCTCATTTTGGCCAAACTATTTTAGACCTTAAAACCCTCTTTTTAAAAATATCTTTTCAAATGTTTCTATGATGTTCTGGGGCTCGCACTTCGATTAAACTATTGCACTTTTCGATAAATCAAGTAAGGAAAAGTTGGAAATACATGGAAGGGAGGTGAACTCTTTGAAAAATCTTTAAAAACATCTTATTTAAAGGTTTGAAGTTGAAAGAAATAGGAGGGGATGGAAGAAAACTAGTTTAGGAAAAAGTCGGGCATCAAACCGTTAGGAAATAAATGAGCAGCCTTCACTAAATTAGGCATATCTCTATGACCACTTAGAATTTATATGTGAGGCCATCATTATTGGAAAGTAGACTTCTAGTGCTTCAATTTAGACTCAAGAATCTCCTAAAACCAAGTCTGGATCAGGGAGATATGCCCATTTGAAATCGGGCTTAAAAATAATTTTTTTGAACCCAGCCGGGTTTGTTTAGATCCGACCATGGCTTGTTTAGACCCGGCCGGGTTTCAATGAAAACTTGTCCAGAGTGCCTTTTTAGACTAGCCTTGCATTATTTGGTCCGGTCGTAGGTTTTGGGGCCTGGCCGGGTCTCATTAGCACCAAACAGGACAGCTGGTGGGAATTTGCCAGTTGATTTTTGAAGATATTTTTGACTATATTGGCTCAAATTCTATAAATAGACCCTCTACCTTCAAAATTAAAGGTTAAAAGATTTTCCTAAGGGCTTTGAAGGATATTGAAAGCTAAAACCATCTTCCGTGTTCCTTTGATCTTCAAATCTTCTTGAACAATGCATACATAATACAAACAATATTAGAGCTTGTCCTTGAAACTTTTTGTTGAAGTTTCAAACCATATTTCATAAACTTGAGGGTGTTTGGAATCAAGTTTGATCAACAACCAAAGTTTGCTCTCTTTAAGAGGTTTAAGCTTGTCACCTTTTTCCTTACTTTCATTTTAATCTTTTTCTATCTTTTTCTTGCGTTTTCCTACTGTTTTGGATCCATCCCAAGCATTGGAACTTGAGGTTGAAGAGCTACCAAAGGTAGAGAGACTTAACAGCCTTTCTTGCACCTTATCTCATAGCGCATACCCTTTGTTTTTGCACTCTTTTCTTTGGTTTTCATACCGATTTTCAGAGCTTAAAAAGGCTGAAAAACATGGTTTAGATGTCCCAAAAGTGGAGGGGTTAGCCACCCCTCCTTAGTCTTGCTTACTAGTTTTGTATCTCTTTGTTTTTGCCTATCTTCTGTGCTCTTTGAACATGGTTTTAGCCACTGTTTTTGGACTGTTTTGGGGTTGGAATATGTGATTTAAAATTGCAAAAAGTGGAGGGGTTAGCCACCTCTCCATAATTTTTGTTCCATAATTTTTTCTTTACTCTTTTTACTTACCTTCTCTTGCTTTTACCACAGTTTTTTTTTTTTTTTTTGGGTATTTGTGGGCTGTTTTAATGTCTTTTAAATTTATGCTTTGAATACCTTTCTTGTTGTGTTGTACGTTGTCATGACTTCAGTTATTTAGGCCTTAGACACCGAGTCATTCGAGTTAATAGCTTTCTTTACTTAGTTTCTATGTAAAGAGTTCCATTTTTGGTAATAATCAACTTCGCATAATCATTTATGCGCCCTCCCTCCTTTCTTGGTTTTCTTTGTTTGAGAGTAGTTTCAAGCGATTGATTTTCGAGGCATAAGAAAGAGACCTCCTATGCTCAATGGTTTAATCTCTTCGAAGATTCATTGTCAAGGCATAGTCTCTCTTTCATGCTAAGGATCACTTATCGTATGACATTTCTCTTTATTTAGTGGACTTAAATATCACTTTGGACAAAATGATTAAGCAATGGAATGGTAAGTTGAAAAAGGCTAATAAATTTGGCTTAAAATCAATTCAATCGACATAAAGAAGATGACTAAAATTAGTTGAATTCGACCGGACGTTATGCCGAGTCCATCGCGTCATGAGTCGTCATATATTAATTCATGATATTTTGATGAATTTTGAGGCGGGTCGACCTCTTTCTTTGAGCTAACTTCATGACAGGAAGGAGGGGTGGCTGTCTTTCATTGCATTTATTAACTTTTTATCCAAACGTATTCGAAATCATCAAGCAATCAACTTGCTACCATTGATGGTTTTGGAACCGAATCCGTTCTTCTCTTGAGCTTCCCTGTGACAGAGAAGAGCAGGAGGGACAAACAAAGCATAAAAAGGCTCTATCTGCACTGTTTTCACCTCAAAGCACAAAAATATTTTTTTGCATGAAAATAGGGCACGACCGGCCTTGTTTAGAGCTGGCCAAGCCTCATTGGGGGCCGGCGGGCTCCAATGTTTGGTAAACAGATCACTTTTGGCAGAAATATGGGGCAATGGCTGAGGGTGAAACAGAGCAAGTGCACAAAAGGCAGACAAAGCAGTTTCTGTAAACGGCTTTCATTGACGCACATGCGATCCTTATGCATTAATGTTGTAATACTATTGTTCATCTTATTGTTGTAACTATTATTGTTGTTTAGTATATTGTTGTAATTATTATTGTCATATTGTCTTGTTGTAATAAATTAGATAGTTAGTTTGTTTATTATTCATTCGGATTTGTAATAAGTAGTTAATTCGGGCACTTAGATATTCGGACCCTCTTGCACGAGGGAAAAATATGTAATATTTATGTATGTCTTCCAACCTGTAATGCGCCAAATTTCTAGCCCAAATGATAATACAACAATCATGGCTCTTTCAAGAAAAACCGAATATAAATTTTCAAACTTACATTACATGATACAATAGTTCTTCATGTAACAATACATTAATCCAACAACAAGTAAATAAACAAATAAATACCCCCAAGGGTTACAAGTTTCCAAGGCTAGAACCTGGTTATACAAAACGATTATTCAAATCCACATAAACACAGCCCTTAGCTTACACACAGAGTCACAGCAAAATGAGAGCATTGTACTCCCAACACACATACTTCCACGCCCCTAGTTGAGTGAGATCACCACATCTTTTCCTACACAAAAATCCCGTAGGGTGAGCACAAAGCCCAGTAGGAAATTCTTAACAAAGTATGTACATTTTATACAAGTCTCAAGAGATGAAATGCACATGCCATGCTATGCCCTTTTTGAAAATAAATCACATTTTCATCTTTTGAAAACTATCATGCTCAATGATATCATGCAATTTCAATTGTTCAAAATTTAAGAATTTATTTCAAGGGCAGTAAATATGACTCTGGTAATCCCTAGGTCCGTGTTTGCAAGTAGACTATACAAGTACTACCAAATTGTCATTTTTACAGGTATTAACCGGAAGGCTCGACACCTATTCGCGCGGGTTTTCGGTTTTTCACCCCGAACTCTCAGACCAACTTATTCAATATCATTTACACTACCTATCAAGACTTACCAACGTAACAATATCATTCATGGATTTTCAGTCTCTTTTAAAAAAATCCCCAAATTCTAGGTTTTCTCACCAAAACTATACAACTCAAATCTTTTGAAAGAAAACTTTCCAAAATCATCTTTTCTTCAATCAACGAAGATCAAAACCCATAAGATCATTTTAAAAGAACAAGAGACAAACCCACTTTCAAAATCGCTCAACTTCTCGAATCAACAATCAATTTTCAAAGCTATCGAAAGATGATTTCGAAATCTTCCAGATCTTGCAAAAATATATATATAACTATAAGAAAATCCCTACCTCAAATTTTAAAGAAGAAATGAGATGAAACCCCTAAAATCAACGGTGTCGAAACTCAATCTTCATCGCACACAACGAAGCCCTCGAGAAGTTAACCAACTTTAATGAAGAACTTATGGCAGAACTCTAATGGATCTTGAGAAATCAAGGTTTTGATCCAATTTGGCGTAGGGAAATGTAGAGAGAATGGAGCGGAAAGGGTTTTTAGAGAGAGAGAGATATACAAAAGTGATTTGAAATATCAGATTCACGAACTGATATAACATGGTCTGCTCGAGCATGAAAAGCCCTGCTGTAGACACCCCATTTTTGACCGTCTTCAAGACTTGGTTGTGCTTGCAGGTACATCCAACAACAAGTTCGATTGCTCATCGGGTACTCGACTTTCACGGCGGAACGTCACAGGTTTGAGCTTTCCAAACCCTGTATTCTTTCTGCCCCATTTTTGGACCATGTATTGGCCCTTCCAGCTTTATTCTCTTGGTGCACTGTCGGCCATCACCTGCCACTGCCGGCCATGCCTTTGTTACTGCCGGCCATTGATTAAGCCTGCCGGCCATCAATGAGCCATTGCCAGCCACCACTGATGGCCGGCAGACCTCTTGTCTCAGTAGGTTTCACGCCAGATCTTTTGAGCCAGCTGGTTTTCACTCATTTCTCCTCCATACACGTGTATGGAGGGATGAAGCTCTTGCCAAGCTTGTTTAACAAGCTTTGCATTGCTCCCTTCTATATAAGGAGAGGCCCTCTCTCCTTAGCAGAGGTTCAGCCATTTTTGAAGAGAAGATATATCTCTCTCTATATTTCTCACTCTCTCTCTCTCTCTCTCTCTCTCTCTATATTGCATAGAATAGTGTTCTAAAGTCTTTTTTTTCTTGCACTTTTGCACTACAACACATAGAGATACACCACCACCTTTGGACTGAGGTTCTTGAGAGTGTTACTTGAGCTCTGAAACTTGTTTTTTGGCCCCTGAGGTTGCTGGTTTCGAGGTTGATCTTCAAGGGTGAGTATTTCCCCCTTTTTAGCATTTTTTGTATCTCATTTTGGTCATCCTTGAATATTGTTTTAGGCCTTACTTTCAACTGAAAAAAGTTTTGTATTTAAGTGCTTTTGATGATTGTTTAAGGTCTTCTTGGTGTTAAGGGTGCACAACTCTCTTGTTTGCCTTGTTGGGCTTTGTTTTGTGCCATGCTTTAAGGCCTTCGAGGTAGTCATGGTTTGGCCTTTTTAGCCACTGAAATCTAGTGGATTTTCAGTGATAGGCATGTGGTTTTGAGGCCTCAAATCAGAGGGGGTGACCCCCCTCTCTTTTTGTTTTGTTTGCTTGTATCATTGGCCTATCAAAGGAGCATGTGTCCCTTTACTTTTGAGGCTTAGTTCAGGTCCTTTTTTGTGACTTTTAGGATCTGCCTTGACTCTGTCCATGGCTGGTTTGGCCATCTTTTGCATGCTTCATGTATGTGTAGTGTAATCCCATTTGTGGCTCATCAAAGTAGCATGTCTTTCTTGCATGTGTTGGCTCCATTTCAATAGGTTTTTGGTGATGTTTTACCATGCCTTAGATCTTTTTTGGGTTGGTTTTGTCACTCTATGCATGCCTAATACACTTGTAGTGTAAATCACTTAAACTAGTTTTATATGCTTCATGCTTTGACATGTCATTTTAGCTTGTTTTGTTTCCATTTCAGTAGGTTTTTGGTGATGTTTTGCCATGTCATACCTCTTTTTTGGTTTGGTTTGGTCATCTTGTGCATGCTCCATATACTTGTAGAACAAATCTTGCTTACTAGCCCTATGTGCATGTTGATTTGACTCATCATTCCAGCATATTTTGGCTTTGCTCCAGCATAATTTTATTCTTATTTTGGGCTGTTCTAAGACTGTTTTGGGCTGCCATGGTCATATCACTCATGTTTTGTATAGCTATAGTGTAAATGCTTTGACTAGCCTTGTGTTTGAGGCCCCTACCATGCCATACATGTGATGTTTACATGCTTTGCCATCATTTCGAATGTTATTTCAGTCCATGAAATGTGGTTATACACCTACATTTGACATGCTTTAAATGCCTTGAAGAGTTGATGTTTTATGTCTCATGAATGGATCATAGTGCATGCCATTAAGCCTAGGCCTTTGGGTCTCATATCAGTGCATTTTTGGTCTTGATTATACCATGATGTAACTCTGTTTTATGCTGTCCAAGTCATGCCATGTTTGGTTTTAATAAGTGTAGTATAACACCCCTTTTGTAGCCTTGCATGCTTCATGTTTTGGCCCTTTGTTCTAGCTTGTAATGGCTAGGTGCAAGCATGTTTTTAGTCTCACCTTGACTGCCTTGGGACTGTTTTTGATCCCCTTGCCCCTTTGGGGCTTGCTTTGTATAACCTTGGCTTAAGTCCTTTTGCTAATTTCGAGCTTTGAGCTTTCTCGCATGCTTTGTTTGTCTTGTTAAGGTGGTTTGGCACCATTCCATGCATGTTTTCAGAACTTGTGGTGCTGTCACATATCCATACTTGTCACTCTTCAAAGTGTGCTTAAGAGTTGCATCTTTGCGCCTTAATCCTTGAGCCAATTGGCATGCATGTTTGCCTTGCCTTTTCATGCTTGTCATATCATCATTTCAGCACTAATGGCCACTGATTTGGGGCATGACTGAGGTCTACTCTTTTGGTTTAAGTCCATTGTGTATGCTATGTATATTGCATTGAGTATGCCACCATTGCATTGAGCATGCTAATTGATATTCGCATTGAGTATGCTAGTTGTTGTTAGCATTAGCATTGTGCATGCCATTAGCTTTGTTAAGTTAATCATACTACCTTGCATTGAGTATGCCATGTAGTTGCATGTTTGCATGCTTAGGACATATTGCATGTTTGCCATGCTTGTGTTGCATTGTTGTTTGGATTAAGTGTTAATCCAAGCACGAGGAACGAGGGGCGTTTCATACTTCAAGTGATGAAACGTGTCTCAATTCTCGGTCGCTGACGCTCTTGATTATCCATGATAGAGTTCTAGGCATTTAGGTGTTTATTTGTGCATTCATTTATTATTGATTTGCACAAATTGGATCTTTGGCCATCATGCATCGGGATGCATGATTGATGGTCGTGGATCCAATTATGCCTCTTCCTTGATGTTTCGAGGTGATATGGGGTGGCATAGTGCATACATACCCTTGGGAGACCCTTAATTTTCTCTATTTCGTGCTCTACTGCAGCTCGGTGTCACAGCACACCAGTGGCCGGCAGTGCCTTGCAGATGGCCGACAAATGGTCGGCAGTGGTTCCCCATGGCCGGCAGGCCACTGGTGCATTCCCCAGCACTGTTTTGGTAAGATTCAGCAACTAATTCTCAAGGACACCCTGCATACAGAGCCTCTAAAGAACATTTGGAGAGCTTTCGGGACGGGAACCGAGCATGCATCCTATTCTCTTTCAAGCAAAGCTGGAGCAACCTATTTTAATGTTTTACTTGTTAGTTAGCTTTAATTTGTAATTTAATTAGTTAATTTGTTAATTAATTAAGTGTTGTAATAATTAGTAAGTAGATTGCTTATTATTCAATTTGGTTGTGTAATAATTAATTAGCTTGTTAGTTAGTTAATTAGTTGGTTTGTATTATTCATTCGGACCCTTCGTCGAGAGGACGAATTTTGTAATAAGTGTGCGTGAGTGTGTGCATGTCTTCCAACCCCACGTCTTTCTCCCTTTTACTTAACCGCTTATAATGGTTAGTTCTAGAGCATAATTTCAATTAGCATCCTTATGCTTTGCATGCGTGCATCCATTCATCTATATTGCATGCACCGGGTTCGGCACATCATACTAACTGCATCATATTTCGATTTGAATACATGATTATCAATTGCTGCATCTCACATGCCATTTTAGAATAACCGAGCCTATTTATAGTTGCATTTCGCATGTGTTGCATTAGCCATCTTAACATGAACTAGGATCATGCATTGATTACTAACTAGTTTCTGTTTTGGCTCGGAGTACACTGTGAGTGTTTATGCTTTAGCATATTGCATGTGTGTTATTGATTGCCATGAAAGCATGCTTGCCATGAGGCTAACTGCTTAGTTGATTAACTGCCTGAATGCCTGTGGGTGAAGGTTGGATTACTTGAATTGGGACAATTCTTTGAAATCCGTGTTTTAGCCTACTTGCAAGTAGCAAACTTCAAACCATTTTCAAACAAACGGATATGCAATGCTTTGTTCCAAATTAGGCGATCTACTCTATACTTGTTTGCTGTGCGCATCACATAGTAATTCTAGCTAATTAATCGGAATAAGAACACATGTGTTTTCAAAAATAAGATATCATGTTTAGTAGTAGCCGATCTTTGATCGGGCGAGCGGGGGTGCTCATAGATGACCTTTCCCAATCGTACCCAAGTTCCCGAGCCGAGACAACTTTGGTGATGACGGACACGTGGCCTTAGGCAACGAGTCAGGATTTCTTAAATTTCCCCAAAAATAAAATATTTAGGTGGCGACTCTATATTTGGCAAAGCAGTCCATGTTTGGCACTTCTTTCTTAAAAATCAGTTTGCCACAACGATTTGCCAGATTTGGACTCTTTGGTGATTTATCGATCTTGCATTGCACTTTGCGAGATCAGATTCAGAACCGTGGCATTGATTCCGAACTGTAGTAGCTCAGAACAAAACAAGATTCGCGCCTTTGCAAGAAGCGCAGATATCGGAGAGTTCCCAGGAGCGCGTCTACACCTGCTCGAGCGTCAAATACACTTTCCTAGTACTTTTGCAAACAAGTCAAACTTCTGGAACCAAACATTCTCCGCTCGAGCGCATAAATGGCCGCTCGAGCGGACAAGCAACTTCGAATGCATTTTGCATTTTGCACTTTTGCTTCGGGGGCGCTGCCCCTCAACCCCGCCAGGGCGCTGCCCTAGGACCCGCCAAGGGGCACTGCCCCCTGGAACCCCGCGAGCTGACCGGGCAGCTTGATCCCCACCAGGGTGCTGCCCTTGGACCCACCATGGGGCGCTGCCCCCTGGATCCCCGCGAGCTGACCGGGCAGCTCGATCTCCGACATACTCAGCAAAGTGGAAAAACTGGGATCGCTACAACCTTCCCCCCTTAAAGAATTTCGTCCCCGAAATTTCAAATCAAACTACCCAAACAAAGGGTTTCTAGCGATCAAAACCACGCTATTTCATTTTCAAATCACAATACTGACTCTCAACCAAATTCCACCATTTCCACCCTGGTTATCTCATTAACAACAACCTCCCAAATATGCACAAACATAAAATTTCCCAAAAAGTAATGACAACTTTCAACAACCTTATGCTTAAAACAACAACGCACATATTAATATGTGGTTAACAACTTTAAATACGTTTCCCTCAACACTAGGGAATATTACAAAGAAAAGCAACTTAAGCATTTTCAAACAAATCCAGATATTTGGAGTGGACTTCCGCCTCTTGTTCCCACGTCGCTTCTTTAACCCCATGGTGTCTCCACAACACCTTTACCAACGGTATAGTTTTGCCTCGTAGCACTTGCTCCCGGGTATCTAATATTTGAACCGGTCGCTCTTCATAAGAGGCATCCTCATCTACCTCCAAGTCAGCCCAATCAAGCACATGAGAAGGGTCAGGTTCATACTTCCTAAGCATAGCTACATGAAATACGTTGTGAACTCCCAAAAGTTGTGGCGGTAAAGCTAACCGGTATGCCACTTCCCCAATTCGCTCTAAGATCTCAAAAGATCCAATGAACCTTGGAGATAATTGTAGACACCCCATTTTTGACCGTCCTCAAGACTTGGACGTCACCGTTTGAACACTCGGTGATTATCCATGTTTGTGTTTGTTTGGAGTTCCCGAAGTTCTCGGCTACGCGCCTTGCCTCAGGATCTCTGAACTCGACTGTTTTGTGTCTGGTTTTGCACCAAACACTTGTGTTTTGCCTTGGAGGGGCAGGGAATGCCTTGTGAGGTATCCCCACACACCACCGGCACTAACTAGAGGCCACCGGCTGGTTTTTCTTGCCACCGGCAATATATATTGCCGGTCGGCACTCTTTGTTGCCGGTCGGCAGTCATTTTTGTCAAAATGACATTTTTGGCTAGCCGACTACTGTTCATCTGCTTTTTGAGATATTTTAAGGCAGCTGTCTTGCATTTGGTTCCCCTCCATACACGTGTATGGAGGGATGGCCCTCTTGTTGCTGAACTTGTAAGTATTACAAGTTTGGCTCCTCTATAAGAGGAGCCCTTCTCTCCCTTGCCTTGGGTTGGAAGGGTTAGACATTTTTAGAAAGGAAAACATTGCTAGAAGCTCTGGTTTTAGGGTTAGGGTTCCATACATATCCTATCTCTATATTGCCCTTGTGTGTGTTTTAGTCCATACTATTGCACACAAGCACCTAGTGCTTCACCTTCCTTGGGCTACTGAGGTTCTAAGGGCTGGTTCTTGATATTTTTTGACTGGATTGGAGCTTAAGGAGGCAACAAGAGCATCATTTGTGAAGGTGGTCAACAAGGGTAAGAAACTAGTCCTTTTTACCCCATTTTGCATCCTATTTCTACCTATCTTAGAGCTGTTTTTGCGCTTAGTGTTTAATACAAAAAAGTTCTGTTTCTAGGCCCTCTTGATAGTTTATTAAGAGTGTTTTGTGCTTTGGGGAAGTTTGACCCCTCTTAGGCCTTGTAAGGCCTCTTTTTGTGCTATTTTGTGCAAGTTTCGAGGCTTTGATGTTTGGGCCTCTTCACCACTGAAATCTTGAGGGATTTCAGTGGTGGAGATGGTGCCTTGAAGTCTCCAAAAGGGGAGGGCCACCCCCTCTCCTTGTTGTCCTTGAAAGGGACCATTTTTGGTCTCTTAAGGAGGTCTTTGTTCAAGTGTGTGTTGAGCATGCCATGGCTGTATTTTATGCCTATATTGCCATGTTATAACTTTGTATTAAGTTGGTTTTAGTACTCCATGCATGTTTAGTATAGTTGCCATGTAATGCCTCCTTGATCCCTTAACATGCCTTAGGTTGTTAGCCTTTGTTTGAGCATGTTTTAGGCTTAGACTTATGAATGTTTTGTGCCTACTTTGCCATGCTTTAGGTCTGTCCATAGTTGTTTGGATCGATTTTGGCATGATTAGGATAGCTCCTTTGCATTTATGGCTTGTCGGGCTTGTATGTCTCAAGTATGTGAATGTGTAGCATGTGTTGCTTGCATCATTTTGGTGGTTTGGAACCACCCAACATGAAATTTCAGTCCCTTTGGCATGCTCATATGTCTGCCTTAGTTGCCTCTTTATTGCTTTGAGAGCATGTGTTGTATGCCTTATGTTTTGACCATTATGCATGCCTTTGAATTCAAACCATTTAGGTGCCATCTAAGTGGTCCTTTGGGCTTGATTTTGTGTGCTAAAACTCTGATTTTAGTTGCTTAATTCTTGCCATGTTAAGTCTTGTCAAGTGTAGTTCAATGCCCTTTGACTAGCCTTGAGCACTTGGACCATACTTGCATGCTTATGCTTGTCTCGTTTGGGTTGGTTTGGCACCATATTCTAACATGATTTCTAGAGCTCATATTGCTTGCTAGTTGTCCATGTTTAACTTCTTTTAAGTGTGCTTAAAGGTTGTTTGTTCGATGCTTAAGTTGGTGCCTTAGCATGTGCATGTGTATATGTGTTTGGCCCTCATATTTTAGCATTTTGGCTACTGATTTTAGGCCTATTTGGAGCTACCTAAGTCATGTCTAAGTCCACCCCTTTGCTTAGTTTGCATGCTTGTCTTGTATGAGTAATTTACATACTAGCATCCTTACATTGCATTGCCCATGTTTGCATAATTAGATAACATACTTAGGATTTCATTGCATTGACATGCATGCTAGGCCTCTTGAGATGAGTATGATAGAGGTTCGGCATCCTTGTTCATTTATATGGTTTGCATGCATTTGAAATTGAAAGTGCACACTTGGTTCTTTGGGCCATCATGCATGGAAATGCGTGATTGGTGGCCCGAGAATCGAGGCACATCCTCCTTTGAGTCATTAACATGATAGGGAGTGTGTTTGGTGCATACATTGCTTGAATTGAGCTGCCATGCAAGATTCTGCCCTCTGCTGCTGTGAGTTGCAGGTTCTGCAGGAATTTATTGCCGGCCGGCAATATTCAGTGCCGACCGGCAGTAAATCAATGGCCGGTGGATATGTTTTGTGCCGATGGGCACATCCTAGTGCCGGTGGTCATTTCCTTCAGCCGGTGGGATTCTCCAGTGTCCAGAGAGGCATCCTTGACACTTTGGCAATTTTCAGAGGAACAAAGCAGGGAAAACAGAGGCAGGCTAGGCATGGCAGTGTAATTCCGAGCGGAATCCGGGCGCGCATGCATTGAGCCCTCGCCCCGAGGCGGTTTACTGTTTTTCTTAGATTAATTGATTTGTTAATTTAATTAATTTGTAATATTTAATTAGCTTGCGTAGTTAATTAATTTGTATTATTCTTTTGGTCCCTCCGAGCGAGGGCAAATCTGTAATAAGCGTGCGTGAGTGGTGTGTATGTCTTCCAACCCCCACTTCTTTCCTCCCTTTTATTTACCTGCTTACGATGGTAGATTAGGGCACGTTTATTTTAGCATACCTTATGCAATGCATGCGTGCATCCATGCATTTGTTGACATGCACCGGGCTCAGTACATCATACAAACCGCATTGTATTTTCAAATCTAACTTGAGTACGTGCACCGAATGATTGCATTTCACATGCCATTTTAGGGTTAGCCGAGCCTATCCTAATCACATTCTGCATGCGATGCATTAGTCACTTAACATGAACTAGGACACGCATGTTTGCTAACTGGTTTATTGTTTTGGCACGGAGTACGATGTAAGTATTTACGCTTTAGCATCTCGCATGCGTGTGAATGATTACCATGCGGCTAAATGCTTATATGGGATAAACTGTTCGAATGCCTGTGGGTGGAGGTTGGATTGCTTGAGTTGGAAAACTCGTTGAAATCCGTGTTTTAGCCTACTTGCGAGTAGCAAATTCCAAAGTGCTTTCAAAACGAACGGATATGCAATGTTTGTTTCCAAATTAGGCAATCTAGTCTATACTTGTTTGCTGTGCGCATAACATAGTAATTCTAGGCTAATAACTGGAACAAGAGCATGTGATGTTTTCAAAATCGGATATCACGGTTAGTAGAGGCCGGTCTTCGGACCGGGCGAGAGGGGGTGCTCATAGCTGACCTTCCCCGATCGTACCCAAGCTCCCGAGCCAAGACAACTTTGGTGATGACGGACACGTGGCCTTCGGCACCGAGTCAGGGTTTCCTAAATTTCCCATTTTAAAAATATTTAGGTAGCGACTCTGTATCTGGCAAAGCAGTCCATGTTTGGCACTACTTTTCAAAAAATCTATTTTTTCTCAAAACGATTTGCCGGATTTGGACTCTTTGGTTCAGATTAAGAACCGCAACAAACAAAAAATTGAGTCCGAACTGTAACCCGTGAGTTCCCTCGCGGGCATGTTGCAATAATTTACCACTCTTACCAAATCTCATCAAACCCCACCTTGGTGAGATTTTTAGAAACATATGGTCACCAACTTCAAAAGATAAAGGTCGTCTCCTCTTATCGGCATAACTCTTTTATCGGCTTTGGGCCGTAGCTAACCTCTTCCGAATAAGAATAACTTTCTCGGTTGTCTCTCTAACAATGTTTGGACCCAGTAATGGTGCATCACCCACTTCGGCCCAACAAACCGGTGATCTACAAGGTCAACCATACAAGGCCTCAAATGGTGCCATCCCAATACTAGCTTGGTAACTATTGTTGTAAGTAAACTCAATCAATGGTAAGTGCCTTTCCCAAGGCCCTTAAAATCAAGGACACAAGCTCTGAGCATGTCCTCCAAAATCTGAATGGTACGTTCCGACTGTCCATCAGTTTGAGGATGATAAGCGGTGCTAAGAGTCAACTTAGTTCCCAATGCCTCTTGAAGGCTTTGCCATAACCGGGCAGTAAAACGAAGATCCCTATATGACACAATAGTCACAGGAACTCCATGAAGTCGAACTATCTCTCTAATGTACAACTCTGCCAAGCGTTCAACTGAGTCACTGGTGCACATCGGAATGAAATGGGTAGACTTAGTCAACCCATCAACAATCACCCA
Source organism: Camellia granthamiana (assembly GCA_036172215.1). Classification (NCBI taxonomy): domain Eukaryota; kingdom Viridiplantae; phylum Streptophyta; class Magnoliopsida; order Ericales; family Theaceae; genus Camellia; species Camellia granthamiana. The sequence goes on from CM069903.1 coordinate 83,397,085, forward strand.
AACGGCGTCATTGCCTCGTTGTGTTCTAGGAAGCCCAACTACAAAATTCATGGTAACATGCTCCCATTTCCACTCGGCTATCGGTAAGGGTTGTAACAAACCCGCTGGTTTTTGGTGTTCGGCATTTACTTGTTGACAAGTAAGGCACTTCAATACAAATAAAGTGACATCCCATTTCATACCCCTCCACCAAAACTGACGACTAAGATCATGATACATTTTACTGCCTCCAGGGTGTACCGCAAGGCATGAGTGACGGAACTCCCGAAGTACTTCCTCTCTACAAGATTCTGGTACAAACAAACGGTCTAGGTAACGTACACTCAGATCCGAGTGAACGTTCAAACCTTTCTCTTCCTTCCCATTGGAAATCTTAACACGGATTGATTCCACATCACGGTCTCCTCGTTGTGCCTCTATGACCTTACTAACCAATGTAGGTTAAGCATTCAAAGTAAACAAGGTAGCACTCTCTCCGGACTCACCCAAGTGCAAATCAAACTTGCCAATAACATCTAGCATATCCCATTCCCGAATGGCCACACTTGCCAAACTACTCACAGATTTTCGACTCAAAGCATCGGCCACTGTAGACACCCCATTTTTGACCGTCCTCAAGACTTGGATTTGCTTGCAGGTACATCCAATGACAAGTTCGATTGCTCGTCGAGTACTCGAATTTCACGGCGAAACGTCACAGGTTTGAGCTTTCCAAACCTTGTATCCTTTCTGCCCCATTTTTGGACCATGTGTTGGTCCTTTCAGCATGCTTCTTGTGGTGCACTGCCGGCCACTTTTTGGCACTGCCGGCCATTGATAAGGCCTATCAGCCATCAATAAGGCACTACCGGCCACCACTAATGGCCAGCAGGACACCTTGTTTCAGCAGGTATTATGTTAGATCTTATGAGCCAGCTGTTTTTCACTGAGCCATCCTCCATATGGAGGCCATTTCAAGCTTGTCAAGCAAGCTTTGCATGGCATTGCTCTATATAAGGGGAGGCTTCTCCCCCTTTCCAGTGGTTCAGCAATTTTAGAGCTAAACATATCCCTCTCTCTCTATATTTGTACTAGTTTGTGCCTTAAAGTGTATTTTCTCTTCACTTTTGCACTACAACACCTAGTTAAACACCTTCACTCTTGAGCTGAGGTTCTTGGAGGTTGTATTTGAGTGGTTTTAGCTTGGTTTTGTCTTAGAAACTTGTTGTTATTGCTGTGCTTCAAGGGTGAGTCTCATATCCTCTTTAAAGCTTTATTTTCATTGCTTATTTGGCCATCCTTGTATATTGTTTTAGGCCTTTCTTTCAATTACAAAAAGCTTTGTTTTCAAGTGTTTTAGATGGTTGTTTGAGGCCTCTTTGGTATTGAGGGTGTTCTACCTTCTTGTGTGCCTTATTTGCTTAGGCTTGGAGCCATCCTTTAAGGCCTTTGAGGTCATATTTGTTTGGCCTTTTAGCCACTAAAATCCAGTGGATTTTCAGTGGTAGAAATGTGGTTTTGAGGTCCAAAATGAGAGGGGGTGGTCCCCTCTCCTCTTGTCTTGTTTGCTTGCCTTATTGGCCTAATTATTGAACATGTGTTTCTAGCATGTGTTGGCTTGTTCTCAGCCTATTTTTGGCCTTATTTCAGCATGGTATAACTCTGTTTTGGCTTGGTTGAGTCACCTCATGCATGCTTTTTACACTTGTAGTGTAATCTTGCCATTTAGCCTTGTGTGCTCAATGCTTTGATCCATCATGCTAGCCTTTTTTGGTTCTATCTCAGCATATTTTTTGGTGTTATTTTAGCATGTCTTAGCTCTATTTTGATTGGTCTTGGCAATGTGAGGCTTTCCTTGTATGGTTATAGTGTAAGTGACTTTGACTAGCTTTGTGTTTGAGGTCCCTAGCATGCTTGGAATGTGATGTTTGCATGGTATAGCCTCATTTCTCACATGATTTCAGAGCATATTTCATTACCACACTCTCACATTTTTCACTCCTTCAACGTGTTTGAGAGTTATGTCTTCATGCCTTGTTTGTGAGTCAATGTGTATGCATGTTTGTATAAGCTTTTGGGCTACTATCTCAGTGTGTTTATGGTCTTATTTTGCCATGATACAACTCTGTTTTTGGTTTGTTAGAGCATCCTTCATTTGCTTCTTACATTTGTGGTGTAGTCATGCTCATTGACCTGGCTTACTTGGTGTTTTGGCTTTTTATTCTAGCATATGTCGGCTATGTTCAAGCATGTTTTTGGCTTTGTTTTGACATGTTTTAGGACTGTTTTGAGTAATCTTGGTCCTTTGAGGCTTGCTTGATATGGCTATGGTGCAAGTGCCTTAGCTAGTCTTAAGTTTTGAGCCCTCTCGCATGCCTGATTTGAGATATTTAGATGATTTGGCATCATTTAGCACTTGATTTCAGAGCATATAGCATTGTTATATTCTCATGTATATCACTCTTTGATTGTGTTTGAGAGTTGTATTTAATGCCTAGCTTGCGAGCCAATGCATGAGTATGTTGTTGTAGCCTTTGGTGCTTCATTTCCAACAGGATTTTGCCACTGTTTTGACATGCATGAGGACTGTTTGGTGTTGGTTTAGTCCATCGAGCATTGCTTTGCATGATTCTAGTGTTGTGTCTTTTACTAGCTTTTAATGCTTAAGTATTCTAGCATGTTGTACATGAGTGTTTGCGTGTTAGAGTCTTGCATTTCATGCCAAGATTAGCATTGGTAGATGAGAATGTTGCTTGCTTTGCATTGTGTTCAATTAGATGTCGTATTGAACACGAGGAAGATTGGTTCATTTCATACTTGAAGCGATGAAATGGGCCAATCTCCCTTGGTCTCCATTGCCTTTGATCTCTCATGATAAGGAGATAGTCTAAGTGTCTTGTTTGTCATGCATTTATTGAGTTTGTACAAATTGGATCTTTGGCCATCACGCATTGCGATGCTTGATTGATGGTCTTGGATCCAATTATGCCTCTACCTTGATGTTTTGAAATGATATAGAAGGGCATAGTACATACATGTTCTAGGGAGACCCTCAATTTCCTCTATTTTGTGTTCTATTGCAGCTTGGTGTCACAGCACACCAGTGGCCGGCACCCTCTCACTGATGGCCGGCACCCTTTCATCTGTGGCCGACAGTGTTCATCCTTGGCCGGCAGGGGGGTCGGCAGCCACCATTCATGGCCGGCAAGCCACTGGTGCACTCTCCAGCACTGTTTTGGTAAGTTTCAACAACAAGAATTGGAAGACACCCTGCAAACAGAGCCTCTAAAGAGCATCCGGAGAACTTTTCAGGGTGGAAACCGAGCATGCATCCTTCATTGTTCAAGGCGGAGCTGTGGCAGCCTAATTTAGATGTTTTTCATACTTAGTTGGTTTTGTGATTTAATTAGTTAATTTGTTAATTAGTTAAGTATTGTAATAATTAGTAATTGGTTTGCTAGTTATTCGATTTGGTTGTGTAATAATTAGTCTAATTAGATTATTAGATTAGTTAAGTAGCTTAGCTTAGAATAGCTTAGCTTATTATTCGGACCCTCCGTCGAGAGGGCAAATGCTGTAATAAGGGTGCGTGTGTGTGTGCATGTCTTCCAACCCCCATTTCTTTTTCCCTTTTACTTATCAGCTTTTGATGGTTAGTTTAGGGCATATTTCAATTAGCATACTTATGCTTTGCATGCGTACATCATTCATTTGTATTGCATGCACTTGGCTCGGCGCATCATTCAAACTGCATTGTATTTCAATACATTTACTTGAATACGTGTTTAACAACATGTTATCAAATGTTGCATTCATATGCCATCTTAACTAGCCGAGCCTATTTTAGTTGCATTTTGCATGTGCTGCATTAGGCATCTTGTATAATTAGGATCATGCATTGATTTCTAATTGGTTTTTGTTTTGGCTCGGAGTACACTGTGAGTGTCTATGCTTTAGCATCCTTGCATGTGTGTAAGTGACTGCCATGATAACATGCTTGCCATGAGACTAACTGCTTAAGTGATTAACTGTTTGAATGCCTGTGGATGAAGGCTTCATTGCTTGAATTGGAACAATTCATCAAAATGTGAATTTTAAGCCCACTTGAAGTGGCAAATCATCATGTTTTAAGCCCACTTAAGGGTGGCAAATCCGCGATTTAGCCTACTTACGAATAGCAACTTCAAACCATTTTCAAAAACAAACATGAGATGTTTTGTTCCAAATTGAGTGATTTAGTCTATACTTATATGTTGTGGACATCACATAGTAAGTTAGCTAATAAATAGGAATAAGAACACATGTGTTTTCAAAAACAACATATCATGTTAGTAGAGGCCGATCTTTGATCGGGCGAGCGGGGGTGCTCATTTCAAGACCTTCCCCTCTCGTACCCAAGTTCCCGAGCTGAGGCAACTTTGGTGATGACGGACACGTGGCTTTTGGCACGAGTCAGGGTTTCCTAAATTTCCCAAAACAAAATATTTAGGTGGTGACTTTGAAATCTGGCAAAGCAGTTCATGTTTGGCACTTCTTGATTAAAATCAATTTTCCAAAACGATTTGCCAAATTTGGACTCTTTGGTGATTTATCAGTCTTACATTGCACTTTGTGAGATTAGATTCAGAACCGTGATAGGAGTCCAAACTGTAGTAGCATGAACCCAATTCGCGCCCTCTCAAAAAAGGGGGTGCGCAGAGCAAGTTCGGGCGGTCTACAGCCACCACATTGGCCTTCCCTAGATGATAGTGTTACTCAAAGTCATAATCCTCCATAAATTCCATCCACCTCCGTTGTTGTAAATTCAAGTCTTTTTGAGAAAACAAATACTTTAAACTCTTATAATCGGAAAAGACTTCAAACTTATCACCGTACAAGTAATGTCTCCAAATTTTCAAAGCAAAAATCACCGCTGCTAATTCTAGATCATGAGTGGGGTAATTTTTCTCATGAGTTTTCAATTGTCGTGAACCGTAGGCCACAAATTTTCCCTCTTGCATCAAGACACAACCAAGTCCATCCCCAGATGTATCACAATAGACAGTGTAATTCTAACCCCTTTCTGGAATTATCAAAACCGGTGCGGTAGTCAATCTAGTCTTAAGCTCTTTGAATGACTTTCAGAAGTCTCACTCCACACAAATTTGATACCCTTTCTAGTCAACCTAGTCAAAGGTGCAACTAGCCTAGAGAAGTCCCTTACAAAACGTCAATAATACCTCACTAATCCCAAGAAACTCTAGATTTCAAAAACATTCTTGGGTTGTTCCCAATCCTGTACGGCATCTATCTTTGAGGAGTCCACAGTTACTCCCTCTCTAGACACTACATGCCCCAAAAACTTCACCTCTGTTAACCAAAACTCGCATTTCTCAAATTTGGCATACAATTAGTGCTCACTAAGTAAACCCAGCACGGCCCGCAAGTGAGTCTCGTGTTCCTCTTCAGAAGTTGAATAAATCAAGATGTCATCCACAAAACGGTCCAAGTATTCCCGAAAAATTATGTTCATCAAATCCATAAAGGAAGCTGGTGCATTGATCAACCCAAAAGGCATTATAAGGAATTCATAGTGGCCATAACGAGTACGAAAGGCGGTCTTCTGAATGTCCTCCTCCTAGACTCTCAACTGATGGTACCCCGACCTCAAATCTATTTTTGAAAAGCAACAAGACCCTCTAAGTTGGTCAAACAAATCATCTATTCTGGGTAGAGGATACTTGTTCTTAACTGTAACTCTATTCAACTCGCGGTAATTAATACACAACCTCAACGACCCATCCTTCTTCTTTGCAAAGAGAGCCGGCGCTCCCCAAGACGATGTACTAAGGCGAATGAAGCACTTATTTAAAAGCTCTTGGAGTTGAATCTTCAACTCATGTAATTCGGCGAGTGCAAATCTATACGGTGACATGGAAATCAGTGCCATGCCAGGCAATAATTCAATGGAGAACTCGATCTCCCGGTGAAGTGGTAAACTAGTAAGATCTTCTGGAAAGACATCCAGGTATTCACAAACTACCCTTGGTAACTCAACACGAGCCCCGTCACTCTCACTATCCGAGAGAGTTGCAAGAATGCCACTAAGCTTGCTCCTACTATGAGGGTCAACAACTGACGATAAGGCTCTATCAACTCAGTTCCCCAGAAAATAGAAACGATCACCACCCGAAGTGCACACTGTAACTCTCTGACGGTAACAATCAATCACAGCTTGATAAGAACACAACCAGTCCATGCCTAAAATGACATCAAAACTCAACATATCTAGTAACACAAAAGCAAACGGAAGTCGAGGCCCGACAAGTTCTATTTCACAATCACGACAACCCTGGTCTAAATCAACTGTACCCCCAACAAGTGACTCTACTCTGAGTGGAGGCACTAACCGTGCTACCTCTAACCCTAATGCAGAAGCAAATGCAGTAGATATAAATGAAAGAGACGCACTTGTATCTATCAATACATTAGCTAAAGAATTACACACAACAAAAATACCTCTCACAACTGAGGATTCTGGCAACTACTCTGGCACGGTAACAGCATACACGCGCCCCTATGGCCCCTGAGTGACTTGCTCCCCTCTCGGAGCATAGCCATGTTGTACTGACTGAGCCGAAACGGCTCCCTGATTAACTCGCGAAGCTTGGACTGATTGAGCCTGCTGATGGCTCTGAGTCTGCCTCAACCCAGATGCGCCAGATGCGCCTCCTAACTGTGGGCAAGTTCTCTTCATATGCCCCGGCTAACCACACTGATAATAATTAAACCCTTGACCTTTATTCTGAGACTGAGACTGACTTTGAGATCGGTTAGGTGGTGGTACTATTAACTGCCCTCCTCCCTTCTGTGGGCATGAGAAGCCTTTGTGACCCGGTTGGCCACACTTGAAACATGAGAAGCTACTCGATGCACTTTTTCTCGAACCCGCACTAGGCAAAGGAAAAATGGATCTAGACTGCTGTGGTTGGGACTGGGATGGATAGGTGTTCCTGCTCTTCTTGTTCTGCCTATAGTCTCCTTGAGACTCCTGGCCCCTAGACCTCAAACTCCGAAGCCTCTCCTCCTCGGCTTGTATGGAAATTTCTACGTGTGTCGCCGTCTCCACAAGACAGTCATACTCCCGAATCATATTTCCGACAAGCTTGAACATGATTTTTGTTTTCAATTTCTTTTCAAATTCAATGCAACGGTGCTCTTCGGTTGCCACCTACTCTGGTGCAAATCTGGACAAACTAGAGAAGACCGCCTCAAACTCGACCACGGGCATGTCGAGTTGTTTGAGGTCTTTAAACTCTTGCCTCAATCTCTTCCTAGCAGCGAGAGGTATGTACTTATCTTGGAAAGCAACTGCAAAGACTTCCCATGTCGGCTCCACTCTACCCTTGGCATATTTCCACCATTGACCACGTCTCCTTTAAGGTAGTAACTTGCTAGAGTCACTCTTAGTTCACTATCTTCGATGTGAAGCATCTCAAATGTCTTCACAGTTTGTTCGAGCCACTGATCCGCTTTCTTGGGCTCGGGACCACCATGGAACTCATCCGGTTTGGCCCGCAAAAACTCTCTAGTAAGGAAACTCGCCCTTGACTCCGCGGTGTTCTCTCGGGCTTGATTCTCCACCCTCAACAAGTTCATAGACTCTCTTAAAGCCCCTGTCATTTCTCGAGCTAGGGCCCCCATTGCGGTTTGACACGCTTGTCTCACCTGCTCGACCACATTAGCTTGGCCTACTTGCTCGGCCATATTAGCTTGGCCGAACCCTTCTTCTTGCACCGGAACCCTATGGACCGGTACCTCATGCACACCTCGGCGAGCCCTACCACGCCTCCCGCCTCTACCACCACGGACTTGACCCCTTCCTGACATCCTAATAAAGGACACAAAAGAAATAATTTAGCACATTAACTCATATGTGCTCGTAACTTGACTCACACGTTTGACTACAACAATTCCATATATTTCTCTGCCATATACATAATTCAATTTCACTCCACATAAGCACTTAGTCATGTAAACACATACGGATTATACTCTTATGATGAGATTCGTCCCACGAAAAACCAAGAATTCTTAGTAGAATGAGTATTGATTAAGTACCCTTCTAATAAGACCTCAAGGAATTTAACAGGCGCAAACAACATCCCAAAAGTCCAATCCCATACCCATTTAGTCACATAAACATGTTATCACATAGTCACAAAATGCATAGCACTTCCTAAGCATGCTAAATGAACCCATTGTGGTTAAATAACCACTTCCCACGAGCTCCAGGTATTCAAACCCGATAGCTCTGATACCAAGTTGTAATGCCCCAAATTTCTAGCCCAAATAATAATACAACAATCATGGCTCTTTCAAGGAAAACCGAATATAAATCCCCAAACATACATTACATGATACAATAGTTCTTCATGTAATAATACATTAATCCAACAAGTAAATAAACAAATAAATACCCCCAAGGGTTTACAAGTTTCCAATGCTAGAACCTGGTTACACAAAACGATTATTCAAACCCACACAAACACAGCCCTTGGCTTACACACAGAGTCACAGCAAAATGAGAGCATTGTACTCCCAACACACATACTTCCACGCTCCTAGTTGGGTGGGATCACCACATCTTTTCCTGCACAAAAATCCCGTAGGGTGAGCATAAAGCCCAATAGGAAATTCTTAACAAAGTATATACATTTTATACAAGTCTCAAAAGATGAAATGCACATGCCATGCTATGCCCTTTTTGAAGATAAATCACATTTTCATCTTTTGAAAACCATCATACTCAATGATATCAGGCAATTTTAATTGTTCAAAACTTAAGAATTTATTTCAAGGGCGGTAAATATGACTCTGGTAATCCCCAGGTCGGTGTCTGCAATCCCCAGGTCGGTGTCTGCAAGTAGACTATACAAGTACTACCAAATTGTCATTTTTACCGGTATTAACCGGAAGGCTCGACACCTATTCGCGCAGGTTTTCGGTCTTTCACCCCGGACTCTCAGGCCAACTTATTCAATATCATCTACACCACCTATCAAGACTTACCAACGTATTTATCCCAAAACCATTCCATGAAAACTTGTTTCTCAACATTCTTTTCTCAATGCAAGTTTTCAAATCAACTTTCAAAGTTTAATCTAATCAAACGAATTGATATGCCAATTTCACAAGATGAATACAAATACTTTTATTCCAATTCATCATCCAAGGAATAACACAATTTTCTCTTCTCAAGTATCCTCAACAATTAGTTATTTCAAGATTATTTCAACGTTTTAAACAATAATTTCCAAAATGAACAACAATCCTCATATTCCCTGAAATTCATCATTTATATAAATATAACTAAGAAATTTTCCAAACATCCATTTATTTTGACACACAAAATAAATGTAACAATATCATTCATGGATTTTCAGTCTCTTTTTAAAAAAAATCCCCAAATTCTAGGTTTTCTCACCAAAACTATACGACTCAAATCTTTTGAAAGAAAACTTTCTCAAATCATCTTTTCTTCAATCAATGAAGATCAAAATCCATAAGATCATTTTAAAAGAACAAGAGACAAACCCACTTTCAAAATCGCTCAACTTCTCGAATCAACAATCAATTTTCAAAGCTATCGAAAGATGATTTCAAAAATCATCTAGATCTTGCAAAAATATATATATAACTCTAAGAAAATCCCTACCTCAAGTTTTGAAGAAGAAATAAGATAAAACCCTCAAAATCAGCGGTGTCGAAACTCGATCTTCACCGCACACAATGAAGCCTTCGAGAAGTTAACCAACTTTGATGAAGAACCTATGGCAGAACTCTAATGGATCTTGAGAAATCAAGGCTTTGATCCAATTTGGCGTAGGAAAATGTAGAGAGAATGAAGAGGAAAGGGTTTTTAAAGAAAGAGATATACAAAAGTGATTTGAAATATCATATTCACGAATTGATATAACATGGTCTGCTCAAGCGTGAAAAACCCCGGTCGAGCATCAAATACACTTTCCCAGTACTTTTGCAAACAGGTCAAACTTCTGGAATCAAACATTCTCCGCTCGAGCGCATAAACGGTCGCTCAAGCGGACAAGAAACTTCGAATGCATTTTACATTTTTGCTTCGGGGACGCTGCCCCTCAACCCCGCCAGGGCGCTGCCCCTGGACCCTGGCAAGCTGACCGGGCAGCTCGATCCTCGCCAGGGCGCTGCCCTTGGACCCTCACGAACTGACCAAGCAGCTCGATCCCCGACATACTCAGCGAAGTGGCAAAACTGGGATCGCTACACAACCCCCATTTCTTTCTCCCTTTTATTTACCTGTTTATAATGGTAGCATAATATTTACTTAGCATTTTCCATGACTTACACCCATTCGTCTTATATGCATAAGGGTTTGACTCATCATAATACTAATCAAATGTCAAATTCAACTCCTTAATCGAATACGTGCTTTATCGCATGCCTTGAATTGAATCAAATGTCATGCTAGTAGCCGAACTTGTTATTTGCATAATGTGTGCATTGCATTAGTCATATTGCATCGTTTAAGAGCATGCATTTCTTCTAATTATTTTACTTTATTTGGTTTGCCTTGGAGTACTAGGTGAACATTTCTTACTTTAGCATATTGCATTGTATGTTTGTGTTGCTATATCAAGCATATTCCATGAGGCTAAATGCTTAAATGATATTCATGTTTGAATGCCAGTAGATGAAGGCCTTTTTACTTAAGTTGGAATAATTTGATTAATGTAAATACGAGCTCACTTTTTCAAGTAACTGTATTCAAAACACTTTTTCAAAACAAATATAAAATCAATGCATTCCAAATTTTGTGACTTGGGCTGTACTTGTGTACATCACATAGTAAAAATAGCCTAATAATCGGAATAAGAGCATATAATGTAAATAAGAATCACATCATGAATAGGAGAGGCTGATCTTTGATCGGGCGAGTGGGGTGCTCAATTCATGACCTTTCTCTCTCGTACCTAAGTTCCCGAGCCGAGACACTTTGGTGATGACGAACACATGGCCTTTGACACGAGTCATGGGTTTCCTAAATTTTCCAAAAACATTTAGGTCACGACTCTGAAATCTAGCAAAGTAGTCTATTTTTGGCATTTTTTATTCAAAATCGATTTTCCAAAAGATTTGTCGGATTTGGACTCATTTGTGTTTATCTATTTCACATTGCACTTGTGAAATCAGATTTTGAACCATGGGAGTCTGAACTGTAGGGCTATCGTATTTGAAAGGAGCATGAAAAGCAAGCTACAGTTTCTGGCAACTCTGCTGGGGATTTAGAGAACTTAACTCAAACTTTATGATGTGAACTTTTATCTACATATATATGTTCTTCGCATTACATTTACATTGTTACTATAAGTCACTGTGTTTTCCATCTGCTATTCCTTGACAGTTTGTCGGAGGCTTGCCCAAAAAGATGGCCAAAAGGCTGGCCGGTCATGGGCTCTGCCATATTGGAAACACAACCCTTGGATCTGGATTACCGTTGTACTGCTTGATCCTCCTTTCATTTCTCGGTGTTAGGTGTGAGAGATATATTAAGTAATCTTGCCGAAGTACCTTTTTGGACCAATTGGCCTAGTTGCATATAGTAAAACTCTAGCGATTGTTCCAAATTAGGGCAGGATACTCTCCCATATGCAGGATGATGTGATACCGCTTGTTTGAGTAGTAAAGCTATAGATCACTCCAAAAGCTAGGACAAGGAAACCCTAACCTCTCATAAGGGTGTTTTGAATGCTTTTGTGCAAAATGTGAAATCTTTGGCAATGTGTGATGTAATCCTTGGAGAGTCTTAATCTTGAGGCGATTCCTTTCAAAGGGTCATATCAGAATCAGAATTTAGGTCAAAATCTAGGGGTTTGTGTTTGATATGATGGAAAAATATCAGAACCGGAACCATGGCCAAAAATTGTATCTTGCTTCGCTTTGACTGGCATACTTCGATACCCTGATCTAATGGGGTATTTGTTTATAATGCTAGGTTTGTCTGAGCCAAAGAAAGAGCAGTACCCAACTCAGCAAAAGTCATAGTCCATCCAATCCTAAAAAAAAAAAAAAAAATCCCACTAAGCAAAGGTCCAGTCTATCTGATCCCCAAAGGCCAACCCAGAAAAGATCTATCCAAATACCAAAAGACCCATTCTAAAAAGCCCAATCCAGTCAAACCTATCTAGACTAATCCAGTTTAGATACATCAAGTATAACTAGGTTGAAATCCTTGTTAGTCATCTCCTAGCTTGCACCCATCCACTTCCCCGATTGCCAACAGAGTCCAAAAGAAGTTGTGGCCATGATAACGGCGTTAAACCATGGAATTGCCATGCAAGATGAGACCATTGCTAAGATGCAACGCTCGTCTGGGGCATCTATCACACATCCAGTCCTGGGCACCCAGCCGAACTTTGACTCACCTCCGCCAACTGAAGATTTGTAGGGTCCAGATTCTCGAGAAGGGTTAGCTCAAACTCGAGTTTTCAAACCCCTAGTACAGCCTAATAAGGGGCTTTTTCCCTTGATATTAATGATCTCGACCCGACCATGTAAAAAATTGCTAACCTTGAGACGCAATTCAAAAAGGCATAGAGAATTAACCCCATTCCTGACATTAAGGATAGGTACACCGAGGCTGCCATAAGGCTCCCAGACAGATTCAAAATGCCACACATTGACCGTTTCGACGAGTCTAGAGATCCTGTGGTACATATCCAGCTTTTCTTGGACGCCCTGAAACCGATGGATCTAACTAAGCCTCGGAAACTCTCTCTATATGGAAGAACCCTGTCGGGTATTGCAACCACTTAGTACGCCAAGTTTGAGGACAAAGTTAAGTAGAACTGGGAAGATTTGGTTGAGGCATTTGTCAATCAGTATTCTTACAATACCCAAATTGAAATGGCCACCCAAGAGCTTGAAGCAACCCACCAGAATCCTGAAGAACCTTTTGTGGAATTTGTTGCAAGGTGGAGAGCAAAGGCCGCACAAATGACAGATCGACCTTCTGAGAGGGACCAAGTGCGGATAGTGGTGCAGAACCTTGAGCCTAATATGTTACAAAATTTAATAGTCACTCCACTATTCACTTTCAAAAATTTGCATAAATTAGGGGTTCAGATCGAGAGCGCAATCAACAAAAGGATTATTCCTAGAACAAGCGAACCAACAAGAAAGGTATTTTCCAGGAGTGCCAATGCTAGCAGTAGCACTATTCCCAAACCCATTGAAATCAATACCATCGCCACCGATCTCAAAATTGCCGACCTTTTTGCCAATACTAACCCACAAACAGTCGACCTAGCCCGAGCTCAAGGCCAAACTTTCACCTCCCTCCATATGAGCCTAACAAGCGCACTAAAAGTTCTAATGGAAAGCAGGTATCTCAAACCCCTTTATCCCCAAACTTTTCCTGACCCACTCCCTGCTAAACATAACCCCACCAAATACTGTTCGTACCATCAACAACGCGGTCATGGCACCGATCATTGCTACTGCCTTCGTCATGAGGTTCAGAATCTCGTTAACAACCACACGATAGCTCCACTAACCCACTTCCCATCCATGACCAAATACCTCCTCCTCACCTTAACCTCATCCATACATTGCCTCCTACCTTTGACCCCAATATACATATCACCCTGGCCCATTTACCCAAGCCTAAGGTGTTCATTCAAGGAAGCACAGACTTATGCATGATGGATGCACTTGAATCCCAATCATCTCAAACCCCAAAACTTAACAACAGCACAATTCTAGTCCAACCTACACCAAAGAGTCCAACCCAACTTATTCATCAAGACCGAGTTGGGTCAAATGCACTACAGGCACCAATGGCCAAACCCGCTGCTCCTGAGTTATTAAGTATGATTGAAGATCTTCAGAGAGCTATGGCAAATTTAGCCTTTGGGGTCTTGGCTCCATCATCGACCACATCATATGCCAAAAGGTTCACATCAAAAAGCTCCTCAATTTTGGGGCGAGCTGTAGTTGGAAAGGGCCAACCCGAAGCTATCTCAAGTCTGAGTAACGACATATCAACAACAAATAGGCCTCGTTTTGATATAGCCACTCAATCCCTTGGCCAAGCTAATGCAATGGCAAGAATAAGGCTGGGACAAGTATTGATCCCTATGCACATCTTCGATGGGCTATTGAGACTTTGAAGGTCAAAAGGTTGAACAAGTAGTAAGTGCTCACAGTTGTTACAAAGACTATGGATGAAACTTTTATCGCTCAGGTTGATAGCATTTTGACTCAATGGACAAAGAATAAAAAGGGATGCTTTACCAGGAACACCCATCCTAATTCCAGTCTCAAGCCCATGAATACCCAGCCAACACCCGCCAGCCCACTTGCCAGTATTTCTAACACTAATGCTTCTTCCTCCAAAAAACGAGCCTTTGCTCATCTCCATATGAGCCTAACCCTCGCTTTGAAGGTACTGATGAAGAAAGGGTATCTCAAACTGCTCAATCCTCAACCACTCCCTAATCCTCTCCCACCAAGACATGACCCTACCCAATATTGCACATTCTATCAGCAGTACGGTCATCATACTGACCGTTGCTTTCGCCTTCGCCACGAAATTCAAGACTTGATTGACAATAAGGTCATCACCCCACTTGAAAATCCAAAAGTTGTCAATAAACATAGATTGCCATCCCATAACATAAATCCCATCCATTGCTTGCCAACAACCAACCTTGACCCCAGCCAACATGGTAAAGGAGATGTGTAGAGACAACCGGGGTAATTGTGAGGCTCAATTTGTGAGACCCAATTTGAAAGTTTGAAATCAATCCTACTGGGTGTAGATGTTATTGCTGAATTGAAGGCAGGTTTGGACCCTCCCGTGGGCTACTTGAAGTTGTTTTTGAATTTTGTGAATGGACTTGGAGAGTGAAAACCCCCTTTTGTTTCAAGGATGCTGATTTTGCTTTGAATCGTGTCCTATAAATAGTTGAGTTGTGTGTTTTATTTTTGTTGTCTTTTCTTGCATTGTTGCGTTAGTTAAGTCTTTTCCTTTGAGTCGCTCTCGTGTACCCTCGGGTCTTCATTTTGTTGTTTTAATAATAAGAAAGCGGGAGTCAAGTTTCTGATCATTTTATTGTGTCTATAGTAAATAATGTGCGGCCTTTTTAAAAATAGTTAAGTTTCAAAAAGATTCTGTTAATAAGCTCGGGGTATTGAGAAGGATCCCCCAAATGGTTTGAGTGGATTCTGACTTATCGGCGCAAAGTTCTTCATGACCTCAAAAGTTTCAGTTGCTTCTTTAGCTATTTCTTCTACAAATCTTGTGAAGATAGATTCAGAATCGTGTGTGGTATTCTAAACTGTCCTGGAGATTCTCTTCGCCGTTAGGCGATCATTTTGGCAAGAACAAGATGGCTTTCAGACCTCACAGATCGTAGAGTTTCTCGCCTAGTGTTTTCATTATTTCAAAGAGAAATAGATAAAAGAAACCAAAAACAAAAACAAAAAAGAAATAAATAAAAAAGAAAAGGGAAAAGATGTCAACCATTAAACCAGGGGCTTCCATTGGAATGAAATCCAATCAACTGTGAGGAAAAGAACTTTTGTCTGAATTCGGGGAAGCCAATAGAAGAAGGTACCATATTGCGAGAAGAACCAACTCTGAAAATGGAGCAAAAGAAAGGAAGAAGACATGTATAAAAAATAGAGAACCAAGCTCAAATTAAGGCAAAGCCAGTTCCAATGTTAGGGCAAGGATGATTATTCACCACAAATGTTGTAACGCTATCCTTGAGAGGCTCGCTAGGCTAAAAACCCGAAAGGGCGACCTAGGCAAAAGTTAGAGCATGAAAAATGAGAAATCAAACAAATAGAACTCACAAGGTTAAAAATTCGAAATGGCGACTTTGGCAAAAGTTAGAGCGCAAAAGGAAAGTGTCAACACCTAAGTGAACCTGACCCACGAACTACGTTGACCTGATTCCCATTCTTAGGATACGTAGGCAACTTCATCCTAAAGTTCGTTCTCAACCATATCCATCTCATTCATCTCGACCCAATCATCTTGCCTGATTCACGTTGTCAACTTCGCATCAATCCATGAGCTACACCGACTGTTGTGCATATCACGTACTTGAGTTAGATAAGAAAGAACTATCTTGAATCAACAAGTGGAGAAATTTACAATACTTGAACTTATCAGTAGAATTTCTAACTTGAGCAAAAAACGAAATCGAAATTGAGTTCTAAAGGGAACATAAGTAATACTAGGGGCACTATGAATGATTAGTCACCTTAAGTCTTTTTTAGCTTTTGGGTCAGTTGTGAGTTCTGTTGTGTCACGCCTAGTGTTTGTCTCAACCTGCGCTCTTCATCAA
The DNA here is from genome assembly GCA_036172215.1 of Camellia granthamiana. Classification (NCBI taxonomy): domain Eukaryota; kingdom Viridiplantae; phylum Streptophyta; class Magnoliopsida; order Ericales; family Theaceae; genus Camellia; species Camellia granthamiana. The sequence goes on from CM069903.1 coordinate 83,413,440, forward strand.
GTCACCATAGCGTGTATGTCGCTTAAAAGCGTTCTTCATCATCGAGTCACCATAGCGTGTCTGTCTCTTAAAAGCACTCTTCATCGAGTCACCATAGCATGTCTGTCGCTCAAGTTCAACAGAGTGGCATGGCCAAAATTCCATACATGAATGTTCGCTCCGAACTCAAAGACAAGTCTATGTATGGAATTCATAAACAAACTCAGAGTGCCCATACAAGGGGCATTGCATTCATGATTATTGCAAAGTGTGTATGAGGAATCCATCACTGCTTTGGAGGGGACTGGAGTAAGTTCTTAACATGCTAGAACATAAAAGAATCATCAGTCTAATTGGTTAGCAACTGTTCTAGGATCTGATGATCCCCATCTCATGTGCCTACGTAATGTTGAAAAATGTGGCCAACGACTGGACACTAGGGGCAATTTTCAATATATTTGATCAAACCATCCATCGAACAAGGGGCATGAACCCAACCGGTGGCCAATGACTGGACACTAGGGGCAGTTTTCAGTACATCTGATCGAGTCATCAATTGAACAAAGGGCATTCACCCAACCTTTCTCTCATTCCGCTAAAGCCATTTGTTGGGCACTTTCTCCTGGATTAGGGTAGCTCATCCCCATGATGATTCTGATATGATTCATCTTTCAAAAGTTGTCTCCAATCATTTCAAAACTCTCTTGAGATTGTCATCTTCCCTCTGATTAATACATGTGCTTTATGCATGCATGTTCATACACTCTGGTCATTTTAAACTACGTGATAGGTTGCTCTTACGCTTGACTTTGTTTTGTACTTAACAGAGTTTTGTCGAGTTACCTTCTGCAGTGCTTTTCAATTAAATTTCAATAAATTGTGGCAAGTTGCCCTACACTCATTTCATAAGGTACATGATGCACTACTCTATGTACTGCTCATTTCCCTCTACATACCATACATTTTTCCCCACATCACACTATCTTGTGCACTTGTATCGCACTGTTTTGTGCATACACCTTGTATCGCACTGTTTTGTGCATTGACCTTACATTGCACTGTTTAGTGCATTCTACCTTGCATCGCACTGTTTTGTGCGTTCACCTTGTATCACACAATTTTGTGCACCTTACATCGCACTATTTTGTGCATTTGTCCCACATAGTACTGTTTTGTGCACTTTCATCGCATTGTTTTGTGCACCCATATAGCACTGTTTTGTGTATCCCCCTTACATCGCACTGTTTTGTGCATTCACCTCAAGTTTGCACTGTTACCTTACATCGCATTGTTTTGTGCATTTACTGTGTATCACACTATTTTGTGCACTTTGAGATCGCACTGTTTTGTGCACCCTGTATCACACTATCCTGTGCATTTTGTATCGCACTGTTTTGTGCATTCACCTTGTATCACACTATTTTGTGCACCTTGAGTTCGTACTATTTTGTGCACTTTTATCACACTATTTTGTGCACCTTGCATTACACTGTTTTGTGTATTCACCCGTATCGCACTGTTTTGTGCACCTTGCATCACACTATTTTGTGCATTCATTCACCTCACACTGTTTTGTGCATTCACCTCACCCGCACTGTCTTGTGCATTCACTGGGTCTAGGAGACCATAAATCCTCAAAAGCACAATTCTTTTGGTGTTTGTCGTGCCCGAACGACTTCAGGCGGTCTGGTATCGCTATCTGACTGTGTTTGTAGTGAGTTCCTAGGAGACCAACTGAGATAGTGGAAACTAGAGTTCGAATGGCCAAGGCCTAGAATACAAAGGTTTAGAATTTCTAGGACTAAAGTCTGGTTTAAATACCCAGAGGTGTATCCTCGGCTTGAAATCTGTATGGCAACCCCATAGGTTAAGGTAGCTTGTATGCGCTTCAATTCTGAATATTGAACCAACCTAGTCTATCACCCTATTGAAGAATAGGGAAAGTTTCAAACATAGCCAGGGAGAAAACATGTGGTTTGGAAGCACACGATGCAAGAAGAAGTCTTCAAACCAAGAAGAAGAGGACAATCCCCAGCAGCATAAGGTGAGTCATAGCCGATTGCCCCTGTAAGGTGCTTTCTAAGGCACCATTTCCTAGCTGCTACATCATATTTATCACCATCTAGTATCATCTATCGCCTTGCATATATCATCTACTGCAGACATCCACTACATTGTCCATTACATCCATTATATTATACCATTTTATCGCCTACATCCTTTCCATGTTAAGCTTAGTTTGGCATGTGCTCATATCTTTCCCTCGTTAAAACATGGTTCTGTCATGTATAAGTACCCATGCTGCGTTAAGGCTAGTATTGAGGATGTTAGCACCTTTTCTGTGTTAGACGTGGTCTGTTTTGTGTCCATGCCTTTTCTAGGTAAGATGTTATTCGACCTGTGCCCCTTATTCACTTCATCCATTGCATCCATTGCATTGTACTGTGTCTTGTTGCATTTAGTATTTAGGATCATTATCTTTCCCTAGCAGATCATTCCTCACTTATATCATACCACCCAATTACTTGTACTTTTTCTCTTTCTACGAAAAACATAGTTTTGTATGTGCTCGCACTCCTTTCATGTTAAAACATGGTTCTGTTATGTGTAAGCACCCATGCTGCATTGAGGCCAATATTAAGGATGCAGGCATTTAGCCTATGTTAGGCGTCGTTTGGCTATGCCCACTATTTTTCTATATAAAACGTAGTTTGATTTTGCATCTCCATTCCTTTATGGTATTCGTGTGTTTTGCACTGCTTGTGGTTTGATTATTTTGTTACATTGTGTATCATTTTTACATTCTGCCCCTGAACTACGCTGGTTTGATTCCTTGCAACGGGATACGTAGGCAACCCTCAGATACAACTAACTGCATCTGCATTTTGTTTGTTTGCCCAAGTCTTACAGCCTTGTCAAAATAAGTCATCCTCGGGCTTTGACATTCACTCGCGTCATTTCATGACTTCGAGCTCTGTCAAAAAATGGCAACTAGAGACACCCCATTTTGACCACACTTAAGACTTGGGTGCTTTATTCCAAACACCCGATGATAAAAGGTACACAGTGCAATCTTTTGAATTCTCAGTGAAGGAATTTGGTTTTAAGCTCTAATCCCAAACCTTACACCTCATTTTGGCCAAACTATTTTAGACTTTAAAACCTCTTTTTCAAAATATTTTTCCAAATATTTCTACAATGTTCCAAGGCTCGCACTTCGATTGAAGGCAGGTGAAATCATTGAAATTTTTTTAAAAACATCTTATTTATAGGTTTGAAGTTAAAGGAAATAGGAGGGGATGGAAGAAAACTAGTTTAGGAAAAAGTCGAGCATCAAACCGTTAAGAAAGAAATGAGCAGCCTTCACTAAATTAGGCATATCTCTATGACCATTTTAAAATTTAGATGTGAGGCCACCATAGTTGGAAAGTAGACTTCTGGAGTTTCAATTTATACTCAAGAATCACCTAAAACCGAGTCCGGATGAGGGAGATATGCCCGTTTGAAGTCGGGCTTGAAAACAGTTTTTTTGGACCCGGCCAGGTTTGTTTAGATCCGGTCGTGACTTGTTTAGACTAGGTCGGGTTTCAATGAAACTTGTCTAGAGTGCCTTTTTAGACCCGACCTTGCATTATTTGGTTTGGTCGTGGGTTTTTTGGGCCCGATCGTAGGTTTTGGGACCCAATCGGGTCTCATTAGCGCCAAACAGGACAGCTGGCGGGAATTCACCAACTGTTGTTTTTTGAAGATATTTTTGATCATATTGGCTCAAATTCTATAAATAGACCCCCTGCCTTCAGAATTAAAGGTTAAAAGATTTTCCTAAGGGCTTTGAAGGATATTGAGAACTAAAACCATCTTCCTTGCTCCTTTAATCTTCAAATCTTCTTGAACAATACATACATAATACATACACCATTAGAGCTTGTTCTTGAAGCTTTTTGTTGAAGTTTCAAACCATATTTCATAAACTTGAGGGTGTTTGGAATCAAGTTTGATCAACAACCAAAGCTTGCTCTCTTTAAGATATTTAAGCTTGTCACATTTTTCCTTACTTTTGTTTCAATCTTTTTCTATCTTTTTCTTGTGTTTTCCTACTATCTTGGATCCATTCCAAGTATTGGAACTTAGGGTTGAAAAACTACCAAAGGTAGAGAGACTTAACAGTCTTTCTTACACCTTATCCCATAGCTCATACCCTTTGTTTTTGCACTCTTTTCTTTGGTTTTCATACTGATTTTCAAAGCTTAAAAGGGCTGGAAAACATGGTTTAGATGTCCCAAAAGTGGAGGGGTTAGCCACCCCTCCTTAGTCATGCTTTCTAGTTTTGTATCTCTTTGTTTTTGCCTATCTTTTGAGCTCTTTTAACATGGTTTTAGCCACTGTTTTTGGACTATTTTGGGGGTTGGAATATGTGATTTAAAATTGCAAAAAGTTGAGAGGTTAGCCACTTTTTCTTAGGCTTTGTTCCATAATTTTTTTCTCTACTCTTTTTACTTACCTTCTCTTGCGTTTACCACTGTTTTTATTTTATTTTATTTTTTTGGGTATTTGTGGACTGTTTTAATGTCTTTTAAATTTATGCATTGAATACTTTGCTTGTTGTGTTGTACGCCCTCATGGCTCCAGTTGTTTAGGCCTTAGACACCAAGTCATTCGAGTTAATAGCTTTCTTTACTTAGTTTCTATGTAAAGAGTTTCATTTTTTGTAATAATCAACTTCGCATAATCATTTTTGCGCCCTCCCTCCTTTCTTGGTTTTCTTTGTTTGAGAGTTGTTTTAAGTGATTGATTGTTATTCGAGGCACGAGAAAGAGACCTCCTATGCTAAATGGCTTAATCTCTTTACAGGTTCGTTGTCAAGACATAGTCTCTCTTTCATGCTAAAGATCACTTCTTGTTTGATATTTCTCTTCATTTAGTGGACTTAAATATCACTTTGGACAAAATGATTAAGCAATGGAATGGTAAGTTGAAAAAGGCTAATAAAATTGGCTTAAAATCAATTCAACCGACATAAAGAAGATGAATAAAATTGGTTGAATTCGGCCGGACGTTATGTTGAGTCCATCGCGTCATGAGTTATCATATATTAATTCATGATATTTTGATGAATTTTGAGGCGTGTCTACCTCATTCTTTGAGCTAACTTCATGATAAAAAGGAGGGGTGGTTTCTTTCATTATATTTATTAACTTTTTGTCCAAATTTGCTCGCAATCATCAAGCAATCAACTAGCTACCATTGATGGTTTTGGAATCGAATCCGTTCTTCTCTTGAGTTTTCCCGTGACAGAGAAGAGCAGAAGGGACAAACAAGGCTTAGAAAGGCTCTGTCTGCACTATTTTCACCTCAGAGCACAAAAATATTTTTTTGCATGAAAATAGGGCACGGCCGGCCTTGTTTAGAGCTGGCCAAGGCTCATTGGGGGCCGGTCGAGCTCCAATGTTTGGTAAACATATCACTTTTGACAAAAACAGGGGGCAGTGGCTGAGGGTGAAACAAAGCAAGTGCACAGAAGATAGACAGAGCAGTTTCTGCAAACGGCCTTCATTGATGCACATGCGATCCTTATGCATTAATGTTGTAATATTATTGTTCATCTTATTGTTGTAATTATTATTGTTGTTTAGTATATTATTGTAATTATTATTGTCATATTGTCTTGTTGTAATAAATTAGATAGTTAGTTTGTTTATTATTCATTCGGATTTGTAATAAGTAGTTAATTCGGACACTTGGACATTCGGACCCTCTTGCACAAGGGCAAAATATGTAATATTTATGTATGTCTTTCAACCCCCATTTCTTTCTCCCTTTTATTTACCTGCTTATAATGGTAGCATCATATTTACTTAGCATTTTTTATGACTTGCATTCATTCGTCTTACACGCATAAGGGTTTGGCTCATCATACTAATCAAAAAAAAAAAAAAAAGATTTGAGACTTTAATTTAACTATTCATAAACTCTATTGAACTAATTACATGGAAATCAATTGTTTCATGTAGAATCTTCAGTTATTTTTTATTTATGAAGACTAGTACGGGTGTAAATTTAGCCCAGCCCAGCCCATGTCGGGCCTTGCGGTCTCCCACCAAGATTCGGGCTAGGCCGAGCCGACCCACGGGCTAGAAAATTAGACCCAAGCCAAAGCCCAGGCCCAGGGGTATTCAGGTTTTGGGCTGAGCCGGTGGGCCTAGGCCTGGGCCTGGGCCTAGGCGGGCCTGAACAATTTTTTTTGTTTTTTTTATTTTTTCTACCAAAATTTTATTATTTTCCATTACAAAAAACACTGAGCCTTGGACAGGGCAGGCCTTGAGTGGACCTTAAGCGAGCCGATCCGATGGGCCGGGCTGAGCTTCAAAATGATGGCCCAGGCCCTGGCCCAGGGTCTCGGGCTAGGCTAAGCTCAAACCCGGGCCCAAACGGGGCCTAAACAGGCTGAGGGCCATTTTTACACTCCTAGTACTCTCTTGCATGATGCCATTGATTTGATAAAACTGTAAATCAAAGTGGAGTGTTGATGGAAATTGTTGAAAAGAACAAGATTGTTTAATTTGAAATCAGTTTTGATATGAGAATTTAGTCTTGTTTGGTTTTAAAAAAAAAAATTTGAATACTGAATTAAATGAGCTTTTATAGTGAATCTAGGTTGTGTATAATTATATTGATGTTGAGAATTTAGTTAGCTTGAGGTTCTCGGTGAAAGTTTGAAAACTCACACAGAATAAGTACCGATTTCCTTCCAGTTAACTACTAATAAAGCAAGGGTTGTTTAGGTGATTCTTGTGATAGATCACTGGCAGATATACACCTAGGGATTCACACTATTTAAAATTTATTAATTTAGATTATCCTCTTGAAGACTAGTTATGGGAAGGAAATTTTAATTTAGATTAAAATTTGTTTCTTTCTAATGATACATCTAAGGAACAATTTTGTATACTCATTGCATTATAAAACCTTTAGATCAAGCATTAAAGTTTGAAAATTTTAATTATAATATATCTATCGCATCATGATCATGTTGATTGTTCTCTTAATACATCTTAAGCAAAGATATCTTCTACTATACATTTGTGTTCATTCCTATTGTTGTAAACTATTTTGGGTAAATTTCCAATAGATCCTAATAGTTGAACTTAATTCTCATCAAATCTTACTGAAAATAAGTTCTAGTAAAATTGCCACTAAAAATAATTTTGTGATGATTTTTTGCATGTCGCAAAAAATTGACAATTAGCTTTTTTTGTCACGGTTTATATAAATTGTCGCTAAAACTTGCTATTAGTGACATTTTTCTATGACAAATTTTTCTAACTCTCTGAAAGTTGAAAATTAGTGATATTTTTTGTGAAGATTTTTTTAAACTATCATTAAAACTTATAATTAGTGACATTTTTTGTGACAATTTTTGAACTATTGCTGAAAATTAACATAGTGACCTTTTTTTAAATAGTGCTTAATGAAAAACACTATCAATTATTATAGGACATATTGGATAATAAGTTTACCTATTAGGACCTACACGTAAGTCTCTTGACTATTTTCAAGTGCTAATGATGGGTCTTAAGCCCATAGATGATATGGATGGCGAGCATGATGTCTTTTTCTTTTTTTTTGGTTATATTTTTGTATAAGGAACGACTTTTTAGTTTTTGTTACGTTGAGACCATTTTGTTGTAAAGAAAAATGTCCTATGTTTTGAATGTGCGCCTTAGAGACTTGCCTTATTTTGAACTATATGTATAATGCGTTGGACATAAAAATGTATGCCATGTAAATTTTATGTCTTATATTTATTCATATTATGTTGGGTTGATTATTCAGATCTTATCTTTCAGATTTGGGTTTGTAAAAAAATGGGTTGTGATAGTTTCCATCATGTCCACCGTCCGTTGTCACTCCATTGACTCTATTGTCTACCATCGCCTCAAACCTACCATTGGCAACCACCTTCTTCACTGTCACCTCCATCATCTCTAATCTTCTAATGATGAACTTAGATCTAAGATCAACGGCTTCAAATTTGTGAGAAAAGGCCACCAAAGTTGTACGTTCTTTCTTTATAGTAGACTGTATAATTTTTCTCTGGTATGAAATCTAAAACTAACGGCCTTAGATTTGTGAGAAGAGGGCCATCGGAGTTGTCCATTTTCTCTATCCATACTAGGTAAAGTATTACTCTGGTAGTATTACGTATTCAATATTTTGATAAAAGTTTTATTTAATATTTTTACTAACAATGATAAAATCATAGTAAGTGTTGTAGTTAGTGATGGTGCATGATAGTGAAAGTTTACTACTTAAATGTTAAATTTATACATTAAAAAATTGTTATCATGTATAGTAAAATTTTATTATTTGCCAAATAATGAATTTCAATTTTTTTTTTTTTTTTTTTTTATATTTACTAACTGGTGGTGTTGCGGTAGTGGGGGAAATGGTCGTGGTTGTTGAAAAGTGGTCACTAGAGATTTACATCAAAAAGTATTCGCTAGAAAGTCACTGATGATCGACAGTCGGAAAACAGTTGTCAAAGACAACTGGTGACCAGTGGCTGGCATGGTAGTGGTGGTGTGAGGTAGGTAGTGTGAGGTGGTAGTGAAAGAGGCTAGTAAAATTTACTTGAGGTATTTTTGTTACATTTTAATTATATTTTGTTATTTGTCCTTAATTAATGAAATTTTTTTAACTTGTCCTTTATGCAATAAAAATTGAGATTAAGGAACTTGTCACAAAAAATCATTTAATATATGAAATAGTGTGAATGCTTGAGAGTAAAATTAGAGGTACATGAAACTTTTTTCTTAGGGGAGGAATCACGAAAAAATGAAAAGAGATATTGCAATTTGTTTGAAGGATAAATAAAAAATAAAAAGAATAAAGAATAAAGAATAAAGATGAAAATACATGTAAAATAATTGTAAATAAGTGAAAATCTTTGTTAAATTACAAATCTATCCATTTTCTGTATCTTTTTCTTTCTTTCTTCTTTCTTTCTTCTCTTCTTCCATATTTGAAAACCCTAATCATCGTTGATACCTCTCACTGGCGGTAGCATCCCTTTTTCTAACCTTACCAGTCGCTCGTGGCCCTTTCTCACCCGCCTCCCTTCACCTTGCCTTACCTCCCCATCGCTATCATCGACATCTGTAGACGCACCCTGGGGCCTCACTACAGTTCAGGACTCAAAATTGTCACGTTTCTTAATCTGAACCAAAGAGTCCAAATCCGGCAAATCGTTTTGAGAAAACAGATTTTTAGAAAGAAGTGTCAAACATGGACTGCTTTGCCAGATACAGAGTCGCCGCCTAAATATTTTATTTTGGGAAATTTAGGAAACCCTGACTCGTTGCCTAAGGCCACGTGTCCGTCATCACCAAAGTTGCATCGGCTTAGGAACTTGGGTACGATTGGGGAAGGTCACTTCGTGAGCACCCCCGCTCGCCCGATCAAAGATCGGCCTCTACTAACCATGATATCTAGTTTAGAAAACATTATGCATTCTTATTCCGGTTATTAGCCTAGATTTACTATGTGATGCGCACAGCATACAAGTATAGACTGGATCGCCTGAATTGGAACAAAACATTTCATGTTTGTTTTTTAAAACGGTTTGCTACTCGCAAGTAGGCTTAAAATGCAGATTTTTGCCACCCTCGGGTGGAAATGATGGTTTTGTCACTATCTAGTGGGCTTAAAACTCACAGTGAATGAATTGTTCCAATCCAAATAACCCAACATTCACCCACAAGCATTCAGGCAATTATATCACATAAGCACATAGCCTCATGGTAAGCATGCTATCATGGCAGTCACTAACACGCATGCAAGGTTGCTAAAGCATAAAACTTACCGAGTACTCCAAGCCAAAACAGAAGCTAATTAGAAATCCATGCATGATCCTAAATATACAGAAATGTCTAATGCAACACATGCAGAAATGCAACTAAGATAGGCTCGGCTATTCTAAACATGGCATATGAGATGCAACAGCTAACAAGTGTTCAACTTGGAATTGAAATACAATGCAGTTAGTATGATGCGCCGAGCCCGGTGCATGCAAGACAGATGAATGAATGCAAACATGCTATCATACTGTATGCTAATTGAAACATGCCCTAATCTAACCATCATAAGCTGGTAAATAAAAGGGAGAAAGACGTGGGGTTGGAAGACATACATCACATGCACGCACACTTATTACAATATTGCCCTCGCTCGGAGGGTCCGAATAAATAATATACAGTCCCAAATAAATAATACAGTCCGAATAAATACAAAATCTTAATTAATTAACAAATTAAACTAGGAAAGCTGTATACTAGCATACAAGCTAGGGACTGCCTCGACTCTGCTCTAGATGATGAATGATGCATGTTCGGGTTGTCTTGCGCGGAAATCCATTGCAATGTCCCAATTAGCCTCTGTTTATGATTAAGCCCGGAATATTTTAGAAAGCTCTGAAAGGCCGTTGATTCTTGATTTGCTACAACAGAGAGCAAGAAAGGGACATGGCAGTGTATTTTCACATATGTATGCTTGACTACTCTTCAGGGAGTGTAGTCCTCGATCCTCATGCCACCAATCGCGCATCTCGATGCATGATGGCCGAGGAGTCGAATTGCATGACTCAATATGAAATGAATGCACATATAAACACAACAAGACCGAGACTCCATCATGGGTAATCCGGAGTGTCGGTGACCGGGAATTGAGACATGTTCCGTCATTCGGAGTACGAAACGTCCCTCGTTTCCCGTGCTCGGGCTAACTCCTATCCCAAACACAATGCAATATGCATGACATGCATGAATGCGACTAACATACACCCTAGCATACGCAATGCTATGAAATGGCATACACAATGCATGAAGTAACATGGCATGCACAATGCTCTAACATACAACCTAGCACATGCAATGCAAAGGACTAAGATGGCATACACAATGCAATATGGGCTTACACTAACATGAGTGGACCTCAGCCACACTCACATCAGAGGCCATAAGATGAAAATGAGACACTCGAGATGCGTGCACGTATGCACGCAAATCGAGGACCCATCCTAAGGCACGAATGCCACTCTAACAAGGCATGGCAAGGCATGGAATATGGCATATGAACATGCAAATTTCAGCGCTAAAATATGATGCTAAACAGTCCCAAAACATGACAATATGGCACCCGATGCATGAGATGAACCCCGAAACTCAAAACTAGGCATGCGCAATGACCTATAGCTATACAAAGCATGCACTATTTGATCATGAAGCATGAAAACAGAGTCAAGGCAGTCCCAAAACATGAACTTTCTTAGTTCAAAGCAAGGCCAAAAGGTGCTAGCAAGATGGGCTAAAGTAGCATGCAATTTTGACTAGTAAACAAGGGTTACATGGCATGTATATGAAGCAAGTGAAAACTCATCAAACTAGCGAAAATCAGTGAATAAAATATGCCAAAATATGCCCAAATAACCATGTAAATGCAGCCAACACATGCACAAATGAGGGGCTCCTTTAGAGGGCATACAGAGGGATTATTAGGCACATGCAAGATAGACATGAAGCATGACCAAAAAAACTCTGGAAATCAAATATGATGGTCCCAAAACTCATCAAATTGACCCTGGAAAGTGACTTCAAAGCATGCAAGATAGGGCCTCTTTGGAAGGCCAAAATGACCACCAAACAAGTCAAGGTAAGAGGGGGTCACCCCCCTCTGATTTGGAGGCTCAAAACAGTGTACTAGCCACTGAAAATCCACTAGATTTCAGTGGCTAGAGGGCCAAACCAAGCATGCAACAAGAGCTTAGGTGTAAGGCTCAAAATAGGAGACAATCAAGCATACAAGGAAGCATATGACCTCAAAAAAAAATGGAACCTTAAACAAACTTGAAGATGAGATTAAAACAAGATATTTTTCAGTTTATGACAACTCTCAAAAATGAACACAAGTAGGGCTAATCTATCATGCAAAAACGGCCCTAAAAGAGAGATTAGAGACAAGGGGTAGTGGCTGGCCCCAAACAGAGGAGAGACCTTCAACAAACTTGAAGAAGGGCTCAAAACAAGCCACTTTACAGTTTATGATCAAGTCCAAAACAGCTCACAAATAAGACTAATGTACCATGCAAAAATAGGCCTAAAAGATGGATAAAGAGACAAGTAGTAGTAGAAGACCTCAAACAGCAAAAGGTCCTTGATCAAACATGAAAAGGAGCTCAAAATATGACTATTTACAGTTAGGGTCGGAGCCCAAAAATGCAAGCAACTATGGCTTAAAGATGAAGCAAGAAAAGACTAGAAAATGAAAGAAAAAGACTCACCCTTGTAGAACCAAACTTTAGCAACTTTTGGACCAAATTTGTGAGCTCTCAACCTCTGGAAATCAGCTTCAAAGGGCTGGAATGGAGTGTGGAGGTGTGGTGCTATGGGTTGTAGGGTAAATAATGCAAGAAACTTAGGGTTTGGAGGGTTAAAGGAGAGAGAGATGGAGGTTTGATGCAAGAGCCCCCAAACAAATTTTGTAACCCCTCAAAATGCAGCTGAGGGTGCTGGTTTTATAGGGAAAGGAGGGGAAAATGGGGGGGAAAACCAATTCAAATTTTCCCCCTAAAAGGTTGACCCTCGGGTACAGGGTCTGGGGGAAAACAAATTGCACAGCTAGAACACACTTGGGGAGGGGATTATGGCCAGCCAGCTCAAAAGGGCCAAATTGGTCATTCAACCAGCTAGGTGGCCGGCCTGCCACATTTTCTGGCCGGCCTGCTACTTTTCAGGACAAAAAATGGGTCTTCCGGAAAGAAAGGTGGCCGTCCAGTGATAGGGAAGTCCAATGGTGGCCATCCAAGTGTCCAAATCGAAGCCCCGGAAGTTAGCTTTCCAATGGCGCAAACCTTGCATTAAAATTGCTCCTGTGGAAAAAGTTATGCCCTTTTGGGTGAAGCCGCGCAGATTCGGTCCAACCGGAGTGATGCCCTACTTCAATCAACTATATCTCCCCCGTCCAGAATTGGATTTAGGAGATTCTTGAGTGCAAAATGAACCCCCGGAAGTCTTATTTCCAACGGTGGTGGCCTCATAGCTTGATTCCAAGTATGCAAATGAATAGGCCCGATTTGGCGAGGGCTATTCGACTCTCTCTTAACAATTCATGCCCATTTTCTCCTCCAACTGGATTTCTTCCCTCTTCTTCTCTTTTCTTCAACTTCAAACCCATAAGTAAGGTGTTTTGAAAGATTTTTCAAAGATTTCATCTCTCTTTTATTCATTTATACTTTGTCCTTGCTCGGTTTACCGAAAAGCACAACATTTAACAAAATACGAGCCTCGGAACATCGTAAAAATTTTATTTCAGTAACGTTTTGAAAGAGAGGGTTTTAAGACTAAAATATTTTGATCAAGATCGTTTTGGTCCAAAAAAAAAGGGGTATGAAGTTGAGATTTGACTCTCTTTCTTTGCCGAAGAAATTGAACCTTTGCCCTGCACATCTTCCAAAACCATCAGTCGCGTCCAAGTCTTAAGGGTGGTCAAAAATGGGGTGTCTACAACATCCACATACCCTTCTCCACTCACTAGATCGCGTCATTGCACCTAACAAACATTACAATATCTTTCTCTCTTTACTGTTACCGTCGCACCCAATCACCAATGCGATCACATCTTTTTCTTCCAACCTCACTGACTGCCATTGGCCCACTCCCCCATCACTTCCTTTTTTCCTCACCTCTCCTCTTAGTCACCATTACTATCACTCTCACACTCTTCCATACCTAACAGATTGAACTAACACCACCACACCAACCACTCTCTCTCTCTCTCTCTCTCTCTCTCTCTCTCTCTCTCTCAGTTTGGAGATTTGATCCAAATTTGGGTTAGGTAGTACAGAGTAAGAAAAGGGTCATCGATGGTCAGTTACAATGGATGAGGGGTGGCAGTAGAAGGGCTAGGGGTGGCGGAGACGGATGCAATGAGGTAGGGGCAGTGGGGCATAGCTAGAAGAGGGGCTACAATCATGAAAGAAGGATGAAGGAATGGTCGACGGTGTTAATGGGATCTCCTAAATAAGCCACCTCTTTTTTTGAATTTTTTTGTCTTTAGTGACTTTTTTTTCAAAATTATGTAAAAAAAAGAAATTTACTTTTCAATCTGTCTTGTGTAAATGAATCTATAAAGGTTTTTTTTTTTTTTTTTTTTTTTTTGAAAATTTTGAGAAAGCCAAAAAATTCACTATTTTTTGCCCCTTTTTTTATATCTTTTTTAGACTTTTTTTTAGATTTTTTTGCAAAAAATTAATTTTTTGCAAAAAATTAATTTTTTGCCTAAAGTTTTTTTTTAATTTTGTTTAAAAAAAAAACTAAAAACAAAAATAGACTAACAAAAAAGCCATCAAAAAAGCAAACTCCAAACATCCACAAAGTTGTAGAGCTGTAGAGAAAGGGAAAAAAAGAAGAATGTGTTGGCCAATTTTCATTGTATTTAAAAAGATTAAATTCTATTGTGTACTTAACAACAATCAGAATTAGAGGTGGGCGCGAATCGGTTGCGGCCACGGAACCTCCAATCCGCCATCCGTCCACCAGATTGGCGGATTGGAGAAAATCAATCCGCATCCGTCCGCCAATCCGGCGGATGTGGATTGAGTGGATTGGTAGTTTGGCAGATGGATGTGAATCGGTTTGCCGGTTTAAAATTTTATAAATTTCAACATAATTCAACTTGTGCACTTCCTCAAAAAAAGAAGAAGAAAGTATTACAATCAATGACTTAAAAAAATATTACAATCACTGCATGCCTCATCCAAAGCTAGAAAGTTTGAAATTTTAGAATATCACAATCACTGCATACCTCATCCACAGACTACAATTACAACATGCCTCATCCACATAAAGTATTACAATCTGTGGTTCTTAAAATATAAAAACAATTCAAATCACCAAAACCATGAATAGAGTAGTAGTAGAGATTGTATGTCTCTGTATTGTTACATCTATATCTGTTTTTGAAAACAAAAACCAACCAGCATATATCATATTTTTTATTTATTATTTTTAGAGATAGATTTAAAAATAAAAAAATATGGATAAATAATACGTTTATTTTTTTCAATTCAAAAAAGATATTCAAGTTGAAAACTTTTTTTCAACAGAATATTTAAACTCTTTTTTAATTGAAAACACAAACAGAATATTTAAACAAACTGAAAACATAAAGTCTTATAAATTACTAAGGATACTCACGGTTTGGCAGTTCGGTTGCGGCCAAAATAATCTCAAATCCCGCATCCGTCCGCCAGATTGGCGGATTGGAGAAAATCAATCCGCAACCGTCCGCTCTTTATCAAGCATCCATCCAAAATGCGGCGGATCGGTTCGGTTTGGGCGGTTTTGGCGGATCGGTATATCCGCTGCTCACCCCTAATCAGAATATAAAAGAAATAAAAGAAAGGAGAGAATTTGTTTGATTACAAAAATCAAACTCAAAACAAAAATAAATAAAGAAAAACAGATTTTATTTTGTTACAAAAACAAAATTAAAATCTGATTAAATAAACAAATAAAATAGAATAATAAATTAAACAACTTACTTGATTAATTTATTTGAATAATTATCTGATCAAGTCCAGTGTTTGACACTGTGTCCTTAAGACAGATTCATCCTCTCTACGGTGCTTTTAGAATTTGGACGTCTATCTCCCAAGATAAAATGATCTACTACAAACAATAGCAGCACTACAAATTGTTTGCCTAACAAACACACTAAGTGTTTATACTCTCTCACAGAAGAAAATAATGTAGCAATATGAAAAGAATATTTGCAGAATTATGAAGAACGAAATTAGAGTTACAAAATCCAAATGAATGCTGTCCTATTTATAGATGGATTGGTGGCTGCAGATTTTGAATTAAATAGGTGCAAACCTATTTGAACAGGTATGGTTTTGAATTTAAACAGATTTGAATCTGTTGGATTCATAATTCAAACAGATAAAAACGAGAAGGGCCCTGTTTGGATGCACAGTAAAACCGGACTCGTTTATTTCCGGTTTAATTTGAATTTTGGATTTCATTTTACCAAAAATAAAATTAAATTCAAATGTTTTTGGCCCAAAAAGATTAGTATTGGGCCAAACAAGCCCAACCACACACCACGCACCCGCGTCTAGCCCAACCCACCCGACCGACCGGACAGACGGCGGCGGCGGCGCGTGTGTGTGGTGATTTTTTTAGTCCAATGGGTCTAGCCCATTTTGCCCATAACCTCTCCCTCTAAAACACTTGGGTACCCCTTGGGGCACACCCCAAGTACCAAACCTATACCTTATAAACCCATTCAAAATTTCCCACCAAATCAATGTGGGACAAGTCTTATTCAAACCTTTAAGGATTTTCCATCATAACTCCATTTCCATGGAGCATACTTTGGCTTCAATTTCCCATTCACTCGGTAATGGTTTTGAGCAACCAAATATACCACATGAATCACAACGCGGTATAGAACGTATTACCACTTTGACCCGCGAAAATCGACGTACGGGGCCCACTTAAAAAATAGACCAAACTTAGGAAAAAATTCTGGTTTTACCCAGAATTTTATAACCATTTCCAACAATCCCCCACATGAATGGAATTTGATGACAACGGAAATGCAACAATATGCAGACTTTATCGAAAGAGTATAAGTCGAAAATATCTTGCATCAGGATTGGTAGCTTTCGGCCTTGAACCTTCCCTAGTGATAACCTATCGGACTTACTGGCTAACCAATGGACGCGATGCCTTGAATTATTCAGCCGTTTGTGTAAGCCAAGACAACAGATTTCACACAAAATATCTTCTAACACATCGTGGTTCTCACTGTTGTGTTCATTTTAGCCGTGAACGCGCCTGGTTTTCATGAGTGTGTCTAGAGAATTTAGCCTTTTGCATTCTCATAGAACCGGCCCCAGTTCGACACTCATATAGGTGATTCTTATTGTGAGTATCTCTTTATACTCGTCTTGATTTTATGCCTCAATCAAGATATAAGTAATCATTAAAAGCAAAGCTTATCCTTATACCCCTGCATACAACAAATGTTACAGATATCACTCTCACCATAGGAATGGGTAAGGAATTTTAATCCCTTGGTGATTTCTGGCGAGCCATACATAACTTAGTTGTCCCTTTGAACTTAGTTCTTGGGATCTCCAGTCATATAAGTAGGGTTACCATTATGACGACTCTTATGTAATAGGCTTTAATCCCATCCCCTTCGATAAACTATACACTAGCTCTTTTGTCAAACCTTTTGTTAACGGATCCGCAATATTTTCTTTAGATTTTATATAATCTATTGAGATTATTCCATTTGACAATAATTGCCTTACGGTATTATGTCGACGACGAATATGTCGTGACTTACCGTTATACATATGATTATGTGCCCTGCCTATTGCAGATTGACTATCACAATGAATGCAAATAGCTAGCACAGGTTTTGCCACATTGGAATGTCTTCTAAGAAGTGACGAAGCCATTCTGCTTCTTCTCCTGCTTTGTCTAAAGCAATGAATTCGGATTCCATTGTGGATCGTGCGATGCAAGTTTGTTTCGTGGACTTCCAAGAAACAGCAGCGCCTCCTAGAGTAAAGACATATCCACTAGTGGATTTTTGAATCTTTAGTATCCGATATCCAATTGGCATCACAATAACCTTCAAGTACTGCTGGATATCGAGTAAAGTTTAAACCATGATCACGAGTGAATCTTAGATATCTAAGAACCCGAATGATCACTTTCCAATGGTCTTTTCCGGGGTTACTAGTGTACCTACTCAATTTACTAATAGCATAAGCCATATCAAGACGAGTACAATTTATTAGGTACATTAGGCTTCCAATGATTTGGGAGTAATTTAACTGAAACACTGCATCACCTTTATTTTTTGATAAATAAAAACTGATGTCTATAGGTGTTCTAGTTACATTCAAATCATCCTTAATAAATTTATCAAGAATTTTCTCAATATAATGAAATTGAGATAATGCATATCCGTCAGATGTTTTAGTAATTTTCATTCCTAATATAACATCTGCGACCCCATATCTTTCATATCAAATCTTTTGTTAACATTTGCTTAGTTGATTTGATAATGTTTTGACTGCTTCCAATGATAAGCATGTCATCCACATAAAGACAAACTACGACATATCCTTGGTCAGTGTTTTTAACATAGACGCATTTGTCACATTCGTTTATCTTAAACCCATTAGTAAGCATTGCATGATCAAATTTTTCATGCCATTGCTTAGGTGCTTGTTTTAATCCATAAAGGGATTTTACAAGTCGACAAATTTTCTTTTCTTGCCCCGACACTACAAACCCTTCAGGTTGCTCCATATAGATCTCTTCATTTAGATCACCATTTAAGAAAGCTGTCTTAACATCCATTTGATGTATTTCTTAATTAAACAACGCTGCTATAGCAATAAGCATGCGAATGGATGTTATTCTTGTCACAGGAGAATATATGTCAAAATAATCCAGACCTTCCTTTTGTCTGTAACCTTTAACTACAAGTCTTGCTTTATACTTGTCAATTGAACCATCTGCTTTCATTTTTCTCTTGAATATCCATTTATATCCAAGAGGTTTAGAACCTGGTGGAAGATCCACCAATTTCCAGGTATGATTTTGCATAATGGATTCAGTTTCATTATTAACAGCCTCTTTCTACAAAAGTGCTTCAGGACCTATCATTGCTGCCTTAAAGCTTTGAGGTTCATTTTCTAACAAGTATGTCAGAAAATCTGGACCAAAGGATTTTGATGTTCTCGCTCTCTTACTTCGTCTTGGTTCATCATCAATTAAATCCTGTTGGTCGAGACCATTACTAGTCTTTTGTGTTTGATTGTCATTAGTCTCTTGACTTTGTGTACAATCATAAGTTCTTTTCTGTGAACTTAATTCCTGTCCTTTCTTGTAAGGAAAAACATGTTCAAAAAACAAAGCATTCCTTGACTCTATAATAGTGTTCATATTTATATCAGGTATTTCTGATTTATAAGTCAGAAACCGATATGCACTACTATTCTAAGTATAACCAATAAACACACAATCTACTGTTTTTGGTCCAATCTTAGTCTATTTAGAAACAGGAACTTCAACTTTTGCCAAACACCCCTACACTTTTAAATATTTATAGGAAGGTGGTCGACCTTTCCACAATTCATAAGGAGTGCTGTTGATTTTCTTGTAGGGTATTCTATTAAGAACATAATTAGCAGACAATATTGCTTCCCCCCACAAGTTCTGTGATAAGCCTGAACTTAATAACATGGCATTCATCATTTCTTTTAGGGTTCTATTCTTTCTTTCAGCAATTCCATTTTGCCGAGGAGAATAGGGTGCTGTAGTTTGGTGAATAAAGTCATGTTGTGCACAAAATTCATTTAATAGTGCATCATATTCACCACCCCTATCACTTCTAATATAAATCAAAATATAACATCCAACACATGTTGTCTATGATGTGCTTGATTTCATAAAATTCAAATCATGATTCATAAATTTCAAATGAAAAAACCAAAATAATTATGATTACACAAATCAGAATTAATGTTTTGACAAAATTATATCCTCATAAAAAATTTTGCCTAAAAAACAAACAAGTCAAACAACCCATTTTATTGTAAGAGATACAATTAAATAATTGTGACAAAAGAAAATTACATTATCTTATCTAATTCAAGAAATACATTCCCATATTAATATTATGGTTATGGTTTAACAAATTCTACTACGCAAGTAAAATAAAAATTAACGACATCTCATGCCACAAGTTCAAAACAAACTAATAATCAACATAAAAGATTTCTTAAAATTATTTCCAATTAAATGAAACTATTTAAATCATCATGTTTACATTTCTCTGGTGTTTAAATGCCCATTCAAAAATTGATTGGAAAAACTCAAATTAATCCACTTATGTACAAGGTTAACATATTAATTTATCATTCCAAATCACATGAAATTATTTTTTTTTTTTTAAGAAATAACTCGAGTTGATATCAATACATGCATATCAAACGCATCAACTAAAAAATAATGAATTAACCAAATAAATTAATCATGCATGATCCCATAACTTGCATCATGAAATAAAAAGATTCTCAACTCATAAATAAAATTCAACGCGTTTTAAATTTTAAACTCCAAAAATGACAAAACAAACATTCATTTAATCAGTTTGATTTGTACATGAATATAATGATAGATTAACAAAATTAATTTTCTAGTTACTAAAACCAGAAAATAAATTATAACACAAAATAATTTTATTTTTCTTGTTACTAAAACTAAAAAATAATATAATTTTATTTTCCTTAGTACTAAAACTAGAAAATAAAATACCACAAAAATATCTGATTACAAAAATCAAAAAATCACACCACAAATTAATTTTCTAGTTACCAAAACCAGAAAATAAATTAAAACACAAAATAATTTTCTAGTTACCAAAACCAGAAAATAAATGATAATACAAAATAATTTTATTTTCCTTGTTACTAAAACTAGAAAAATAAAATACCAAAATAATTTTCTGTAACACCAAATAATATTCTGCAATTGTTAATGATACCAATATATTACTACTAATTGTCAAATAAAATAGACAGTATATTACTACTATCTGTCAAATAGTTTATAAATACTATTTGTATTTTCCAACAGAATATTACTTTGAAAACAACAGAAAATTAAATACAATGAAGACACCAAAAATATTCTGTCTTAAGATTGTTGGCCAATTTTTACTGTATTTAAAAAGATTAAATTATGTTGTGTACTTAACAACAACCAGAATATAAAAGAAATAAAGAAAGAAGAGAATTTGTTTGATTACAAAAATCAAACTCAAAACAAAAATAAATAAAGAAAAATAGATTTTATTTTGTTACAAAAACAAAATTAAAATCTGATTAAATAAACAAATAAAACAGAATAATAAATTAAACAATTTACTTGATTAATTTCTTTGAATAATTATCTGATCAAGTCCAGTGTTTGACACTGTGTCCTTAAGACAGATTCGTCCTCTCCACGGTGCTTTCAGAATTTGGACGTCTATCTCCTAGGATAAAATGATCTACTACAAATAATAGCAGCACTACAAATTGTTTGCCTAACGAACACACTAAGTGTTTATACTCTCTCACAGAAGAAAATAATGCAACAATATGAAAAGAATATTTGCAGAATTATGAAGGACGAAATTAGAGTTACAAAATCCAAATGAGGGCTGTCCTATTTATAGATGGATTGGTGGCTGCAAATTTTGAATTAAATAGGTGCAAACCTATTTGAACAGGTATGGTTTTGAATTTAAACAGATTTGAATCTGTTGGATTCATAATTCAAACAGATAAAAATGGGAAGGGCCCTGTTTGGATGTACAGTAAAATCGGACCAGTTTATTTCCGGTTTAATTTGAATTTTGGATTTCATTTTACCAAAAATAAAATTAAATTCAAATGTTTTTGGCCCAAAAAGATTAGTATTGGGCCGAACAAGCCTAACCCGCTAGACGGACGGTGGCGACGTGCGCGTGTGGTGATTTTTTGGGTCCAATAGGTCTAGCCCATTTTGCCCATAACCTCTCCCTCTAAAACACTTGGGTACCCCTTGGGGCACATCCCAAGTACCAAACCCATGCCTTATAAACCCATTTAAAACTTCCCACCAAATCAACGTGGGACAAGCCTTATTCAAACCTTTAAGGATTTTCCACAAAAACTCCATTTCCATGGAGAATACTTTGGCTTCAATTTCCCATTCACTCGGTAATGGTTTTGAGCAACCAAATATACTACGTGAATCACAACGCGGCATAGAACGCATTACCACTTTGACCCG
Source organism: Camellia granthamiana (assembly GCA_036172215.1). Lineage (NCBI taxonomy): Eukaryota > Viridiplantae > Streptophyta > Magnoliopsida > Ericales > Theaceae > Camellia > Camellia granthamiana. The sequence goes on from CM069903.1 coordinate 83,435,324, forward strand.
CGAAAATTGACGTACGGGGCCTACCTAAAAAATAGACCAAACTTAGGAAAAAATTCTGGTTTTACCCAGAATTTTATAACCATTTCCAACAGAATGAAAGGTATGTTGGTCTTTGTAACTTATGATACCATGATTTTATAATTATTTTATTTATTTTTTTATTTTTTTTATTTTTTTGGAGTGATGCTAATAGCCCTTACTGTTTTACTTAAGACCTTCACTTACTAGTTTATATATATATATATATATTTCAATAATATCCTCAAATGAAATTACTAAAAAAGACAAGTCTTCAAATATGACACTCATCTCACAATTAGAATTAAATTCACCACCAAATCATAACATAATCTGAGTTGAGAGTACTCACCTCCATCAAACTCACACATAATAAGAATTCAAAATCCTTAGAAGTCGAGTGCTTCAAATCCAGCAAGCCTTCTCCAATTGGATCAGTTCACATGACTCAAGACTTGACTTTTTCGGCTGGACTAGTTCTCATGCATGAAATTTTTTCTGCCAACCCCAATACAGTAAGAGGAATGGACCATCACAAATGTCAAATCAAAGGAGGTTCACAGTTTTGATGAGGTTGGCAGCTCAAAGGAAGTTAACCTTACAATGGTGAGTTTTTTCAAACACATACACAAAAATAATAATAACGATTCAATCTTTTTTCGATACTAAACTCCTAAACATATGCCAACAAATTGACAACATATAGACGAATTAAAGGTAATAATTCAACCATATCTAACCAAACATAGCATATCTTTGTTTGTTAAACTTTGATTGATTAAACTTTTTTCAGGTATTAGACTGTTCGGTAACACAAGTCTTAACCTAGACAAATTGTTTGGTAATTATAACAACCCCTACCTGTGATTAGCCTATAATCTATGATTAAGTATACCTAATAAGTAATTAAGATGAAATTTTATGTTCATTGCATGTGTTATATGTTATTTGCATTTATATCTGTCTATCGTAGAAATATATGTCTATGTTTCTGTTCTGTTGGGCGAATTGAAGGCTTTATCGGCATCTGGTCATGAAATTGACTTGATTTATGTGTTATTTGAAATTTTGGGAATTTATGATAGATTTAATTAAAATTCAATTCGGAACCAAATAATTAAAATAAAATAATGCAAATTTATTTAAGTTAAGCCAAGCTTAATTAAGTCTAATAATCAAGCCTATATAAGGCAACTTGTTGAACTTAAGGCCATTATTTTACACTTTCATTTCTCATCTTTTTGACTCAAACGTGGAGAGAGAGTGAGAGGGGTGATATTCAAGTTCAACAACTAGAATAAGGGGAATTGAGAGGAATTAGCTTGGATTCTAGCTAGAACTTGAGAATTTAGGAGGAATCATTCAAGAATTCAAGGAGTTGAGGCTTGTAGGTAAGAATTGTATTCCTAAAGTTTGTATTCAAGACATTAGTGTTTGAATTCTAGAGATTAAAGTGTTTTAACATGAGAATTGAGCTAGAAATGAAGGAATTTAAGTCATATCATGCATGCATGCACATTTCGTGGCATTTTGAAGTTGTTTTCAAGGAATTCTTACATGCATGTTCATATTTTGGTCTTGTTATGAGAATTCAACTCATTTTTGTACTGAACATCTCATTCTACCAAGATTTGGAAAGCTTGAACTCAAGAAAATACATGTATGTTGTGTTTTCAACATTTCAAGTTTAGTTTTGTTCAACTGGCTTGCTTTTGGGATTTGATTTTGCGAAATAATTTTGAATTCACAATATTTTACAAGTTTATATATGTTTTCTCAAGTTTTGGGCCCAAAAGGATGTGTTTTGTTGGTTTGAATTTAAGTTTTGAAGCTTAGAGAGCAATTTGGAAATTCTAGAATTCTGCATCATCGCTCGAGCGACAGAACCTACGCTCGAACGACCAAAAGTTAGCTCGAGCGTAAAATTCATGCTCCTAGTACTTTTGCAAACATATGCATCCGCTCAAGCAAGGAAAACTGCGCTCAAGCGACTGTACCTATTTTTGAACCTTGGCTCGAGCAACCAGAAGTTGCACTCGAGCATAAAATGAGAGCTCCTAGAAGTTTTACAAAATTTTGCAGTCCGCTCGAGCGAAGACTCTATTTTCAAAAATTTGACTAAGTGTTCTAATACATATTTTGGCATCCTCATTGCATCTTAGGCATTCCTAAGCCCTAATTAAGACACAAAAATGAGGATAAGACTTAGAAACACACTAAGAATGAAATGTAATGAGTTATGTGTTTTCCGAACGTGTGTTTCAATGTGTATCCATTATGTGTTTGTGTAGGTCATGCGCCATAGATCGCTGATCCAACTGTTTTAACTCTTCTACTATTAGGGCTATCTGTGAGTAACAATTTTGTAAAAATATATTGATTATAAGTGTTTTCAGAATGATAAGATATGATCTATTTTATGAAATACTATTTTATGAATCATGAATGAATGTCCATTTTTTTTAAATGTATTTGTGGCATCCTTAGTTCATGTGGCCCTCGCCCGAAAGTAACAATACTGTGACTTATGTTCATGTGGTCCTTGTCCGAGGGTAACAATACCGAGGCCTATATTCATGTGGCCCTCACCTGGGGGTAACAATACCATGGCTAGTTGTGTACAAGATATTGACATTTATGGTCGTCGATACCGACTATGCATGTGAGTCTTATGACCAACCTGATCTGATAGCTAACAGATGTACAACATATAACTGTTTATGAAATCTGTATAAGAATGTAAATCTGAATCTGTTTTTGATATGAACTCTGATTTCTGAATCTGTATTGGACATCATTCATAACCCTTTACTCTGTTGTTATTCACTAGGTTCTAGCTCACTTTATTATTTATGTATATAGGTGATCAGGCGCGAGACCAGGTTCAGTGAGATTTGTCTGGAGATCTTTTTGAGTAAGCCAACCGATATGCCTCCCGAGGAGGTTCTGAAATGTTTTGTGATCGAGTCTTGTGAATATGATGCAAGTTTAAGTTATTTTCTTTTCTTTGTTTGGTCAGTTTCTTTGGGTTTATTTATATCTATGGTGATATAAGACTAACACTCTGATGATATCACCTATGTTGTAAATATAATTTTTAAATTTTATGTCTCATGTATGTCTACGCAGCTCTATAGACGTTGTATGTTTGTATTTGCTTCCGCTAGCCCATGTATTTTGTTTAATTTGTTCAGAGGCCTTTGGTAATCACAGGATTACTGGCCGGTTACGGCACTAAATCTATAGGGGCGGGTTTGGATCGTGACAATCATATAGAGCCAAAAATAGCTACAATGTCCAGTAATACAGGTCCGAACGTGACCAATTCGTTCGATAACACATGATCAAACATAAATTTCGAGTTGGTTAAGGAATACAATCCCTAACATAAAATATGTTGTTAATGGCGGGATTGACATTGGTAAGAGTAAGAGATCATCTACGAGAGAGAATCGTCGATGGTGATGGTAGGCTTTTAAGAGGGGGTAAGATTGCGACGTTTGGTTTTTAGAAAGGAGTATGATTGTTGAGTGTGCTAATCCTAAGCGTGTACATCTATGTAGATGTATGGTGTTTTGTAAGAATGATAATTTTGGTGTTATATAGAGGGTTTTTAGAAATGTTCTTAATTTTAAATTTTGTAAGGGGATGTTGAAAAGGGAAATTCTACTATACATTTCTTGGAAAAAGTGTATCAAATATACTTCTAGTTATGTCATTTTCTTATTTAGTTATGATAATATTTTTTTTATGATTTATGAGATTTTTGATTATGTCTCATGTGGTATTTACTTTTTTTTTTTTTTCAATTATGATAAAAATATAAATTATGTCTTTTTTTTAATAATTATAAATTACATATGATTTTAATCTTTCCAGTTGAAAAAAATAAGAATGTCCTAACTAATAAAGTGGAGACTACTAGCCACACTTCTTTGCAATTTTAGAGAAAATTCCCACGTATTTGCAATACTTCAGTACGTATATACTGATTGCTGATTCATTATAATTTCCCGCCAAAACCAAGTATCAACCCCTTTATTAAACTCCCCTCCTTCCCCAAAACCCTAACCTTTTGAGCATCCAGAGTCCCAATCACCATTCCATTGTATCCAAGAAACCCTATTTACAAATGAAGGGTGGCACAGTTCAGATCAATTGGCACGACACTAAGCCCGTCCTGACTCTTGATTTTCACCCTACCTCTGGAATTCTCGCCACTGGCGGTGCCGATTTCGACATCAAGGTATCATCCCTTTGTGTCTTATATATTCCTCAGTTGATTCTGACTGCTCCGTGTTCAGCAAATTGTTCAATTTTATTTGTGTCAATGCAAAATTGGACTTTTTCATTTCATTTCATTTATGGGTTTTTGCATATATGAATTGTTCAGATTTGCTTTTGTGGAAATGAACAATCGTAGATTTCAATTTATGTGTGACTATTCTATAGTTAATTAGTTATCTGGGTTTAGAGTTTTAACATTGTTAATATTTTTTTTTTTTGTCACGGAACCTATGTGGGTTTAGTTTCTATATTATTTTGAAAATTTATTAGAACATAATTGGGGGTTTTTTTTCGACATTTTAAACTTTATGAGGTTATAATTAAAGCATTAATTTTGAGGGTTTGTATCTATCTTTTGAAACCACTTGGGCACAGGAAGTAGCAATCCAAACAGAAATGGGTGTTGCAGTGCCACGTGGGTAAAACAGACCTCCAAAGGACGCAACAATTTTGAAACCAAATTGGCTACATGCTTGAATGTGACTACCTTATCCCATCCCAACTGGAATAGTGTGATGACTGACCAGTAGTCCTTGACTACCAAAGGCCTAACTAAACAAAATAATAAATGGACTGATAACAATGGGGAAAATATAGTGGAAACTTTATATTCATTCATTTACACATCTAGAGGAAATGCACAGTTAATGAAACGAAACATTCTGCTTCTCATTATATTTCGCAAAATATCTCAAGAGCGTACATAGCTTATAAGAAGGTACAAAACCTTACAAGATAGTCTATTCCTTTTCCAAACTAATATTTATAGGACTTTTCAAACCCTTTGAAAACATAACTTTCAACTATATTACATATGTACAAAGCTTATACAACAAGGTCTTCTTCAAACTTGATCTTCATCACCTACATACATATAGGGGGTGAGGGGTGAGCCATAACCCAATGAATAGTATTATAGCAAAGTGGTGTACAATGAATGAACATTAACAAGTCTTACAAAACAATAACCATTCATATTCAAGGGAATAACTAGCTTGGGTACCATTCAAACAAACCCACCTGCAAGTGGACAAAGCCGAGGATGCTATCTTTATATGTTGGTACATAAACATAGGATATTCATTCATATCAAAGCATTTCAATGTAAACTGAAATATAATGCAATTGAGTTCCAAAATAAGAGTTCAAACATAACTTTGAAATAATACTAATCACCAATGGCTTTTAGGAATGGGTTCATCCTCAAGATTGTAACGTACGTAAGTGTAAAGAGCAACATTCATTGAAACACTAGTCTAACTAGCACAAATCCTAAGTCAATCTTTCATCTTAATTTGATTCGTTTTTCATTTTGAAACAAGTTTAAGAATGCTATTAGAGCCTTCTCTAAGTCTCAAAACAAGTCCTAAGGGTCAAAAGTGGTCCCAAAGGGTCAAAATAGTACAAAAAGGTAATGCTGAAAAACAGAGTTCTGCTAGTGTGGAGGTTTTGGCCGCATGTGCATAGCTCTTGCAGAATGCTCCAAGTCAGGCTTTGGTCATGCAGAGAGTTGGGCTGCTTGTGTGGACACACTTGAACTTTTCATCTGAGGCTATTGGACAAGCTTCGCTCATGTGGAGGCTCTGTGCAGGCACGTGCGGAGAACAGTTGTTGCAGCTGTCTACTTCTCTTTCGAGCTTCAACTCATTCCCAATTCAATTTTTACCATTTCAAAGTCCAAAAACATGAAATTTCTCAATACAAAACCTTTCAAAATCATATGGAACTTGTGAATCTCAAACTCCTATTCAAAACTTTAGCTTTTACTTAACAAAATCATGAACTTTAACCAATTCATTTATTCACCATAGTTTATTCTATCTTTTCTTCATTCTTTCATTCAAATTCATTTTCAACATAGGCTCTATCAATTTTGTGAGTTACAACATTCTTACCTTTGAATCAACTAAAAGAGGTTCTATGTCAAGAACTAGGTCCCTTTTCTTCCTCGCTCCTCTCTTTTCCTCCTTGCTTCTTGCTTCCAAGTTCCAGCAGAATTTTTTCTCTGTGTTCCTTATTATCCTCTTTTGTATTTCGAGAGAGACACTTGTCTCTTCTAAGCTCAACCTCATCCCTCCTAGTAGGAGCTGTACAACGCATCTGAAGGTGTGTGGGTGCTTCACCTATGTGTATGCTTCACCAATTTTAATCCTTCCAACTAGTTTAGTTAATCAAGCTTAGTTATAATTAATCAAGGTTAGCCTCTAGTTTCAATTAACTTAATTAATCTCACTTAAATTTGATTAATTCTACTTAATTATTCTAACTCCGATTAAGGTTTTGCACATGGCATGGAATCATCTAACACATTAATTCAAAGTCTTTAAGCTCCTTGACAAGGGATTTAGGATACATGTTCCCTAAGTTTACAAGAAGACTATCCCCTAACTCTTAACATCTAGCAACCACATAGTAAAGAGCTACCATGTCCAAGGCTTCATTACTTAGGGTGGTTTGGGATGATCTAAATAAGTGCACTTTTTGACTTTTTATGAAATATAGGTTCGGTATGGGTTGGGTTTGAAGTGATGTGGTAGAGAGGTGATGCGATTTAAATAAGATGATGTGACTTAAATAGGATAATGACTTTTTGACTTTTTTAGGTTATGACAAACAAGGCCTTAATATCTTTTAACTGTAGCATGCATTTCTAAGCTTCAATATAACATTTCATAGCAAGACTGTCAATGCATAATGTAAGGCAAGTAATCATGGATAATGTATTCTCATATCATGCAAGAACGTCTTGGGTGTTACATTGAGACACAACAACTTTGCCATATTCTATATCGCACAGAAATTTTTTTAGCTTTTATATTTTTCTTACAAATTATCAGCTTCTAGATAAGGATAAGTTGCAACAAGTACACCTCCTATTGTCCTGGACTAATTATGATTGCCTTAAACTGCAACGTCCAGCTCTGGCTTATTAATCCTGGCGAAATACAAAAGAAAACCCCTACAGCTTCTTATCAGAATAGCCTTGCTTTCCATGGTTCTGCTGTAAATGCTATTCGCTTCTCACCTTCTGGTAAGGATCGACCTCTATTTCCATTGTAGTTTATTCTATTGAGGACAATGTTTTGGAAAACTAATGGAGAACATGGCAACTGTATATAGAAAGTATTCACATTTTGGTAACCATTTTTATGGCATATATATTGTTTCTAAATTATATTTATTAATTTGCAGGATTGACTTTTTTCCCTTGTGGATATCTAGAGACTGATTAGAGTTTATGGCACTCATACTTTTGTTTATTTGAATGTATTCTTTTCTTGAAAGAAGGCTAGATGTTTATAAATTTTATTAGTTAATCGGAATTTCAAGCATCATTATTCTATTTTCAAGGTTTTCTTCTTTTAATTCTATTATTCCATCCAATAAATGTCCAATTATATTGGCATGTAGCTAGGGAAGTTATCGTTGTTTGTACCCAGTTGATCAATTGAGGGTGTTTTTTTTTTTTTTTTTTTTTGTTCTTTTGATTGAAAGAAAAGTTAAACACAAGCTAAACAAAAGAAAAGAAAATTACAAAATGGAGGGCTAATCCCTCACATAACTTACTCTGATCATATCAGCTATGACCAAAGCCCTAACAGATTCTGGAGGGTCTTCCAGAACTATAACATGTTTATCTTGTTCTACTCCCAGTTTAGCCATTTCATCTGCTCATTTGTTTCCCTCTCTCAGAGTCTGGCCAATGGAACATTTGCATCTCTCCAATAGTAATTTAACATCCTCAATCACTGCCCTGTATAGGGAGTTGTGGTTTGCACCATCCCAGACTAGGCGTACTGCCATCTCTGAGTCTGATTAGATATCCACCTCTTGAATGTCTTTCTGGAATATGATGGTGAGTCTCCTATAAATAGTCCAAATCTCAGCTTCTAGGCTTGAACAGTTTCCCAACTTCCCATAGTATCCCCGAACCCAAGAGCCTGCTTTGTCTTCTTAGCAATCCACCATATTTGGCCTGCCCTGGATATATATATATATATATATATTAAGCATTTGTTGGTATTTAACTTGAGCTTACCTGCAACAGGAAAAGGCCAACTTATTAGTCTTGATTCTTTATGGTTGGGAAAGAGAGGGAAGTGGAAAGCCTCTTGGATCTCTTTAGTGTAATCTAAAATCTTTTTAATGCTTATCTAAACCGGATGTTGTTGATGTTCAAAAACCATTTTACTCATGTGTTTCCAAATTTGTTGTGCATGAACAAAAACTTACTTTTAAAGAGGGCTGTTTGTAGGATGAATTTTGGAATAAGGACTTGCAGGCACATAGTTTATAAACCATTGCAAGTCCATTATATCCCCATGAGTCATTGCTTTTAAGTCATTTTGTTGATGTCGTTGTCATTGTTTTGAGTCATTTTGTCAATGTTGATGTTTTGAGTCATTTTGTTGATGTACCAACTTGAGGACAAGGTTTTTTTATTTTTTATTTTTAGTCTAATGTAGTAAGATTTAGTGGTGTAGTTAATTTTTTAGTAACACAAGAGTTGTGTCTTTTATCCTATAAAAAGGTGGCTAGGCCCTCTAGTATTTAGTTTTATGACATTTGATATTGTAATATTGTGAGCTTTGGCCTCTGTTATCAGAATCTTACGATTCACGATTTGATTCGCGATTCGATTCGCTATTTGATTCACAATCTTTGCAAAATCGATACGAATCTATGGGTGAATCTCTCTGTTACCAGAATCTTACGATTCGTGATTCGATTCGAATTTTTTGCAAAATCGATACGAATCTATAGGTGAATCTATTTTGAAAATAAATCTCTAGTGAATCGCACAATTCACAATCGATTCACAATTCAATTCACTTTTTACGATTCATGCAATTTTTTAAATTATTGTGTTCGACATATTTTCGACTATTTTTTTCTCTATGTTTTTAGTGAAAATGACATAATACAACTTCTAATAGCGTTTAATACCAAAATAACCAACATAGATACATAATTTGTTGTTATTTTAGTAATCATGAAGTTTTTAATAAGATCCAATCAGATTCAGTCAGACCTAACATATTTTTAATCTTTCTTCTCATTTTTTCCCCCTTTAAAAAATCATAATATATCTTCTAAAAATGTTTAAGATTAAAGTTACACTATAAATTATCTATTACTATTTTATTAAATTAAATATAATTGAATATTACATATGTGAGGTCAATTATACATTTAAAAATGTTTTAGGCTTTAAAATGAAACATTCTAAAAAATTCTTTCTTATTATTTGTTCACTGTTACTTAGAAAAATATATATGCTTATTGTCCAAATATTAATATCGTTGTTAATTATTATTATTTGGAAAATTGATAATTTGTCTATTTGGTTATTATCTTTATTAAGAATGGTTGATAAGTAATATCTAAAAAGAAAAAAAGTAAAATAGTGATTTTACATAAGAATCTTTGTTAGCTTCTTACCTATTAAACTACGTGATTATCTCTCAAAATTACATTTTCATTGATTTAAGTCTAAATATTTCATATTCATAAAATATATTTAACATCTAAATGTGTAAATATATATATTTTTAAATAATTTTTAAAAAGTGACCGAATCTTTACGATTCACGATTTGATTCGATTCGCGATTCGGTACAAGGCCATTTCGATTCACGATACAAATCTCGATTTGACAACTATGGCTTTGGCTCTTGTATCTTTGTTTAGAGACTTTCTCTCTAATGAAATCTATTCTATAATTTTGGTTTCATCACATACCAACCACCTATGTCATGCCATGATACACCCTCTGAGGTGCCATACCACCTTTGCAGTTCCCATGATATTGCCTCTGAGGTCTGAATCATAGGACACAACAATAGGCCGAGTACCTCCGCTCTGTCAAGCCTAGGAGTTTTGGCCACCTGTCCATAGGAGAGTTGGCCTCCAACGGTCTTGGATCCTATAAACGGGAGTATCCATGCATGTAAACATCATCACAACTCTGGTTATCATCTTCCCTAGCCTCGATGACTAAGGTCTCTTAGTGCCACTTTCTCTCCCTCTAAGGTTGCCTTGGTTCTTTCCTCCTACGCCTTCGACGATTCTTGGATGTTGAAGTGCCTGCCATCTTCTCAGAGATCCACAACCAAGCCCCTGACATACCGAATGCCGACGCCACTAAGATCAGTGGTACACAACTGCTGAATGGAAGATGGAATCACCTAATAAATACTGAAGTAACCTCAACCACAAACTCATCATCACACCACCAGGCAATGCAAAGAAAGATGGCCAATGCTCTCCTCAGCCTCCTGCATATGACATGTTACTGTGGAGATTAGCAATTAAGCATTCTCTTCTAAGATAATTGCTAAAACAATTTATGGTCTCTTCAGTTTCTTTTTTTTGTTTTTTTTAAATACTATTGTTTGAAGATGGAAATAATATTCACATTACTTGTGCAGGGGAATACCTTGCCTCTGGTGCTGATGGTATGAATTCATTCATTGTTTTTCACGAATTTTATTGATGAATAAATGATTGAAACTTTTGCAATGCTTTATGTTGTGTAACGTGTTCTTAGATTGAGTTCTTCTGAATGTAGGAGGTGAGCTGGTCATATGGAAATTACACTTCACCGATGCAGGTCAAACATGGAAAGTTCTCAAGACATTATCGTAAGGCCTTTCATTCAAATTAGCTTTCGTTTCATGATTTTTTGAAGTTGGCAACTGTTTAGGTTGCATTGAGTCCAAGTTAGGCTAGAAACTAGCTGACCTGAAACAAATTGCCTAATTATTTGTTAGGAATGTTTGGCGGTTCTATTTAAATCCTATCCATCTATAGGATGTAAATTTGATATTCCACATGTGGACTACTATGTTAGAATAGGAGGTAGCATAATATGTTTCATTGGTCATAAGGATTGGGAAGACTAATGCAGCTATGAAGCTGAGACAGACATGAGATATGGATATGACCCAGTACAGACACACTGACACAGTAATTTATAAAAAAAGTAGACATGACAAATATATTTTTATATGTATATGCGAAATAATAACTATATAACTATCTCTTATTTGTACAATATAAATGCATTTATATTTTATTACATCAAATTAGTAATAAATCTAATTTTCACATTCTATGTATTGAAAAAAGAAGTGTGAACAAAAAGTCTTAATATCTGTTTTATAAAGCTCTACTGATAGACAAATTAGAAATTTTTGGCTTTAGAATTCCTAGATTTAGAAATATGGAGTGATTAATAGGTATAAATCCCTGATTTTATTTTATTTTATTTTATTATTGAATCCCAAGTTACTTTCTTCAAATTTGCAATGTGTTTCATGTGTGTTCAAGGCTTCAAGCGATGGACATGAGTCCGCCAAGTTTCTGAACTGTCCAGTTATAATTTTTTTGTTTTTGTAAATAGTAGGAGATGTTTGGACCCATGTCTGACACATGTCCAACACAGATCCGGCACAAAATTCCCTCAGAAGTGTTTGTGCTTAACAATGGAGTTGGTTACCTAAATCAGTCGTCCAATTTTTGTCTGGTTTCTTTCTAGCTTAATAGCATGGGCTGAATAAGGAGATCTGTGAGTCTGTGACACTGTCTGACATTACACTCTGACACAGACATGTTGGTAATAGTATTATCTACTCCTGTAATTTTATAGTAGTCTTTTGTGGCTCAGATTCCATCGAAAGGATATGTTGGACTGGCAATGGTGACTAATGTTAATAACAAAACCCCAGAGTAATGATATATGCTTTGAAATATGAATCCTACAGTTACTAGAGAACTTGCTTTCCAGGTTTCATCGTAAGGATGTGTTGGACCTGCAGTGGTCTACTGATGGTGCATTTCTTGTTTCTGGATCAGTTGATAATTCTTGCATTATATGGGATGTTAACAAAGGTAAGGAAGGCAATGCATGACTGGCATTTATTAGCAAAATTTGATGTTAAGTTACACTTTAATTCTTACATTTGATTTCTTCAGGTTCTGTTCTTCAGATCTTAGATGCTCATCTCCATTATGTTCAAGGTGTGGCCTGGGACCCATTGGCCAAGTATGTTGCTTCACTTAGTTCAGATAGAACTTGCCGGATTTATGTAAACAAGCCTCAAAGTAAAGAAAAAGGCAATGAGAAGAGGAATTATGTTTGTCAGCATGTGATTGCAAAGTCAGAACATCAAATGATAGATGAGTCTAAGGTCAGAAAATTAGTCAAATCTTCTACAATACCATGCTTCGGAGATTGATTTCTTAGATATAATAATAAGATTTAGAAATGGATGTAATGCAGTCAGTACAAAACCATCTCTTTCATGATGAGACACTACCATCTTTCTTCCGAAGGTTAGCCTGGTCACCTGATGGATCATTTTTACTTGTGCCTGCAGGTATGGACCTATATAAATGTTTTGTTTATTTAGTGAAACGTGCAGTCTAACACTTTTTTCCATGATGGATTCCCTGAAATTTGATAACCTGATGGAGTTTTCTGGTTATGCTATGGTCTTAATGCATGTTTGGCCTTTGATTATTGTTTGCTGCTGTTATTTGTGCTAGTAAATGAATAATCTCAGCTGTGAAATGATGTTTAGAGTTTAGATGGAGTCCATTAAAGTACTATTTATCCAGTTTTGTTTGCTTTTATTATTATTGTTCTTCTTCTTCTTCTTCTGGCATGGATGTATGCTTGGTGATGTATGCTTGGTCTGGGTGTTAAGATTTGCAATCTGAGTCACAATCCCTGCATCAATGTTCTATTGTTTGTTGAATCATCAACCCCATAACATTATACTGAACGATGTACTCTGGATATAGTGAACTAATGGACATTTTGATTTTAAGGACGAGTACCTGAGAGAGTTATTTTATAGTTTCAAACATGATAGAACATGTAGAACGTGATGTGAAAAATGTGTTTGTCATGATCATAAAGATGCAGATATCTCAATCTTGATGTAGTTGTGATGCACATCATTTTAAACTGAGAACTAAGCTACAAGAGGGGGAAGCAACCTAGAAATCCCACCAATATAGTTTTTCTTTACTGTTTGTTTTTGTATGTATGTCGAGGAAGATGAACTAACATGTTAATTACTTTTGTTTGAGAGTTTGATTTGTTGTCTGTCATATGTTGCAGGAGCCATTTAAGTATGGAGCCTAGTCTTTTGGCTATTCCAAGTTAGATAGCCTGATTTTCAGCTGTCTCGGCTAGTTGATGAAGTTGTTATTTTTCATTCTTAAAACTTTAATGATATGTAAATGAATTTCCGATTACAGGTTCTTACAGATTCTCACCTGCATCTGAACCAGTTAACACCAGTTATGTTTTCTCTAGAAAAGATCTTACAAGGTAACACATTTACTTAAATTTTCTATTTTGTCTGGAACCATATACACCATTTATGAGTTTCATATCCTTTAGGATTGAACCCTGATTTTTCTTAATGTTAAATTTGCCGAAATATTTGTGTTATATATTATTTTCAACATATTCTGCTATGTTGTTTGATGGTTCAAAGTACAGAAGAGTCCATCTACCATTCATTTTCACATTCTTTCCAACATGTGCAGGCCTGCTCTGGTGCTCCCTGGTGCCAGCAAACCTGTCGTTGCAGTGCGTGTCTGCCCAGTGGCTTTTGCACCAAGGACTTCAAACTCAGGTACTTAAAAGCAAATTGTAGTGTCAGCAAAGGACATATATAATAGTGACTTTTGGTTATATGCATAGTACTATGAGAATCTGAATTGATTCTCTCTTGTGAATTGTGCAGATGCTTTCTTCAAGCTCCCTTATCGCCTTGTTTTTGCAGTGGCTACTTTAAACTCTTTATACATCTATGACACAGAAAGCATTCAACCAATATCAATCTTGGCTGGACTTCACTATGCAGCCATAACTGACATTGCATGGTGTGTATATTTTGGATTCTCCATTTAAACATGTTTCCAATTTTCATCATGTATTCTAATTTGGACAATCAATCATATATTTCCTCTGGAGTTTTTGATTGGTTATGATATTTCGTTTTTAAAGGTCGGCAACAGGAAAATATTTAGCATTGTCCTCTCAAGATGGTTACTGTACTCTTGTAGAATTTGAGAATGATGAACTAGGATCACCCATCTCTTTATCAGGTATATTTTTGTTTCTGATGATGACTTGTATCAGTTTTTTGCCAATCTATACTTTTTTTATTATTTGTTTTTGAAACTTGCTAGTTGTTGAAAATTGTACTTTCCAAATATGTATGTTCTCAGAAGAAGGAAAGAAAGGCATGGACGATGAGAGTAAGAGCAGCATTGAGAAACCAGAGGATATGGAGGTGGAAGGAACTTTGAACAACAAAAAGGTAGCAGCACTACTAGTAGTAGAAAATGAAGGAAAACAGCAATCATCAGTGATTATTCCCATGCAGAACAATAATAATAATAATAATAAGTCTGCTGCTACTGCTGCCAAGAGGCGCATTACTCCGATGGCCATTGATTGACCATATATATGCTCTCTCTCTCTCTCTCTCTCTCTCTCTCTCTCTCTCTGTATATTTTCACTACTTAGAAAACTCTCAATCAATCACAAACCAGTTATGCCTTTTAGGTGTCCCCATCTCTTTTGGTCGATTTTCTTGACTTTCCTTTTATTTGTAGAGTGAAAATTTTCCACTCAATATATAGTAAGCGAGTAGTAAGCTCAAACTAACCTTCCAGTTAGTCTTTGCTGTCGCTCTGTAATTTGAATTTTATTTTTATGTACTTTGTAGATTATCATTACTCTTTATCTATAAATGGAGAAACTATTTCTTTTTGTGTGTATGTATATCATTTTTTATGCTTGTAATTTAACTGCCCTGTTTGTGCAACGAGGCATTGTGGTTTTATCCAATTTTGACACCTTGTAACTTCAAAGCTTGGCATACTTTAGGATGGTTTTTGTTTTTGTTTCCATGTGATTATATGGTGGTCAATCACTTCTTTTGTCAGTGTAAAAAAAAAAAAATTAAAAAAAATCACTTCTTATGTTTCCATGTGAGTTTCACAATGCCCACGTCATTTTATTGTATGAGTTAGGGGTGGGCGCGGGGTTGATTGTGATCATAGAACCTCCAATTCGTTATTTATCTGTCAAATTGGCGGAGTGAAGAAAATCAATCTGCATTCGCCCGACAATCTGACGGATGTGGATTGAGCGGATTGATGGATAAATGTGAATCAGTTTGGCAGTTTAAAATTTTATAAATTTTCAACATAATTCAACTTGTGCACTTCCTAAAAAATTTTTTTTTTTTACAGTCAATGACTTAAAAAAGTATTACAATTTGTCTCATCCAAATAAAGAAAGTTTGAAACTTTAGAATATTACAATTATTGTATGCTTCATTCACATATTACAATCACAGCATGCCTCGTCTGCATAAAGTATTACAATATGTGGTTCTTAAAATATAAAAATAATTCAAACCACCAAAACCATGAACATAGCAGTTATAGAGATTGTATGCCTCTGTATTGTTACATCTATATCTGTTTTTGAAAACAAAAATCAACCAGTATATATCATCTTTTTTATTTATAATTTTTAGAGTTAGATTTAAAAATCAAAAAATGTAGATAAATAATACATTTATTTTTTTCAATTCCAAAAATATATTCAGGTTGAAAACTCTTTTTCAACAGAATATTTAAACTCTTTTTTAATTGAAAATACAAATAGAATATCTAAACAAATTGAAAACACAAAGTCTTATAAATTAATAAGGGTGTTTTCGGTTTGGCGGTTCGGTTATGGCTAAATGAATCTCAAATCCGTCATTCATCCAAAACTAGGTAGATTGAAAAAAATCAATCTGCAACCATCCGTTCGTCATCACACATCCATCCAAAATGCAGCGAATCAATATATTCGCTACTCACTCCTAATATGAATAAGGTGAAGTAAAAAAAGTAAAGTTGACGCAGTAAATATCAGTTCTCTTATCAATAAGTACTAATTTTCCTTTGAGATTATCATGAGTCCTATCAAATTTTAAAGCCTTGGTTAAAAATTAAAAAAAAAATAAAGAAAAAAATCAAGTCTTTATAATTATATATTGTATTCTACTTTTACCTCTTATTAAAAAAGTATTGGTCATAAAATTATAATTGATATGTTAATGGGAATAGATAAAATTAGAATAAATTATGAAGAGGAACTTGTTATTAACAAGCTATCAAAATAAGATTTAATTGCCCACATAAAACTTAATACATTTCAATAACAAACCTTGAGAAAAAGTAGTAAATGATAATATTTCCTTACTAATTTTGTAACTAAAAATGTGAGAATGGTCAATTATGTTTTCGGTATTGTAACTTTAGAATTTGTTATGAATTTTTTATGTTGTAAACTTGATTTTGTTAAACTATGAAACAAGAAGACCTTATTTTATATATTTTTAGTCTTCATAATAATTTATTCGTATCTTAATTTATGTATTAAAAAAGAAAAAAGAAAAAAGAAGAAGTAATTACTTGTTATTTTACATGTTTTTTTTGTTTGTAAATATATATATATATATACAATAGGAAGATGCCCGTGTGGGCTATTAACATAACTTTGGTATATTAATCATATAATATTATTTTACCCTATGAGGTTATGAGTTCAAATCTTATAGAAAATATTTTGATACCTTTCGTTATCTTATTCTCCTATCAACAACTAATTTCAACTGTGTTACTGTTTATTTATGTTTATGAAATAAGAAATACATTGTAAATTAATTACTCCATCCATCCTATTTTGTTTACCCACCTTTCCATTTGGGTCTATCCCAAAATGTTTATCCACTTTTTACTTTGGGATATTAAATTTTGTTAGGTTTTCAAAACTACTCACCATAAATCATTATAAACACATTTTAAAATTTAAGTAGAAAGATATTAGCTTGAAAAATATTTCAAAATTTGAATTAAAATTTAATGATTGTATGTCTCCTTAATAAGTTGAATTTCTTATAATGGACAAACAAATTGGAATAGAAGAAGTGTTATTTATCGTTATAAGTTTACGAAAGCTAAAGAATGACCACTTGATTCCATACTACTTCACCTTTATTCCACATAATCAAACATTACCAAAGATTATTATTCAAACAAAAAAAAAAATTTATTCTCTCACAGAATTAAATAGAATTATTAATAGTATCATAGTAGATAAGTTATACAATCATATAAATAAATTGATGACATTAACAATATTTGACATCTCTAAGAGCATCTCAACCAAATTTAGAGAAGCCATTTAAAAAATAAAAAATTAGGTGACACTTTGACATCTTCAAATTTGGCATTTCTACTATTAATATATATTGTTAATATATATTGTATATATTTAGGTATATTCCCTGAATATCTAATATATTCCCTGTAAATCTAGGAGTCATTCCATACTTGTAAATCTAGAAATCCATACTTGATTGTAACACTCTCCTATATATAGGAGTCACTGTACCTTAATTCTGAGATAGATAATTCATATATATATTTCTCTTAACCATTTTAACATGGTATCAAAACTCTAAATTATAGCAGTCTTTCTTTTCTTTTTCTACTTAGAGAGTACACAGTGGTACTACAACATTCATTCAATCACCCAAACACTTTCAGCATTTATTCAATCACCCAAACATTGATCGGACTGTTTCGCCATATTTTTTTATCCAAAATTTTTCCCCTTAGCATCAAACTGATTGGAATCTTCTCACGATTCCAACGGCACCGATCTCATCACTAGAATGTCCCTCACGTGCCCTCACGTGCACACGTGCTTCCACGCGTGCCCAGCCACGCCAGCTGCTCAGCCACTTAGCCGGTGACGTCATCCCATTTACGTCAGCCCTACACACTTAGCTTTGGCCTAGCCACGTGCGTGTGACATCAGCATACATCCATCTCACGCCGCTGTGTCACAGTGACACGCTGATGTCAGCCCTTGCTATGTGATGTCAACCCTACCCGTCCAGCCTCTGATTTTGCTCATTTTGTCCACTGTTTAGCCTAGTTTTTTAGGTGGTTCCCACCTAATTTGGACCTTCTAACTCCGCTGGTGCACGTTGTTTTTGCTGATTTTGCTTATATAGCACTATTTCTATCTGTTTACTTCACCAACCCATCATTATGGATCGTCAGGATGCTTCCTATCCAATCTCTATTATACTTGATGGCTCCAACTACATGTTATGGGCCCCAGGCCATGTCTGATTTTCTTAAATGGAAGAAACTCTGGTGTATTATCGCTGGGGATGTGGTTCAACCAGTGAAAGAGGTTAATGAACTAGCTATCACATATGAAGACCGTTTAGAGGATTGGGATAGTAAGAACTACTAGATCATTACTTGGTTTCGGAATACATCTGTTACTTCTATCAGTTAACAGTTTGTTCGTTTTCAACTTGACTCTGTGACTACTCCTACTAAGGATATTTGGGATTTTTTGAAAAAATGTTATCAGACTACTGGTCTTGCTCATCAATATCAACTTCAAAGTCAGCTTCATCGCATGCGTCAAGAGCCTTGTCAGCCTGTTAATGATTTTCTTTCTTAAATATATTCTGTTTGGGACCAGCTTGCTCTCTCTGAAACCTAACTGGCCTCATACTAAAGATGTTGTTTTATTTACTAAGTATCATAATCAACAATGATTGATTCAGTTTCTCATGGCTCTCACTACCCAGTTTGAGCCAATGCATGCATTTCTTCTTCATTACAGTCTACTACCCACTCTTGAGCAGGCTATTTCTGAGCTATTATCTGAGGAGACTCGTCTTGGCACTCTTTACACTCATCACGTGGATATAGTTCTTGCCACCCCTCAATCACTGAGTTCCTCTTCATCAACTACCCAGTGGACCACTACTTACAATTATTATCAAAATCGGGGCCTTCTGTCTACTCATCCTCTACTTCATTGCCCAGTTAGGTCTTATCGGTACTACAATAAGATTAGTCCTAGTTATCTACAACAAGATTGCTTCCATAATCCAAATTGCTCATCTACTACTCACTCCTCTCGTGGTGTTTCTTCATGAGGTCGTTCACAGCGTCCCGGGAATCAGCCCAATCAGTCCAGATCTCTGCTTACTCATTGCATTGCTGCTGTTGCCTCTGAGGAGTTTTCTGAGCCTTTAGATCCTGCCGCTCTTGTCTTTTCCCAAACTGATGTTGAGGCCATGTTCAAATAGTTTCTCACTATTTCTGGTACCCCTCTTTCTACTGCTTTGTCCATGACTTCAGATACATCTCCCTAGTATTTTAACTCAGCATGTTGCAATCATATGACCTCCAGTTCTATTATATTTTCTTCTATCTCTCCCTCTCCTCATATTCCTTCCATTCATACTACTGATGGTTCTCTTATATCTGTAAGTCATGTTAGTTCTGTTTCCACCTCTCGTCTATCTTTATCAAATGTTTATCTTATTCCTGCTCTCACTTTAAATCTTATCTCTATTAGTCAATTATGTGTGCTTGGTCTAACTGTCACTTTTTCTGCTAATGGTTGTTTGGTACAGGACCCTCAGACGGGACAGGTTATCGAGATTGGTCGTAAGCATAGACGTCTCTATAAGGTCATCCATCTTCATGCATCTGCTTCCAGCATGTCTCCTTTTAATCTTTGGCATTGTCGTTTAGGTCATATTTCTGTTAGTCGGTTGAAATCTTTAGTTTCTACTAGTCAATTAGGTCATGCAATTCTCGATACCTTGGATTGTTTGTCTTGTCAACTTGCAAAACAACCTGTGTTATCATTTAATACAAGTACTTCTGTTTCTCATGCACCATTTGATCTTATACACTCTGATATTTGGGGACCTGTGGACGCGCCCAAACGTCCCGGGCTCCACGCGCGAATTGGCGTGAAAATCCCGTTTTGTTCATTTGGTCTTA
Source organism: Camellia granthamiana (assembly GCA_036172215.1). NCBI lineage: Eukaryota > Viridiplantae > Streptophyta > Magnoliopsida > Ericales > Theaceae > Camellia > Camellia granthamiana. Next base: position 83,455,547 of record CM069903.1, read on the forward strand.
CCACAGTTCGGACTCAATGTCACGGTTCTGAATCTGATCTCGCAAAGTACAATGCAAGACCGATAAATCACTAAAAAGTCCAAATCCGGAAAATCGTTTTGGAAAACTGATTTTTGTAAAGAAGTACCAAACATGGACTGCTTTGCCAGATACAGAGTCGCTACCTAAATATTTTATTTTGGAGAAATTTAGGAAACCCTGACTCGTGCCTCAGGCCACATGTCCGTCATCACCAAAGTTACCTCGGCTCGAGAACTTGGGTACGAGAGGGGAAGGTCATGCAATGAGCACCCCTGCTCGCCCAATCAAAGATCGACCTGTACTAAACATGATATCTTGTTTTTGAAAACACATGTGTTCTTATTCCAGTTATTAAACCTAGAATTACTATGTGATGCGCACAACATACAAGTATAGACTAGATCGCCTAAGTTGGAACAAAACATTGCATATTTGTTTGTTTGAAAACGATTTGAAGTCTGCTACTCGCAAGCAGGCTAAATCGAGGATTTCAATGAATTGTTCCAATTCAAGCAATCCAACCTTCACCCACAGGCATTCAGGCAGTTATATCAACTAAGTAGTTAGCCTCATGGCAAGCATGCTATCATGGCAATCAATAACACACATGCAGTATGCTGAAGCGTAAAAGCTTACCTAGTACTCCGAGCCAAAACAATAGCTAGTTAGTAATCAATGCATGATCCTAGCTATATTAAGATGGCTAATGCAACACATGCAAAATGCAACTAGAAATAGGCTCGGCTATTCTAAGATGGCATATGAGATACAACTTGATAATCATGTATTCAAATTGGTATTGAAATACGATGCAGTTAGTATGATGCGCCGAACCCGATGCATGCAAGATAGATGAATGATGCACGTATACAAGCATAAGGATGCTAATTGAAACATGCCCTAAAACTAACCACTGAAAGCAGGTAAGTAAAAGGGAGAAAGAAATGGGGGTTGGAAGATATGTATCGCACACACGCACGCTTATTACAACAATTCACCCTCTCGACGGAGGGTCCGAATGAATACGCTAAGCTAGCTACGCTAAGCTAATCAACTAATCTAATAATCTAATTAGACTAATTATTATACAACCAAATTGAATAACTAGCTACAACTAATTATTACAAAACTTTAACTAATTAACAAATTAATTAATTAATTACAAATTCAATGCTAACTAACAAGTAAGCATAAAACTAAGCTGCTCCAGCTTTGTTCGAAGAAGAAGATGATGCACGTTCGGTTGCCGCCCCGAAAAGCTCTCCGGTTGCTCTCTTGAGGCTCTGTCTGCAGGGTGTCCTTGAGAACTAGCTGCTGGATCTTACCAAAAACATGCTGAGGAGTGCACCAGTGGCCTGCCGACCATGAGGAGCTACTGCCGACCCTCCTGCCGACCAAGAGTGTACACTGCCGGCCACAAATGAAAAGCTGCCGGCCACTGGTGTGCCGTGACACCAAGCTGCAGTAGAGCACAAAACTGAGGAAATGAATGGTCTCCCAAGGGTATGTACGCACTATGCCGCTCCATATCACCTCAAAACATCAAGGGAGAGGCATAATCGAATTCAAGACCATGAATCACACATCCCGATGCATGATGGCCAAATATCCAACTTGTGCAAATTCAATGTAAAATGAATGCACAAATAGACATATAAAGCCTAAAACTCTATCATACGTCATCAAGAGCGTCGGCGACCGAGAATTGAGGTACGTTTCATCACTTGAAGTATGAAACATCCCTCGTTTCTCGCGCTCGGTTTAATACTTAATCCAAACAACAATGCAACACAAGCATGGCAAACATGCAACTACATGGCATACTCAATGCTATGAACTACATGGCATGCACAATGCGATGTAAGATAAGCATACTCAATGCTCGATGGCATACATAATGCAATGTAGGATGGTATACTACATGCAATGAACAATATGGCATACTCAATACAATATACATAGCATACTCAATGGACTTAAACCAAAAGGGTAGACATCAGTCATGCCCAAATCAGTGGCCATAACACCAAAACAAATGTACAAAATACAAAGCATGCATGCACAATGCATTGGCCAACCAAGTAGGCCAAAGAGCACAACCCTCAAGAATGCTCAAAGAGTGACAAATGCGGAAGTGTAACAACACTAAGTGCACTGAAATCAAGTAAGAAATGATGCCAAATCATTCAAACAATGCAAGTATAGCATGCGAAGGTCCTTAAGCATGAAAGCTAATAAAGAGGACTACAAAGGAGGCATGCAATCCATGACAAATATGCATGAACCAAACATGGGCAGAGCTGAAATAGGTCAAGACAATGACCAAAACATGCTAAGATGGAGGATCAAATACCTAGGGAAGATGGCATACATGCTAGGCCATAAGTAAGGCAACAGTGCACAACACTTAAAGGCATTCAAAGCATGAAAGAAGTGGGAACATAGCAATGCTATAAACTCTTAAATGAAGTATTAAATGATGCCAAATCATCTAAATAGCTCAAAGATAGCATGCATGAGTCACCAAAACACAAAGCTAGCAAGGCTAATTGCACTACAGCTTTATAAAGCATGAAGCATGTGACCAAGGCAACTCAAAACAGTCCTAGAACATGTCAAAATGAGTCTAAAATATGTATGGAAGGAAGCCAAAACAAGCTAGCATGAGGGGCATAAGGCATGATACATACAAGGCAAATGAGGTAGATTACACTACACCTATTAGGACCAAGCATGGGATGACTTAACCAATAAAAATCAGAGTTATATCATGACAAACAACCCCAAAAACACATCGAAATGGTAGCTCGCAAGCTTAGGCATGAAGGCACACGCAATGATTCATGTTAAGGCATAAATGGACAAACCCTCCAACGCATTGAATAAGTGATAAATGCAAGTGCATGAGCATGAAACATGGACTGAAATCACATAATAGATGATGCCAAATCATTCAAATAATCCAAGTAAAGCATGTTAGTGGACTTGAGGCACAAAGCTAACAAGCTAGATTGTACTATAGCTATACAAAGCAAGTCATGCATGGCCAAAATAACCAAAATCAGAGCTAAAGCATGTTAAAACATGGACAAAAGTTTCATAAAGTTAAGCCAAAAGCATGCTAGAATGACATGCCGAAGCATGATGCATGTTAGGCTATTTCATGGAAATGCACTACAAGTGCAAGGAGCATGCAAAGTGTAACAAACCCCATCCGTAATTAGCCACTAATCCGTATTTAATGATGTTAATGAGGGGATTAAAATAAATTATGTGTTTATTCTGCACTTTGTATGATTTTGGCTTTCTATCTGTTATTTATAGAAATATTTGTTTGGAATTTCACTTTAATATGTAAATCGAAAGCCTTATCGGCACCCAAAACCGAAATTGACTACACCAATATGTTATCTGGAATTTTTAGAACCATATGGAAAGTTTATTAAAAATTGATTCAGAACGATTAATTAAGTCATGTTTGGTTAGCCTAATATTCTAATTAATGCGTTATAGCACCATAAGCATATATATGAGATATAAGCTCATTTTGAGCTCATTCTTTTACCCCTTAGTGCAAAAATATGAGAATTCATCTTAGAGAGAGAGAGAGCGCAATTCTAGTGAGTGAAAGGAAGAGATTGTAGAAGAACTGAAGGCTATAGCTTGTATTGATCAAAGATTGTGCTAGAACAAGAGTAATTCAAGACTCTAGGTAAGATTACAACCTCTAGATTGTGTAACTAAGTCATTTAACATGAAATTTCTTCAAGATTATGAGTTTGATGTGCATATTGAGCTTAAAATAAAGATTTGAGTTGCAATTCATGCATGCATGTATATTTTCTCACAAATTGAGCATGAACTCCAAGAATCCTCTCTTACATGTTTGAATTTCATCTTCATTTGGGGAAATCATCGAGTTTCAAGTTGTTTTGTGGTATTTGATCATGTTTTGAGAAGTTTTATGCAAGAAAAATTCATGCATGTTGTGTTCATAAACATTCTTGAAGTTTAAGTTGAAATTGGGAACTTTTGGCAAACCCTTGGGCCATGATTTATGAAATGATCCTAAATTCTTCATGTTTTACAAGTTTACTATGTTATCTCAAGTTTTGGGGCCCAAGAGATGTGTTTTGAAGGTTGGAATTCGAGTTTTGAGCTCATAGGTGCAATCTGGAAATTCTAAAATTTACATCTACGCTCGAACGTGGGAGTTCACGCTCGAGCGACCACTCTGAGTGAGCACTCCGCTCGAGCAACCAAAAGTCCACTCGAGCGTGAATTGCAAGCTCCTAGAAGTTTCATGTCTTTTACAGATCGCTCGAGCGAAGGAATGTGCGCTCGAGCGACCATTCACATTTTGCATGTCTGCTCGAGCGAGGAAAGTTTCGCTCAAGCGTGGACCTTATTTTCAGAAATTTTGCCTGAGTGTTCCAAGGCATGTTTTGGCATCCTCATTGCATTTTAGGCATTCCTAAGCCTTAATTAAGCCATAGTAATGAGGTTGTGGATTAGAAACACACTAAGAAAAGAATGTACTAAGTTCCGAGACTGCAAGTGTGTGTGTGTTTTAGGCAATGTGATAAGAAAGAATAAGAACCAATGTAATGAAAGCTAAGCCTTAATGGCCACTTGATTATGTAATGATAAGACATACTGGTGTTATATATTTTGTGACTGTAGGGCAAGACTCGAAGATTGATTGACCGCTTACTGGAACCACTGTGAGTAACGCTATCGTAAAGATACATTCATATGAATTATGTTCCAAATGAAATATGATAAGTTGTGATTTCTGAAATGATATCTGTTTTCGTGAACGAATATTCTATGTTTGAAATCTATTATGGCATCCATAGATAGTCCTAAGTCATGGGGGACGGCATGAAAATGCGGGTCCATGACATACAAGTAATTACGAAATCTCGTTAGCCACTTCATTGTGGTGATATGTGTTTAATCAGTATCCGGAACCGATTACTCTAGTCGGAAGACGTTCTGTGATGTGTTCTATGGGATGTACCGTTATTATGTTCTGATATGAGGATGATTATGCTCTGGTCTGTTTTCTGCTTATGATATATTCGAATTTCGTTCACTAACCCCTTTACCTTAATGTTATTCATTGGGCTTTAGCTCATTGTGTGTATATATATATATATATAGGTGAGCATTCTGGAGCTCGAGCCTGAAGGCTTTTGTCTGGATCTATGTTCTGTTGTCAGCCAACCCTTGTGCCTCACGTGGAGGTTCCTGGAGTGTCTCAAGTGCTTAAATTCTGTTGTTTCTGTATATATAAGACTCGTTTGTTCTGTTGGCTGTACTTAAGATACTCTAATGTGTGTGGGTATAATGTATGAATGACTTTTGATTATGTATATAAAGTTTTAAATATTTTGTTTCATATAAGTCAGCACAGCTCATTGGACAATTATATTTATGTATTAGCTTCCGCTAGCCCCTTAATTTTGTTAATCTGTTCAGAGGCCTTCGGTAATCCAATGATTACTGGCCGGTTACGATGCTAAACCTACAGGGGCGGGTTTGGGTCGTGACACAAAGGCTAACCAAACCAAATCCTAACAGAGGTATGACATGGCAAGGCATCACCAAAAACATGCTGAAATGGAAAGAAAACAAGCTAGAATGGCATGCTACTTCACGAAGCATATAAGACTAGTTTGTGTGATTTATACTACAAGTGTATTAAGCATGCATGGAGTGAAAAAACCAAGCAAAAACAGTGGCATGCCACAGCAAAATAACCACAAATACAAGCTAAGATATGGCCAACATAAGCTTAACAAACATGCTCACACATGAGGTATATGAAGCAAGTAAACAAGACACAAGGAGAGGGGATGACCCTCTCCTATTTAAGACTCCAAAACCACCTTTCCACCACTGAAAATCTTCTGGATTTCAGTGGTAGAAAGGTCATGCAAAGGTTGCAACAAGAGCCTAAAGGGATGGCTCAAAACAAGGCCTAACAAGGCCTAAGAGGGAGGGAGGGAGGGGGAGGGGGAAACCACCCCAAACGAAAAAGTGACCTTAAACAAACTTCTTAAGCATGTAAAAATAGAACTTTTTCTAGTTAAGAGCTAAGCTTAAAACAGTATGCAAGAAAGGCTAAAAGCTTAAGCAAAAATGGGGGATTTAAGGGTTAGAAACTCACCATTGAAGACCACCTTTACAACTGCAACTCCAGCACACTTTTTGAGCTCAAACCAGCCTAAGAACACCAAAAACAACTTCAAGAAGCCTTAGCAACACAAGCAAGGTATTTGAGTGTGTGTTTGTGTACAAAAGTATGACAAATCTACACTTTTAAGGCACAAAACAAGAACAAAAGAGAGGTATAGATACAAAACTATATCTATATCTCAAACCTCAAATTTCTGAACCTCTAAAATAGAGGAGGAGCCTCTCCTTTTATAGAAGAGAGGCAATGCAAAGCTTGTTCAACAAGCTTGAAAAGAGGCTCATCCCTCCATACACGTGTATAGAGGAGAGATGAGTGAAAACTAGCTGGCTTAAAAGATCTGCCGTGAAATCTGCTGAGACAAAGGGTTATGCCGGCCATCAGCTGTGGTCGGCAGTGCCTCACTGATGGCCGGCAGGCATCATCAATAGCAGGCAGAAAAAAAAAAAAGCAAGGCCAGCAGTGCCAAACAGTGGCCGGCAGTGCACTAAGAGGAGCATGCTGAAAGGACCAACTTATGGTCCAAAAATGGGGCAGAAAGGATACAGGGTTTGGATAGCTCAAACCTGTGACGTTCTGCTGCGAAAGCCGAGTGCTCGACGAGTAATCGAACTTGTGGCTTGATGTATCTACAAGCACAACCAAGTCTTGAGGACGGTCCAAAATGGGGTGTCTACAAGACCATCACCTACTACCACTATGGAAGGATCACGTTACTTTATTATTTTTGTTGATGATTTTCACGTTTTAAATGGTTATTTCTCATGAAAAGTTGATCAAAACTCAAAAAAATTTATTAAAATTTTACAAAAATGATCCAAACCTAATTTTCTAAAACCATTAAAATTTTTCGATCTAATAATGCTATGGAATATAGGGATCTTGATTTTCTCTCCTTCCTTCAGTATCACCGTACTCAGCCTCATCATTCTTGTGCTGGCATGTCCCAACAAAATGGATGTGTCGAATGAAAGCATAGGTATATTCTTGACACTACTCGAGCTTTGCTTATCTCTTCCTTGTGTCTTGAATATTTTTGGGGGAAGCTGTTTTTACTGTTGTCTACACTATCAATTATGTCCCCACTCTTACTATTAATAACCAAACTCCTTATGAACGTTTATATGGCACTAGTCCTCCATACACAAATCTTCAGTTTTTTTGGTTTGCATGTTTTGTTCTCCTCCAACCTCATGAACACACCAAATTTGAACCTCGTTCTCGTTTTTGTTACTTTCTCGGGCATGGGATTGAACATAACGGCTATCGCTGCTGGGATCCTATCTCTAAGCATCTTCGTGTCTCTCGTCATGTGGTTTTCGAGGAGTATAAAATGTTTTCCTCCTTATCCTCATTCCATCTATCATCATTTTCTACTTCCACTTTGTTTACTAATCCGTCTATCGATCTCTTCTCTAATGACTTTGATGTAGGTTCCTCCTCTCTAGAGACACCTTTGCCTACACCTATCCTATCCCGACTACTCCCTCTGATGGTCCTGCTATTCTCCTTCTGGGGTCTCCAACTCCCATGGAGTGTCCCGTTGAGTCTCATATCACTCTACCAGATCCTCCTCCCACAGGTCGTCTAAGTCAGGTAACTCGACAACCTACTTATCTTTATGATTATATTGTTGGATCCACTGTTTTTTCTACTCATGAACCTATCTCCTATCGTGAGGCTTGTCCTAATCCTCTTTGGCAGCAAGCTATGACTGATGAACTTCGAGCTCTAGACAAAACTCATACTTAGGACATTGTTGATCTTCCTCCTCGCAAGACTACGATTGGCTACAAATGGGTCTACAAAATCAAGAGTCATTATGATGGTTTTACTGAGCGATACAAAGCTCGTCTTGTTGCAAAAGATTTTGCCCAAGAATATGGTATTGATTATGAGGAGACCTTTGCTCCTGTTACTAAGCTTACCTCTGTTCGCAGCCTGATTGATGTTACTGCTTCTCACCACTGGGACCTTTTCCAAATGGATGTAAAAAATGCCTCTATTAATGGTGATCTTCTTGAAGAGGTCTATATGCAACCTCCACCTGGGTCTACTTATCAGGCTAATAAAGTTTGCAAACTTCAGCGTGCTCTCTATGGTCTCAAACAAGCCCCTCGTGCTTGGTTTGCTAAGTTTAGTTTCACCATTGATGATCTTGGCTTTACCTCCAGTTTATATCACTCTGCTCTCTTTATTCGGAAGACTACTCATGGCACCACTCTTTTTCTCCTCTATGTGGATGATATAATTATCATCGGTGATGATGTGGCTTGTATTCTTAGCCTCAAACAATCTCTCCACCAACATTTTGAAATAAAAGACCTTGGTACTCTCAATTATTTCTTGGGTCTTGAAGTCTCTAATGATTTTGCTGGTTATTATTTATCACAAGCCAAATATACATCTGATCTTTTGGCTCATGCTGCTCTTATTGATTGCAAGACTGCCCCTACTCCGATTGATACTTAGACTCATCTCACTCCGTTTGATGGGGATCTTCTCTCATATGCTACTCTTTATCGCCTGCTAGTAGGTAGTCTTGTTTATCTCACTGTGACACGTCCTGACATTGCATATGCTGTACATCTTGTTAGTCAGTACATGTCGGCTCCCCACACCCCTCATTACACTGCCTTGCTTCGCATACTTCACTACCTCATTGACTCCATTATTCTGCTCACTCCTCTCTTGAGCTTCGTGCCTTTTCTGATACTGATTGGGCTAGAGATCCTACTGATCGACATTCCACTACGGGTTTTTGTTTCTTCTTAGGGGATTTACTTCTTGCTTGGCGCAGCAAGAAATAATCTATCACTGCTCGTTCAAGTACTGAAGCTAAATATCGTGCTCTTGCTGACACTACTGAGGAACTTCTGTGGCTTCGCTGGCTCCTTGCTGACATGGGTGTTTCCTTCTCTAGTGCTACTTCTCTTTATTGTGACAATCAAAGTGCCATTCAGATTGCTTATAATGATGTCTTCCATGACCGCACCAAACATATTGAGATTGACTGTCATTTTTTTCGACAGCATGTTACTCGTGGCACTATCCATCTTCTTTCTCTTGCTTCTGCTGATCAGCCTGATGATATCTTCACCAAGGCTCATCCTCCTGGCCGTTTCAGTGACCTAGTTTCCAAACTCAAGTTAGTTGATATTATCCTCCTTGAGTTTGAGGAGGGATGTTAATATATATGGTTAATATATATTGTATATATTTAGGTATATTTTGGTTAATTTATATTGTATATATTTAGGTACATTCCCTGAATATCTAGTATATTCCCTGTAAATTTAGGAGTCCTTCCATACTTGTAAATCTAGGAGTCCATACTTGATTGTAACACTCTCTTATGGGAAATTCTATTTCCATGCACTACTTCCTCTCTTTCCACATCTTTTCTCAATACACACACTAAATAAATTTAAATTATCAACTCTTACACAATACACATCCTCCCATATCAAAAATACCCTTACCATCTTCATCTTCCAAACCCTAACCCTAACAAGCCACCACCGCTTTTATTTTTTCAAGGTAACTGGTATTGAGTGTCATCATCTACGGATGACATAACATTTTTTTTTTTTGGTTACATCTATGCAAATTGGCAATACCTCTTACAGTTGAAACAATTTGAAATCTGCATAACCATTCAAGAATCAAAATTGTTGCTATGATTTTTCTTCTTTTAGTTCCAACTGCCCATCAACAAGACCATGAGTAAGCAAGTTCTCAAGCTTCTGACAGTAAGAATTGGGATTACCAAATGTCAAATATTCAGTTATGGCATCATCTGAGTTTTGAAAGGAAGATTCAATTGTATTAAAGGATATGACTAGCAGGAACAAAATAGTGATTGGAGATAATTAAAAAAAAAAAATTAAATTAAATTAAATTAAAAATGAAAAACTGACAAAGCAATGAAAGGTAAAATTTTTGCAACAGTTTAGATAATTCTCAGAGTGAAATACGTCATGGAGTAAATAGAAAACGAAAAGACTGGTACCAGAATATGTTTGTCAGCTAGAAATGATGAGACACAAAGTCAAAAAAGAAGAAAGAGAGATTGAATGAGAAAAATAAAATGATAATAATAAATTATGAGATGGATCACAGACTCACAAAGATGGTTTAAGAGAGTTAGAGTTAGAGTTTTGGGAAAGGAATATTTTGGTAATTTAATTTTAAGAAAAAAATGTAATAAAAAAAATCATTAAGTGTGTGGAAAGAGAGAAAGTAGTGTGTGGAAATAGAATTTCTCCTCTCCTATATATAGGAGTTACTATACCTTGATTCTGAGATATACAATTCATATATATATATATATATATTTCTCTTAACCATTTTAACATTATGGATCCCATAATGAGATGTGGAAACAAAAAGATTGTAAAATTTTAATTATAACTAATCTTGTATCAAATTTTGTACAAAATTTAGCAATTTTAAAAATATGGCACAATATTTATTTAGCCATTGGAGAGTTCAAAACTGACCTCCATGTTAATTTTTTGCAATAACATTCCCTTTTGTTAATTTTTTACATTAACAATCCTTTTGGTATATCATTGGAGAAGCTCTCATCCTTTCAAAAAATAATAATAATAATAATAATAATAAATGTAAACATAAAATTAAAAAATGATAATAAATATATATATATATATATAAAAGATCAAGGCAATGGTCAAAAAATTAAATAAAACAAATGAAGGGTAAAATTCGGCAGAGTGGGCCAAAGAACCCATAAACAAAAAGAAATTACAACAGGCATTAGAGGTAAAGTTGTAAAATCTTCAATGTATAAAGGAAAAGGGATTTAAACAATAAATATAAAATATAAGGTCTGCTAATGGTCCCCATTTTTTTCCTAAAGACCCCTCACTTCTAAGAACCTCCACCTACAAAATTCAATGATGATCAAGGTTTGCTGGATCTCCTTAGCCCACCCATCTTCATTGGATCTTATAAACCCATCCATCTTCGGTGACAACAAATCCCCTATACGAATCCATCTTCGCTAGTAATGATAAGAATTTTAGTAATCTTATTTAGTTTCATTATTTTTTATGATATTATTGTGCCCGTAAATATAAGTTTAGTCCTGTGTTATCAAACTTTTTGAGTATGTTTAGTTTTGCGTTACTAAATTATTTAAGTAGGTTTGGTTACATATTACCGAACAATTTACATTTGTTCGATACTAGTTTACTGAACATACCATTCAAGTTAAAAACAAGTTTATGTTTGAAAAACGTAACAAAACAAGCCAAACCTCTCCCATACTGTCGTTACTATGCTCCATTGCTCATTTTTCGCAATCTCTTCACTGCTTTTGACTTGGTTAGTAGAGATATAAACAGATCATATAAAAACACTATGAAAAAGGATAATGATAGATTAACAGGAATGATTATCAAAATGAATATGGATTATGGAGGATGTGATGTGGGTACTAAGAATACAATGAGAATCATTGGGTGTAAGCGGTGAATTCAAATTTTAATTTGGTTTGGTAGAGGTGAGCGTTCAATTTTGATTAAATGTTGTTATGTTCAAGTGGGTGTTCTATATCAAGTTGTCCATTTTAATCATTTTAATTGAAATTATAATTTTCATTAAAAATATAAAAATTAAAAAAAAAGTCAATAGGTGAAGAGCCCTTAGAAAACAGGTTGGAGCTATTAGCAGCCCCAAAATACATTTCGTATAGAAACTCAGAGGGGCCTAAAACAAAGTCTGTCCAAACTAAACAAATGCAATGGCCAAATGGGCATATAGAAAGAATGCGCCATTTCACTGTTCATAACCCCAAGAGTATATAGATATATATATATAAAGGGCCCATCTTTACAGTTGGCTTAATACTTTGGGGTTCATTCAGCATACCTATTTTCATTTAAAATTGTTAATGTGAATATTGTGCTACATCCCAAGCAAACATTTTGTAATTTATATGGCTGAACGACTCAATTTTGAGTATTACCTTAAAACAAGTTACTAATAACCGTATAAACAACCTACCTACCTGCTCTCTCTCTCCACACGATGTTCACATCACATATGCACACAGAAGAAACAAACATGATACACTGAAGCTACAAAAAGGAACGAAATCAGAATGATGCTGTTCCAAACTTTGGAACCTCAAATCATCAATCAAATAGGAAAAGAGGACAGAAAAATCTAGATGAAAGAAAGCCAAGCAAAGAATACACAAGGGTGACGACGACAACGACGATGACGATAACTGCGACTGAGTGTCTACAAAATATTTGGGAGCTGAGAATCCAGTCTCTGCTGCAATTCCTTGACCTTCCCGGAGAGCTCTGCCTTCTGTTCCTTGTAGCTCTGCAGAAGGTATTCTTTTCCTTCTATCACTTCCTTCAACTCAACTACTTCCCTCTTCAGCATCTCGATCCTCTCTCCTCCTCCTCCTCCTCCTCCTCCTCCTCCTAATCTCCCCCCCTTCTCCTCTTCCAAACTGCTCCCCATCATGTCAAGATGATACCCATTCCCATTTCCATTTCCGTTTCTGCCTCCTCCTTCGGATGGCAGCCGCATTGGTACCGCCGTGACTGTTGGAGGCTTGTCGTTATTAGGACCCACTTGACCCACACAATGATCAGCAATTGCTTTCCTCAGCCTCTGGATTTCTCTCTCTGAGTCAAGCAGATCCCTATTTGCAGCATCCAGCAGTGACTGCAGATGGGAAGAACGAGATGATTGAGTGCTCAGTGAATTCTGCAATTCCACAATCTGATCCTGCATCTCCAGTATCATATCATCCCTTCTCTTCAGCTGCTGCCTCAGTTTTTGTATAACTTCTCTCTTGCTGAAGACGTCTGAACCAGATTCTGAGACACGTGGAGAGTCTGAGCTGTTTGAGTGGTGGAATGGCTTCTGGGGCAGCTCAAGACGGTCTGGAGACGATGCCCACATTATCCCATTGTCATTCTCTTTGTTAAATTCCATAGCACCAACTGTCACCAGAGGAAGTGCCACATCCTGTTCTGTCAATTGCCCATTGTGTTGCTGCTTAATCTCCACCACACCTTGGGTTCCTGTTTCAAAAAACCCCAAATAAAAATAAATAGTCTTCTTAATTCATTGATTTTGAGGGTATCAATCGATATAAAGAAAATTTTGATTACCCTTCTTTGGCCACTACAGGAGCAACTAAATATTCATGGGGAATCAATCCTTTACCAAGGAGATACATTAGTTACATTTATCCAATTGTTCTCCAATGGGTCCATTCAATGATGTAAAATCATCCATGTGACAAACAAATCAAATTTTTAAAAAATCCATCCAAAAAATTCAAATATTGGATCTATCTCCAACAGATTGAACCACCAAGAAAAGCTATTTTGTAAGTCCGATTAAATCAAATAACTATTTCAAGATCGTGATGGTGTTAGAAGGATGACATGCGAAAAAGAAATCGAGTATTATAAGCTTAAATTGTGCAGATTATCTCTAAAACCGAAGTTTATGCTAAACAATACCAGGTCTGTCCTGCAAACTTTGGCCTGAGATAATCTAGAATATTGGGTTTCTGTTGGAGAAAACAGCAAACTCACGCATGTAAGAATGAAAGAGCAAAGAAAGCTATATACCACTTTTCATGCAAAGTCTGCTGAAGAATAAGAGGTTCACAACTTAAAAAGATAGCAATTTCCCCCTCCCTTCATCGTTTTCTTCCCTCTTCTTTAAGTATTTAAGAACACCGAGAGAACATGATAAAGTGAAAAAAGTTTTATAAACAAAACCAGTCAACTTATATCATTTACAGCTAGCTCCATGATGTAGGACATGTCCCTAGCATGTGAGTGAGTTAGTGACATATAACTAGAGTGGGGTTGATCATTTGTAACTAACTTTGATGCATAAACAATTGATCTCTTATCCTTGGACCCATCACTCTACCTTCAAAACAAAAGCACACCAATAATTCAGAGACACTGCACATTCCACATAAATAGGTCTCTTCTGTTTTTTCACCTTTCTGCATTTTATTACTACCTTTCTTATAATTTAAAAAAATAATAATAATTAAATGCATTAATTGTTTCTCATTTTCTCCATCCTCAAACCATAGTTTGATATTATTAACAAAGAACAAACACAGAAAAACTCCTCTTAACTCTTGATACTCCGAAGCAACATTACAAAGAATCAGTATCCATCAGCAGGTAAATCATGCTCCCATATGTAATATACAGATAGCAATGGTCAGAGACATAGTGAAAAGCAATCACAAGTTAAATCCAGAAATCAAAGGTAAGCTATCTCTGACCCTTTAAAGAACAGGATGAAAGAAGGTTCACACCTGACATGTAATTGAAGCAGCCGTCCTCATCTTGGGCAAAACAAAAACCATTTGACTGCAAATGGCAACTCCCAGACTTCTTTCTGTCTGTAGATTTTCCATTCACTGAATTGTCAAAAATGTGAAAGGTAAGTAAGAGCACCTACAAAGTTAAAAAAAGACAACTTGAGAATGAAGACCTTTCAAACCATTGCAAGTATTGTCTGGTAGCTTTGCATCAAGCACCTGTTTCAACCTGTAACCCAAGCGCATCGATAACATACTTAACAAGGCACCACCAGCAATAAGTATCCAATTTGGGCCCTCACCCTGGAAACTTTTTGAACCCTGAGCTCTAGGCACACCATTGTTTCTTGGTTTCATTTTAGAAGCTATTGAACTGTCGAATGGAAATCAAATATGACCTACATTGAAAATGCACCATATCACCATCATTATTTACATCACAGACAACAAACCAAAGCATTCCAAGGAAGCCTTTTCCCAATTACTAGTGAATAACCAGGATAAACTCCCTCCCTAAGTTAACTGTTTCCTCTCATTTACGTTTAAAAAGCTTTGCTGTTCAAGCAATGTCAGCTTAGATGCAAGATGAACAAGAAAGCATCTTGAGTTTCTATGAGATAGAGAATCCTGGGGCTTATACTAAGCTAATCTTCGTTCATACTTGGTATATGGGGGTATGAGATATGTTTCCAGTGATTTAGGTATTGTAATAAAGTTAAGCCAATCTTTTTTTGGGTAGATAAGTTAAGCTAATCTAATGATTACTTGAAGCCTTTAAAGAGGCCCGGCCATCATGTGTCAATTCTACATATGTAGTAGTGTAGCACATACAAAAAAGGTAACAATATAAATATATAGTGTTAATAAAATGAACTTGAGCTTAGGAAATCATCTTAGCAACAGCATACCACACAGGTTAATTATTCAACTTGTTGAATAAGTCTCTGTTACACATTGCTTTTTCAGCTTTTTGGCTGCTGTTGTAAAGACTATACAATTCACACACTTGTAACTGTGTAAAAAATACACTATCTTTTACCTCTAATTCCATCCATGGTGTGAAGCAGTCTAACTTCGATACCAATTCTCACCAGAGTAGGGTGAGCAAGGGGAGGATACTATTGGGATTTCAGGTATAAATTGCAGCAGGGTCTCGCCCTTCAGCAAGTGGCTCACTATCGATTATAGTCTAAATATTTTGGTTGTCATATTTTTCACCCATGACCTAATTACTACAGCCATTGCCCATTTCTATTTGGAAAATCATATTCATAATCAACAATCTGTCAAATCCATCAAAATGAACGGTTCATCATGCACTACAAAATCCAAATCCCCCAAATGGACTTGATGGAAACATTATGAATCTTAATCAACCACTTAGAACTCTAACTAAACGATACATCATGATTATGGAGATATGTAGTTAAGAATGTTAATAGTAGGGAACTATAGCACTTCAATAATATTGGAAGAAAGAAATATGTGTTGCAATGCAATCAGAAACTAAATCTGCATAACAAATACAGACCCATTTTCAGCCCGTCCATAAATATAACATACATGAACACGTGTGTAAAGTTCAAATATCAGAAATTTCATCAAACATTTTAGCTGCAAAGCAGCAAAACACTCCATCAAGGTCCAACTCTTATTTGATTATATTAGTGGACCTTTAAATCTATCGTAATAATCTAAATGAAAGCAACATCACCTACTTCTGTCTATGCTACACAAGGACAAACCATATTAAATTCTACAATCTAACAAAAACAGGTGTGATTGCCATTAAATCCAACAAGTACTTAAGACCACAAACAAAAATCCAACAAATAATTAAGACCAGAAACCATGGATTAGGAAGAAACAAAATCAATGAAGGATGACATTCAATGCAACAATGTGCAAAACAAGGAACAAAATTCAATTACAAAAATAAAAATATTAAAAAATAAATAAATAAATAAAAAATAATTTAAGTATTCTGAAAAATACTCAACATTGGTGGTAGGCACATACCTGTAAAAACACAAAACTAAACACACAAATATAAGTAAACCAACTTTACCTGAGCAATTGCAATGAAATAGCTGGTGATAAAGCAGCAACGGACGCAACATATCTGACAAACAATGGTGATCCTTGTGGCGGTTACAATGATTTTGATTATCAATGAAGATCTAGTCAAAAGAGCTGCAACAATCAAAAGGATTGATTATGTTCAGGGCTAGGGTAGCAATTAAGGTAGGGTTTCTGAAAGCTCAGATTTGACCACTTAAAAAAACAATGAGGCTAATAACACCCAATCACAATAAACCGATTTAATTACTTCTGTTTTCGCTCTGTTTCTATTCCATTACATCAGTAACATACTTAACTTTCTCATAACACAAACCTAACTATCCACCAAAGATAACGGGTCCTGGCGTACCTTGGTTGTCGTAGCCTTTACTGTTATTGTTGACATCAATAGAGTGATCGAAGGTGACGTGGTACCCTTGTGAATATATATTGTTAAACAGATATATGCAGTCTTCAATCTGATTTGCTTGTGTTTTTGTAAAGATACTTAAGATCTAGGTAACCAGGTTGGAAAATTCCAATATTGAATTATCCTTCAACAAAGAAATTGATGACTGATTTGTTTGTGGAAGTTTATAGAAATTTACTTAAGGTCGCGACTTGCTTAAATGAGAGATTTTGTGCAACTACATTTTTTTTGGACTGGTGCATAGTGATGTAGTAGAATAAATGCTTCAAGTGTCAAATTGAGTCCTATGCTTTAGTGTCATAAGTTCCCTACTAGGTGTTCCAATAGTTAAGGCTATTTGTGGCTTTGGACTATAAGTATGAGATGTAACTTCTTTGTACTTACTTTTTGATTAAAAGAATATACATTTTGATTGGCACAGAGTCTCGGTTTCTCTCTCTAACCCTTAGAGGTTTACCCCTAATTGGGGATTTGTTCTCTCTTTTCTCAATTGATCTTTGATTTGCATTTTGATTGCATTATTTGGTATCAAAGTTTAAGGCTCATATCCTGTTCTTTTCCAATTAGTTCGATTGTGCTTTGAAATCTACTTCGCAAAATCAAAATCGCAACAAGTATTGTGTTGCCTGCCTCAGAACAAGCCGTCTTTTTTTTTTTACATTATCGTGAAACCTATGTGGAGATGCAAATCGAGTCTAAACGAGCTACCTCTAAACAAATTTGATATATAAGATACATACAAACTTAAAAAACTTCGAACCATAACATCGACAACCAGTTCTTAATCGCAACTGAGATAGCAAATTATTGATTGAACCTCTACTGCAACAATTGATCTTCAATTGCAGATCAATTTCAGCAATTGATCATCCAACACGCATCAATTTGAAGTTTTGAACCCTCATTGGAACTCAATTTCGAGTTGCGAATCTGTTTGAACTTTCAATTCAAGTTGGGATCTGATCTGAGAGTGAACCTTAATTCGAGTTTGCAATCTATGCTTAAGAGGCCTGGCTGACGTTGATTCGACTTCTAACATCTCAGATCTGGTTTGTGACTTTTTGAACTTTGTGCGATTTCACCTATTCGACTATGTTTGAAGCCTGATTCAGTAACGATCCAAGTTTAGGTCATTTCGACTCCTGGCTGCATCAAATCAAACATGAATTTAAGCGTGGATTTAGTTTTGAACCCTAATTGAACAGAGCGTAGCGCGAAGTCTCAATTCGAACTATAAGTTATTACTAGAATAGAAACCCTAACTCTCCAAAATCGAACTCTAATCTAATGCAAAAATCTGCTATTGAACCCCATTAACTTTTGTGTGTCGTTCGATTGTTCTGCGGTTCTCTGCATCTGAGTTTGATTAGTGAGATTGGAAATTTTCAGATCTCAGATTTGGTTCAAGACCTCAAAATTGGTTCAATTGGTTCGTGTGCCTTTATATTTTTGTTCGACAGGCTAGATCAAATCTTTCTTTTTGATCGTAGTGGCTCAATTCCCTTGAGGACATATTTGACCCCGCAAATCTAGTTCAAAGTGGTCCAATTCTTTCAGAAGTGTGTTCGAAAGGTATGGTTGAGGCCTTCTTTTCGTTTGACTCTCTCATATTAAAGATGGGAGTGATCTGCTTTGTATTGATATGAGTTCGAGTGGCTGTGGTTTGGATCGAGAGTCATTAGTTTGATCTCAACTTGGTCCAGATGTGTTCATATCTACAGTCTTGAGTCCTTTTGATTGAAATCCAAATTTGGTTCACTTACTATGTTGTTGTGTGCATTAGATGGCCAATAGAGGAGGTAGAGGTCATGTTGCCAATTTTGGTGATGATATTGCATTGAACTCACCTATTGGAAAGAATGATGCTATTCGAAATCATATTCAATATCATAAGAGATGAGATGAAGCAAATGAGTAAATAAATTGTTGCCTTGAAATAGTTGATGCAATGATTACATTCGATTGCATGCAGATATTGACATCTTTGGAAGCTTCAAAGAGCTTCTTGGAATTTGCATAGTTGGTCCTCTTGTATGCCTTTATAGGAAATTGTTTAAAGTCTAACAAAAGAACATATGTATAAATTTATGTTATTTTTCTTTTATCATTGAATTCCAAATTATTTTATTCAAATTTATAATGTGTTTCATGTGTGATAGACACATCCAAGTAAGAAAAAAAATTATTAAATAGTCAGACTTATTCGGACGTGTGTTTGACAGGTGTTGGGAAGTATCTAACGAGTGTTCATGCTTCTTTGGCATTATCTCTTACCAATTGAGGGAAGAAATGTGCATTCATTTGTTTTGTTTTTTTTATGTTGTAGTTATTAGATTTAATTTACTGATTATTGAATTTCCCATTAAGGTTGCATGTCTTTCCATTTTGTTTTTTGAAAGTTGTAATGAAAGAGACCATGTTTGCAAATGCAACTAGAAATAATGTTAGCCACAACAAACAAAACATCACTGTTTGGGATGATAGTTTGGAAGTTTTTTTGGCTATTTTAACCACAACAAACAAAACATCACATCCAACCCATAATCATTACACTCTTTTCTCACAAAAAAAGCCAAAAAAGCCGAAAAATCCTTCCCAAACCAAGCTTTTTAGCCCAGGCTAAAATAGTCAAAAAAGCCAACCCACTTCCCAAACCAAGCTTAGTAAACAACTCTCTCTCTCTCTCTCTCTCTCTCTCTCTCTTCCCCAATACGTACACTTCACAGCATCACCTTATTTTTAAATTTTTTTTGTCAAAATTAATTTGTTGGGTATTCCTTGAATCAATGTTAAAATTTCACGCTACAAAAAACATAATAAAAAGGTGAAACATTGTCTGTGGTTAGACTCATACTGAATCCACAATTCAAGCACCATTGCTGTGCATAGGACCAATATGAGGTCATATTATTTGAGAATCATTTTCAATCCCCTCCCTCTCGATGTCATGCTTCAACGGCTTCTATACACGAATGCTAATTTTTTATTAAAAAATAGTTTTTAAAAAAGACTAACTATACTTATTTCCATTTACCTCTATCTACTATAAAAAATAAATAAATAAATAAAAACCCATGTTAATGATTACTTATCTATTCATATAATAATTTTATATAGCTAGGTTACGGCAATAGCTTGACAAAAAAATAACAGAAAACTAATTTATTTCTTCACAAATCTTTTTGTTATGAACTTGTGCTAGAGATGGCTTTACCAAATTCACAATCAAAGTAGTTACAAAATGGATTATTGCTGAAAACAAAACCAACCAATTATGTCCAAATACGAAGCCAATAAGAAGAAATTACACAGAGAATGTGTTATTGTATGTGATTGAGATAGAGAGAGTAGATGACTAACCTTTTGGTGGTGGTGGTGGTGGTGGTGGTGGTGGTCGTAACAGGCAAGAGGCGATCGACGGTGGCTGGAGAAAGCGAGGGAATGTGAAAGATAGAGACAGAGAGAGCTGAGAGAGACACAGAAATTAATTAGGTTAGGGCACACAATCGAAGTGGAGGATAAGAGCGGAAAGTTAAATACGCGACGTCGTTTATATGGTTATTCACTTGCATAACAATTTTGTTTCATTACCCACCTAATCTCTCATCATACCATACCATAATCAAAAGTTTAAAAAGGTCTTCTATTTACACATCATTAGGCACCGTTTGGGAAGTAAGATTTGAGACTGTTTTAGTTATTTTAGTCACAAAAAATAAAATAGGTTATTTTAGTTACAACAAACAAAACATCACATCTGACCCATAATTATTACACTTTTCTCTCACAAAAAAAGTCAAAAAAGCCAAAAAGCCAAAAAATCCTTCCCAAACCAAGCTTTTTAGCCCAGGTTAAAATAGCCAGAAAAACTAAAAAGCTCCCAAACCAAGCCTCAATATATATGATTAAATTTATATTTTAATAATATTCCCAAATAAAAAAAATCTAGCATAGAGGTATATTATATCCATTGAAAGATTTTATATTTAAAAACATAATACTCGTCATACACCATCATTCCTTATAGAGTTCAGGGTTTAAACATTTAAACACTGTATTTCTTCATCATTTTCACCATTAACACACTACACTCATAATATCATTTATTATCAATTAGCTAATTTCATTCGCTTCTTCATTATACTCATTTCCCAAATTCAAAACATTAGCCTTTGAAAACATTATACTTATTTTCCAAATTCAATTAGTTTTGAAGATTTGCATACTATGGATGAAATTGAGATGATTGATTCTGATATAAACATTGAAAATGTTAGTTTATCACTTGTTTTTTTTTATTTTTTGTTTATCTTGTTCATATGTTAGGAAAATGAATTCATTTGTCATGTGTTCATATAATCAAAGTTGAACTTTTATACAATATTCGATTATTTATATTTGAACAAAATAATTTTGTTTAAATTATTAAGATTGATCATCAAATATTAAATGTTTATGCATAAAAAATTGAATATTTAAAGTTAGTTCAGTTAAAATAAGTTAAAATTTTATTCTTTATTTGGATATAATTTTTTGAACACATTAAGTTTGTTCAACTCTTTATTCATGAACAGGACTAATTTTTTTTTTTTTTTTTAACGGCAAAACAATAATGAGACGACAAAGATAGAGAATGACAATGGACTGGCGAGATGACAACAAATATGAAAGCCGAATGAAACCCTTCGCTAGTGATGGAGTTCAACACTAACAAAGATCTCTGAAGATAGAGGTCTCTGTTCTAAAAATTGAGAGATTTTGGTGTGTGTCGTGGTGTGTATTCAAAGACGAGTGGTGTGTTACCACCATAGAGCCAGTAATGGAAAGTTAAGATGTGAACTAAGATATTTTTAAATCCTAAAAATTATTGTGCGTGTACTAAGTAATGGTGTGTATTAAGATGATTAGTTGTGTGTAGGGCTACAAACGAATCGAGTTGTTCATGAACAGCTCGACTCGTTAACATCTCGTTCAAGCTCGGTTCGATTAGCTAATAAAGGAGCTCGAGCTACATTTCCAGGCTCGTTTGTTAAACGAGCCAAGCTCGAGCTAACTAAGGCTCAGCTCAGTAAGGCTCGCGAGTCATAGTATTTAAGTTAAAAAAAATTAGGGTTCCTCTTTGTATCAAATTCATATGCTGCTCCTGCTTGCTACTCTTTGTGACCTACACACTCCTATCCTATTACTGCTACAAACATTCAACATCAACAATCCAGATTTGGCCAACACTTGAATCAATCGCACAAAGAATTAATCTCATTAACTCTCAAACACTCAAACATCGACGATGGTATAGTTTCGTTGCTCTGCTGAAGATCTGAGATTGGGAGACTATTCTTCTCTCTTGAATCCGTTGTGGTAAGTTAATTCTTCTCTCTCTCTCTCTCTCAACCATGGTGTCTCGCATGCTTTTATGCACACAGTACACTTATTTCACCATTGACCCATTCTCTCTCCTCTCCCTTCAGTCTCAAATTTGCAAAATTAGGTATTTCTGATTACCCCTTCCAATACACATACTGTTATATATATATTGTTTGTCTTCTTTGCTAGAGTGAAACTTTAATCATATATATATATATTTGTCCCCTTTTTTTTTTTGGATTGGTTTTTGTTCCCTGTTTTGAACATATAACTTAGGGAATGAACACCAAAAGTTTGGAATGAAATTAAAGAAGTAGTTCTTCCAGATGGTACCAAGAAAGTTGAATGCATGCATTGCAAAACAAGATTTTCCATTCCTCCAACGGGTGCTACAACTCAACTTCTTAGGCACTTGAACAATTGTGCTAGACGACAACTTGTTGACAAAAAGCAAAAGGCTCTATCATTTGAGACAATCGGGTCTGACAGTGTGACTAATGTGGCAGCCTTCAAGTATGACCAAGCAAAAGTAAGGGAAGTTGCTTCTCATATGATACTTTATCATGAGTATCCTTTTATGCAAATGGAGCATGTTTTATTTAAGTTCATGAAAACTGCTACTCCACATTGACAATGACTACATTAAGGCAATGGCTTTGAAGATGAAAAAAAAAAAATTAACAAGTACTGGGGTGAATGTAATTTGTTGATGGCTATAGCTGCAGTGTTGGATCCAAGATTCAAATTGATGCTTGTTCAGTTTTGTTTTCCGGAGATCTACCCAAAGGCAGAAGCTACTAGAAACATTTACGTGGTACATGAGGCCCTATATGAGCTTTACAATGGATATGCTGTTATTCATACTTCAAGTAACAATGAGCAAAGTTTGCAACAAAGCACTCGAGAAGCTAATGATTCTAGTAATGCTACTTATGGTCTTGGAAAAGCTCTCGGGACAAGAAGATCTAAATTTGAATCTTTTGTTAGAAAAGCTGACACAATTCAGCCTGCAAAATCTTACTTGGACATTTATTTAGAAGAAAGTGTTTACATATGCAATGAAGGTCCAAATTTCCATTTTGATGCATTGGAGTAGTGGAAAGTAAACAACCTCAAGTATCGGATATTGTCCAAGATGGCAGCTAATATATTGTCAATTCTAATCAATACAGTGGTGTCGGAGTCGACATTTAGTGCTGGTGGTAGGGTTATTGATCCCTATCGAGCATCATTATCAACGAAAACAGTCCAAATCTTACTATGTAGATCTGATTGGGTACATGCACTGCATGGACTCAAAAACAGATCAGATGTAAGTATTTTTTTAATTATTAATTTTGATCCATACAAATATAATGACAAATTCCTTTATTATCAATTTATGTGAAACATAATATTGAAATAATATATTCTTGTTTCTTTTGATAGACTGCGGAGTTATCTTTCAAAGAGATTTTGCTTCCTTAGTTTGACATCTTTGGGTATATTTCATCTTTAATAAACTAAATTTCTTAAGTACTATCGTAAGATTAATTCATATATAATAATTCTACTGTTACAGGTTAAAGGCTCATGCATAGTTCCAAAGAAATGAAGACTTTTTGGTGTGTTTTCAAGTGAATCAAGCCAAGAAATTAGTGGTTTAGTTTTTGGTTATTATGTTTTGTTTAAGGATGCATTGTGTAATGTCCTACATAATGTGTTTTATTTAAGGATGTACTGTGTTTTTGGTAATTATGTTTTGTTCAAGTATGCACTGTTTAATGCATTGTGCAATGTGTGTAATGCGTAGATTTTTTATTACTAATTGTATATAATTTTTTTTTGGGGGGGGGGGGTTTGATTTTTGTGGAAAAAAAAAGGTGTGATTGAAAAGTTTATTGAATTAGTGACAAAACAGTGTACATCACTCTCCATATATGAATTGGAATTTCATTTTTTGAGTTATAGATATGAATTGGAATTTTGAGCTCGTTTACATTGTCGAGCCTAGATAAGCCGAGCTCTAGCTTGAGCTTTTAAATTAGCCAATGAGCCAAACTCGAATATAATTTCTGAAGCTCGACTTGAGCTCGAGCTTCCTCATTTTGACCGAGCCAAGCCTGAACATCTGAAAGCTTAGCTCATTTGCAGCCCTAGTTGTGTGTAAATATAATCACCCTTTTAAAATTTCATCTTTCTTTATTTACATCTATATTTAGAGAATGTTTGGGGTGCACTACAAAAGTGAATTTTTTTTATCTTTTTTATTTTTTGTGGGTCATATTATTTTTTTACTTTTCTACATATCTGTTTGTAAAAAATCAAAAAGTATTGCAATCATTCCAAACACCTCCTACTATCTATCTACCTACTACTACTTAAAAAGTGTGAAAACTTGGTAGTGTTTTCTACCCCCCTCCCCTTTTTAAAAAAAAAAAAATTCCTAAAACTAACAGTTGACCTGTGCATGCACATGCTAGTTGTTTTTCAAAAAATATTAGATGGTACAATGCATGTTATAAAAGAATAATTTTGATTTTAATTTAAAAAGTATGATTTTAATTATTTATTTTGATAATATTGGTACTATTGTTCTATAAAATTGTTGCTTGAATAGTTATACATATTAATTTTAGTTAAATTATTTTTGTATTTTGATAATTTTAGTTCTATCGTACTATAAAAGTGTAATTATCATATAATAATTTTATGTGATATATATTAAATTATAAAATAGTAAAACAAATAGTCATTTTGATATTAAAAATAATAGTTAAATTAAAAGAAGAATTAGTGATATAAAATTAAAAGTAATTCTAACTATTTAATTTTCTTTTATATTCATTTGGAAAATAAAAATATGTAAAAATAGAAATTATATAAAATTTATTTTAAAAAATTAAATATAAATATGTTGTAGTTAGATTATCATATAATGCTTTTATATGATATATATATATAAAATTAATTATAAGTTTGTAAAATAAACACTTTTAATTAAATTAAAATGTTAACTATATAAAAGAAATTCAACAATAACTAATCAAGAAAGAATAACATAACAAAATCTAAACCCAAAAAGAAAAAATAATGAAAACATTTAAACGATAAATACATCTCAATTTATGAAGTGATTAATCATCTGTAAAATGATATCAAAATATCAAAGAACTTACTATTCAACAATTAAAAAAGTAACTCAGGTAGTAAATTCAAACTTTAGAAGTTTCTGGAAAGTATAATTGTTGCGCAGGTTTTTCCTTATGAGTTGTGATTATATAAAATAATATAGGAAATAAAATATAATTTCATATATAGAATCACTATAAAATTTAAATAATAAATCCATAATATAAAATTGGTATTGAATATAGAAAAATGCACGAAAAAATAAGCAGAAAAAAAGAAGGCGGCAATTTAACATTAAAAAAAAATTATAATACCCTTGAAAGAATTAAAAAGAGAAACATGAAATGCAAAATTGGTATTGGGTTTATGGATTATCTTAATTTATCAGGAAAAATATATGGGAAAGAGATATTTGTCAAATAGAGTTCATACATGTATACATACTGACGTGACTCTCTTAGAAAAAAATTCTTGAAAAATAATGATTTTTTGGTGACTTTAATGCAATATTAAAGTGGGTGCCAATCCTCAATTGATGTGGATTAAAGTAGGTTTAGATTCTTTGTAGTGAAATCTTTATACCACAAAAAGAATGACAAAAAACCATTAAGATTTGAATGAGAAATTGATTCATTAAGTTGACCTCATGAAAGAGGTATTGGGAAGGTGTAAAACCTGTAATCCCACATTGATTGTAGAAGAGAGCATTGATGGGTATTTAAATCTCATTTTTTACCTAAGGGTATAAGCCCTTTGGGGCATCCAAATTTTCCAAAGAAATAGAATTATGGATGCTTCAAGGATGGACTTGGGCCAAGACTATGGACCAAGTTGGTTATGCAAAATTTGCCACACGCGAGCATGCCACCCTCCAGCCCGCCCCGGTTCTGGGTTTATGGATCTTGGATCTTGGGCTTGAGGCTTAAGGCTTGCTGGACTGGATTAAGTGTGGGGTTGGGCTTGGCCCATCCATCTTAATTTTTTTTGAACAAGCCAGATCTGTGGGCTGTAGAAATATACACACAAAACACACGTCTATAATAAAGCTGGTAACTCCTCTATTCATGATGGATTTTAATCCATCAGTTTGTAGAAATTAAATCCTGTATTTGTTGCAAGGAAGCCTCTTCCTCTCTCCCTCCATATGTATAAAAGGAGGCCCTCTCCTTTAGTTTTCAATACTAGAATTTTACTGTCTTGTGTTTTTTCAAAGTTTTCTTCAGTTTTTTAATTCTTCCTGGTGAGAAAGTGTTGCCTTAGTTTTGTTCGCCGAAACTACTCTGTAGGTGTCTAGCTGTAGCTGGTCCAACCATCGTATCCTGCGAGACTGACGTCGATCAACCTTCAACACCCAACCAGTGATGGAGCGAATCTGTTTTAAGAAAACTGTTTAGTGCAGGCTTCAGTTTGCTTTCTTGTGCAATTTTATTTTATCATGTATTTCTATTCAGTCTACCTGTAATTTTCAGCATGTTGCTAGTTTTGAAGTTCAAATTGTTAGATATGAATCTATTTGTTTTATTTAATCTACACCACCTTTGGATAACAACCTTAAAACAGATTCTATTTGTTCTTCCATGAATTTGGATGAATAGATTCATAAGAATTTGTGATAGTTTACACTGCTCGGATCTATCACCTAGAAAATATTACATATTACTATTTTGGTTTATAGTAAATAAATGTAAACAGTTTCATGCTGCTGTTTCTGGGTGGTTTTCCAATGTTCTAGTCTTAGACCATGTGTGCCATAGTTTTGTTTGCTGTGGGTCCTAGTGTTTTTTTTGGTTTGTCGATGTATGGCCACTATTTGTCACATGTAAAGTAAAGCCATTGTTTTGTTTCTCTCACACTGCATGATTGTAAATCCAAATGATATGCATGTTGCTGTTTGGTATAATACATGATTATAGATTGATATATGCAAAGCTATTTATTTCCAATTCTCTAGTGAAATTGCATACATGAAACCCATGATGAGGAGTTTTTTTTTTTTTTTTTTTGGTTAAAAATAAAAATCAAACAGTACCTGTGTGTTTTCTGAGAAACCGAAAGTGTGTCCAACTTTGAAAAGCCCACTGTTTCATTTAGTTTGTGGTTCATTGGTATTGATTTAATTAAATGGGAAGATACATGTTATGCTCAGCATATTCTTGCATGTCTCTTAATTTTATAATTTTATAATATGCTCATAGGTGTTGTAATTTTTGACATGTTAATGCTTTTCTAGATTTTAGTTTATTTTACGTGTTTTAGTTTCTAGAATTATTTTGGTAATTGCCACAATTATTTACATGCTTATTATTTTTGCATGTTTATTCTAGATTTTAATTTGTTACATACTTATTATTTTTTAGACTATTTGCATGATTTTAATCGCTAAAGTTATTTGCATGTTTATTGTGAATTCTTATGTAACTCTTGCCTAGTAATTCAATTTATTTAATAGGAGTTATAAGGTTTGATAACTTGTGTAGTATTTTAAATTTTGCTATTCAGTGATTTGCTAGAAGCTTAAATGATAATTGATTGTATGTACAGTTTTTTTTATAGTATTTGGTGTGTATTTTCTTATGTTTTCTGCTAACTTTTTTTACAGGAATGCCTATGCGAAAGGGATTGATAAAACAAATACAAAACCAAATAAATAGTATTTTGGATGTAAAAACAATATTTTTGACTACTAACCTTTGTGTTACATAGGAGTACCTAAGCATGGAAATAAATTTTTTGGACTAGTTTTGAAGCATTTTGTTTGTTTGTATCTCTTATAGCAATTTGTTTTAATTGCTTGTATTCGGGTAGCAATTTCTAAATTGCATGTAAGTTTGGGACTTGGTTTGTGTTAACCTAATTCATCTCCCGAAAAATTAATTCTAAAAATTGTTTCCCAAGGATTAGGAGTCAACATGCTCTTGAAACTTTTGTCTAAGGTTAATTGAGTTTTAAGTGGGACCGATGTGACCCCTCAAGTTTTCCTGAAAATATTCCTGACCATGTTCGATTCTAGGGAAGTAGTGAGACTAGTTTTGAATTAAATTTCCAAATTTTGGGATTTTCTAGTGTTAAGTTTAATTTCTGGAAACGCAGAATAGTGAAATTATGTTGCATTTTTCAGAAACAGCAACTGTTACCGATGCTACTGTTGCTGCTGCTAATGTTGGTGGGGATCAAAACCCCATGGCAACTAGCTTGCCAACCCCTGCTGCTGTGACCTCTGTGGTCAACCCTGTTGCTGCTCCTACTATTTTGGGAGGCCCGCTCAACCATCATGAGCACGAGGAGAAGTTCACGAGAGTAAACCTTCGTTGGGAAAAGCTAAAATAGCCTGGCTTTTTGGCTATTTTAGCCTAGCTTTTTTAACCTCATTTGGTTTTTGTTTTTGACTTTTTTGACTTTTGTAAGAGAAAAAGTGTAATGATTATAGTTTTGATGTGATATTTTGTCTTATTGGCTTATGTAGCCAATTTTGTCTTTTGTGTTTTTTTAGCCAAAAAGCCAAAACCAATCATAGCTTAAATTTCAAGAGGTGGCAGCAGAAGATGTTGTTCTAATTGACTACTCTAAGCCTTGCGAGGTTTTTGAGTGAAGATCCACCAGCCGTGGAAGAGAATGAGCAAGACAAACAGAAGCTCATGGCTCTAGATGCTTGGAAGCAGTCAAACTTCCTTTGCCAGAACTATGTTCTGAATTGCTTGGTAGATTCACTTTTCAACGTGTTTTATGCCAAAAAGTCGGCAAATGAGTTGTGGGATGCTTTGGACAAGAAGTACAAGACCAAGGATGCTGGGGCGAAGAAATTTATCGTTGGTCAGTTTCTGGACTTCAAAATGGTGGACTCAAAAACCATCATTAGTCAACTCTAAGAGTTCCAAGTAATTTTGCACAAGACTCATGCAGAGGGAATGTTCCTGAGTGAATCATTCCAAGCAGCCGCGCTGATTGAGAAGCTGCCTAATAGTTGGAAAGACTTCAAGAACTACTTGAAGCACAAGTAAAAGAAAATGACATTCGAAGAGCTCGTTGTCAAGCTCCGTATTGAGGAAGACAATAGAAAGAAATTGGGGAG
This sequence comes from Camellia granthamiana, assembly GCA_036172215.1. Lineage (NCBI taxonomy): Eukaryota > Viridiplantae > Streptophyta > Magnoliopsida > Ericales > Theaceae > Camellia > Camellia granthamiana. Next base: position 83,485,152 of record CM069903.1, read on the forward strand.
TACCTCCCCTGTGAAAGCAAACGTGGTTGAGTATGGCCAGTCCTTGAGGGAGAAGAAAAAGCCACCAACAGGCAAAAGCTCGAAGTTAGGGGCTAGAGGTGGAGTCTCCAAGAGACCGGCCTATAAGCCGCAGGAACCTACTTATAGGTTCAATGGAAAGTGCTTCAGCTGTGGAAACGATGGGTATCAGGCGGTTGATTACCGCAAGAAGAAGAAACCCTATAAGAAGAACCCTCCACAAAACAAAAGTCGGGCTCACATGGTTGAAATGGAGGACTTGTCTCAAGATGTGGACGACATGCATCTATCAGCTATCATCTTAGAAGTGAACATGGCGGGGTCTAACTCGAATGAGTGGTGGGTGGACACTAGGGCCACTCACCATATCTGTGCTAAGAAAAAGAAGTTTGCAACTTTCGAACTAGTTTCAAACAGAGAGAAGTTGTTCATGGGGAATTATGCAACCTCACCGTTAAAGGTAAAGACAAGATGGTCTTGAAAATGACTTCAGGAAAAGAGTTGACTCTGAACGATGTCCTATTTGTACCGGGCATTCGTAAGAACCTTGTGTTAGATTTTTATTATTGGCAATCCCGTTTGACAAAACTCCTTTCAGTTATAATTTTATTCGATCTTTTATTTTAGTGAGGCTATGAGTATTTAGATGCGAATCCAGCCCGAATTATGCCTTGCAGAGAAGTTTGTGATGTTAATTCTTTCAAGTTTGCTACTTCGCTGAGTATATCAGAGATCAAGTTGCCCAGTCAGCTCGCAGGGGTCCAGGAGGTAGCGCCTAAGCGGGGTCGAGGGGCAGCGCCCCCGAAGCAAAAAGGAAAAATGTTGTTGAAGTTGTTTGTTCGCTCGAGCGAAGGAATGTGCGCTCGAGCGAAGAATCTTTGGTCCCAAAAGTTTTCACTGACTGTAAAAATACTGAGAATATGCATTTCTCGCTTGAGAAACACTTTCGTGGCTCAAGCGAAGACACTTGGAAAAACGGGATTTTTAGTCTCCTTGCTCGAGCGAGCATTCCTTTGCTCGAGCGACCATCGCGGCCCTGTTTTCTATAAATACATGGTTCTATCATATTTTAGAGTTACGGCTTCTAGATCTTCTTCTTGGGTCTTAGGGTTTTCATCTGGTGTTTGTTTCCTTTGATATCTATGAGAGTTTAATCATGAATTAAGTGGATTATATCAAAGGGTTATTTAGTTTTATTCACAAAAGAGAGTGTTCTTCTTCGGTGGATTCCGAGGAATTCAGGCCTAAAGCTTTGGTGGATTCCGGAGTGGCTCATCGTCGTGATTTGACATCAGTGTTGTGGATTCAACGTTAGGCAAGACAATTCCAAGGTGAAGACGGGGTTGGAAAAGGCACATAGGGGTCAGTTCGATTAGGCGTGGATTTGCTAGGTAATTGAGAGTACACTTGTGTAATTCCTTTATGTCTTCTTAGTGGATTATTTTGTGGCTTTTACTCGTGGTTTTTTTTCTTATCACAATTGGAGGTGCTCCAATTGTGATTTTTCCACGTAAAATCGTTGTGTTGATTTATCTTTGATTGTTTGATTGGGATTGTTATTTACTATTTAAAATTGATACATAATCACAAATCAATATCTAGGGGATTTCTAGATTTTTCGTCTTGTCTCGTGGTTGCTTTTAAGTAAACATGGCTTCTGCATAGTGTTTGAGGCTGATAAGGTCATGTTAACCAAGAACGAGGTCTATATAGGGAAGGGATATATGTCAAGCGGTATGTTTAAGCTTAATGTAATGACTCTTATCCCGAAAATTAATGAGAAAGTTTCTTCTTCTGCTTATATGCTTGAGTCCCCTAATTTATGGCATGGTAGACTGGGTCATGTAAATTTTAACTCTTTGCGTAGATTAATCAAATTAGATCACATACCATCTTCAAGATTAATCCAAATCACAAGTGTGAAACTTGGGTAGAAGCAAAATTGACAAGGACTTCTTTTCATTCTATTGAAAAAAGTACCGAACCTTTAGATTTAATGCATAGTGATGTGTGTGACTTGAAAGTCGTACAATCATGTAGTGGCAACAAGTACTTCATCACTTTTGTTGATGATTACACTAAGTACTGTTATGTGTATTTGCTTAAAAGCAAAGATGAGGCGATTGATAAATTTATTCTTTTTCAAGAATGAAGTTGAGAATCAACTAAGCCGTAAGATCAAGGCTTTAAGAAGTGATCGCGGTGGTGAGTATAAATCCCCGTTTGCTGAGCTTTGTGCTCAATCTGGGATTATTCACCAAACTACAGCGCCTTACTCCCCTTAATCAAATGGTGTTGTTGAGCGGAAGAATAGAACGTTAAAAGAAATGATGAATACAATGTTGATAAGTTCTGGGTTGCCACATAATTTGTGGGGGAAGCAATTCTCCCCGCAAATTGCATTCTTAATAGAATACCTCAGAAGAAAGTGGACAAGACTCCATATCAGTTGCAGAAAGGCCACAAGCCTCCATATAAATACCTACGAATGTGGGGTGTCTTGCAAAAGTGGCGGTGCCTACACCCAAGCAGGTTCAAATAAGCCTGAAGTCAATAGATTATATATTCATTGGCTATGCACATAATAGTAGTGCATATCGATTTCTTGCATTTAAATCTGCTATTTCAGATATACACAAGCATACTATCATGGAATCAAGAAATGCATCTTTCTTTGAATATGTATTTCTTTATCGTCTCCAAGAAGGGACTCCAAGTTCCATCAAAGAAGTTGAAGATGACAATGATCACATAGATAATCGTGCAAATGATCACTTAGATGATCAAGTAAATGATCAAGCTGAGAAAGTAGATGAGCCAAGAAAGAGTAAAAGGGCTAGGACCTCAAAATCCTTTGGTCTAGACTTCTTGACTTATATGTTAGAGGGAGAACCTCGAACTTTCCATGAAGCTGTGACTTCACCTGAAAGTCCTTTGTGGAAAAAAGCAATTAAAAGTGAGATTGACTCCATCTTACAGAACCATACTTGGGAGTTGGTTGATCTACCCCCAGGCAGTAAAGCCTTGGGAAGTAAGTGGATCTTTAGAAGAAAGATAAAAGCGGATGGATCAATTTATAAGTATAAAGTCAGACTAGTTATCAAAGGATACATACAGCGAGAAGGCTTAGATTACTTTGATACGTATTCACCTATGACAAGGATTACATCCATTCGCATGGTGATTGCGATAGCAGATTTACGTGGTCTAGAGATATATCAGATGAATGTAAAGACAGCTTTCTTAAACGGAAATTTAGATGAAGAAATCTACATAGAACAACCTGAAGGGTTCTTAGCTCCAAGACAAAATAAGAAAGTCTGTAAGCTTGTCAAATCATTGTATGGTTTGAAGCAAGCTCTCAGCAATGGCATGAGAAGTTTGACAACGCTATGTTGTCGAATGAGTTCAAAATCAATAAGTGTGACAAATACGTATATGTCAAAGACACTGACAGAGGCTATGTCATTTTGTGTTGATGACATACTCATTATTGGTAGTAATAATGAGATGATTAGAATTACCAAGAGATTTTTAAACTCTAAATTTGACAGGAAAGATATGGGCCTTGCAGATGTAATTCTGGTGTTAAGATTACCAGAACATCTGATGGTATTGTACTTTCTTAATCTCACTATATTGAGAAAATACTTGAGAAATTTGGTAAATCAGATACAAGTGTGTCCAAGACACCTGTAGATTTGAGTCTACACTTGACCAAGAATAATGATGAGAGTGTCTCTTAGCTAAAATATTCTCGGGTCATTGGGAGTTTGATGTATTTGATAAGTTGAAAAAGGCCGGATATAGCCTACTCTGCTAGCAGGCTTAGTAGATACACGAGCAATCCTGATGTCACTCACTGGAAGGGTATCGTTCGGGTGTTAAGGTATCTCCTTTTCACCCGGGATTATGGGCTGTATTACACCAGATATCCAGCAATAATAGAAGGCTATAGCAATGCAAATTGGATATCTGATGTTAGGGATTCGAAATCCACTAGTGATTATGTGTTCACCCTTAGAGAGGTAGCCGTGTCTTCGAAATCTTCCAAGCAGACGAGTATCTCATGATTAACGATAGAATCAGAGCTTATAGCATCGGATAAAGCAACAGAAGAGGCAGAATGGCTTCACCAATTCGTTGAAGATATTCCACGTTAGTCAAAACCTGTGCTAGCCATTTGTATTCATTGTGACAGCCAATTGGCTATTGGACGGGCACAGAGTAATATGTATAATGGAAAGTCTAGACATATCCGTCGTAGACATAATTCCATATGATAACCACTCTCGAACAGAATTGTCACTTTAGACTATGTGAAGTTTAAGGAAAACATTACGGATCCGCTAACCAAAGGGTTAAATCGATTGTTAGTAGAGAAATCGTCAGAAGGAATGGGTTTAAGTCCTTTAATGTATGGTGTTACCAGAATGGAAACCTAACCTAGTTAACTGGAAATCCCAAGATCTAGGTTCAATAGGACAACCTAATTGTGTGTAACGGTGGTATGTCATTGAAGAGGGTAAACCTCTAGCCATTCTTTTATCAGTGATACCTGCAAGTGTAGAGGTTAAGCTAAGCTTTTAATGACTCTAGAGTGTTGAGCTGTTGAGTTGAGTATAGCAGGATACTGAAGTAGAGTCACCTATGTAAGTGTGAAGTGAGGCCAACCTATAAGAATTGGCAAGGCCAAATTCTTTCAACCACTCACTGAACCAGGATAGTGTTCTAGGACCAAACCGGACACATCAGTGAGAACAGAACGATGGTTAGAGTAATACCAGTGCGAGGACTGTTGTCTTGGTTTACATAAACGGTAGCATAGTTCAAGACTTCGTGTTCACTGGGCAGCCAGTAAATCCGATAGACTTCACCAGGAAGAGTTCAAAGCCAAAAGCTACATTTTCCAATGCAGGAGTTATTCCGTTGCACTCTCTCTGTGAGTCTTTGTTGTTAAGTATTATCCGTTTATTGTTATTCAGTCAATTTTATTCCTGTTGAGAATTGTTGGAAAATAATAATTTTTTAGGGACTTTAATGCAATATTAAAGTGGGTGTCAATCCTCAATTGAAGTGGATTAAAGTGGGTTTAGATTCTTTGTAGTGAAATCTTTACACCACAAAAAGGATGATAAAAAATCATTAAGATTTGAATGAGAAATTGACTCATTAAGTTGGCCTCATGAAAGAGATGTTAAGAAAGGTGTAAAACCTTCTATCTCACATTGATTGTAAAGGAGAGCATTGATGGGTATTTAAATCCCATTTTTCGCCTAAGGGTGTGAGCCCTTTGGGGCATCGAAATTTTCCAAAGGAAGGGAGTTATGGATACTTCAAGGATGGACTTGGGCCAAGACTATGGATCAGGTTGGTTATGCAAAATTTGTCACACGCGCGCGCACCCGCTACCCGCTCTCTTGGATTGAGCCTGGTCCAGGTCTATGGTCTGTGATCCGTGGGTCGTGGATCTTGGGCTTGGGCTTGAGGCTTGCTGGACTGGATTAAGTGTGGCGGTTGGGCTTGGCCCACTCATCTTAATCTTTTTGGGCCAAGCCAAATCTATGGATTGCAGGAATATACACACAAAACACATGTCTATAATAGAGCTAGTAACTCCTCTATTTATGATGGATTTTAATCCATTAGTTTGTAGAAATTAAATCATGCATTTGTTGCAAGGGAGCCTCTTCCTCTCTCCCTCCATGTGTATAAAAGAAGGCTCTCTCCTTCAGTTTTCAATACTAGAATTTTGCTGTCTTTTGTGTTCTTCCAAAGTTTTCTCCAGCTTTTTACTTCTTCCTAGTGAGAAAGTGTTGCCTTAGTTTTGTTCACCGAAGTTACTCAGTAGGTGCCCTACTGTAGCTGGTCCAACCGTCGTATCTTGGGAGACAGACGCCAATCAACCTCTAGCGCCCAACCGGTGAGGCGACGAATCTCTTTTAAAGAGACTGTCTGGTGCAGGCTTCGGTTTACTTTCTTGTGCTTTTTTATTTTATAATGTATTTCTATTCAGTCTATTTGTAATTTTCAGCATGTTGCTAGTTTTGAAATTCAAATTTTTAGATATGAATCTATTTGTTTTATTTAATCTACACCACTGTAGACACCCCATTTTTGATGGCCCTTATGACTTGGACGTCCTCGCATGCACACCCGATGATGAGTTTATTTGCTCGCCAAGTGCTCGAAGTCCTCAGTGGAATACCACAACTTTGAGCCATTCAAACCCTGTACCTTTGTTGTCCCAGTTTTGGACCAAGCCTAGCTTTTCCAGCCTGCAGCCTCTGGTGGCTTGCCGACCACCCCTTTTGGGCTGCCAGCCATCACTTTTGGGCTGTTGACCACTAATATGGCTTGCCGGCCACCAGTGTATTTTGTAGATATTTTATGCAAGTTGTGCCAGCTATTTGCACAGATACATGCATCTATCCCCACGTGTAGGGCTGGATCTCCTTGAGGGAATTTCATGTTTTCTATATATATGAGGCCTCTCTCTCATGTTTGAGGGTTAGAAAATTTTGAGATCAAAAATTTTCCTCTCTCTACCAAATTCTACACTTTTGCCTACAAATCTTCAACCTTTGCCTATACACCCTTAACCAAATCTCATCATCTTTGAGCTGAGGTACTTTTGAGCTTGGTTTGAGCTCTAGAGGGTGTGTTTCCTTGGTTTTGTTGCTTGGAATTACTTCTTCTCTTCAAGAGGTATAAGGCTTTACTTATTTGCTTGCTTTCTCTACTCTTTTTTTCCTACTGTTTTTCCATTGTTTTGGGTTGTCAAAACTCTGTGTTTTGCCATTAAAGGTTAGGGGGTGGTTAGCCCTTCTTTGTACCTTGTTTTGGAGGCATTTGCCCTTTGTTTCCTATCCTTTTACTATCTTTTTCCAAGCTTTTAAATACTGATTTTTAGAGCTTTTTCAGTGGCCAAAATCATGTTTTGAAGTCCAAATTTGGAGGGGTTAGCCTCCCCTCTTTGTGTCTTGTTTACTAGCCTAGTTGGTGCCATGTTTTAGCATTTTAATCTAGCTATGTTTAGCTCAATTCCAGCATGTTTTAGGACTACTTTTAACATGTCTTAACACTGTTTTGGACTGTTGTTTGCATTTGAGCTTTGTTTTGCATGCTTATAGTATAATAGTCCTCATGAGTTTGGTGTTTTAGGCCTTAGACACCATCCTGTTTGAGTTGATAGCATTTATTTATACTTTTCTCACTCATTTTTCAGCACTTAATCATCTCTGCAACCACCCTTCTTTCTTGGCTTTTATTTTGCTTTGAAAGTGGTTCAAACTATTTGTTTGTTTAAAACATGAGATTGAGATGTCATACTTAATGGTTCAATCCTTTAGGAGGTTCATTACCAACGGTATGATGTCTCTTTCATGCCTACAACAACTTTTGGTTTGAGTCTTCTTTCCATTAGAGGACTTAAACTCACCATTGGACTTAATTGATTAAAGAATGGTTGGTAAACTAAAATGAAGTAACTAAAACTTGGGACTAAAATGGTGCAAGATAATAATTGGTTGGTTGTGTTCAATCGGACGTTAATTGAACACATGGAAGCTTGAACCATTTCATACTCATCAGTGATGAAATGATTCAAGGCTCCAAGGTCACCACTTCCCTTGATCATCCATGATAGGGAGGTGGTCTTTAGAGTCTTATTTTGTTACATTTATTGAAATTGCACACTTTGATTCACAAGCCATCATGCAATGAAATTGCTTGAGTTAGTGGTTTGTGGCTTAAGTTCATCACTCCTTGGATTTGTTCATAAAAAGGAGAGGAGAGTTGTGCAGACAACCCTTGAAAATAGCCTATATAGCTCTGTTTGTCCTCTGTTGCAGCAAGGAGAATTGGGCATCAGTGGTTGGCAAGCCACTTTCCATTGTCGACAGGTGGCCGGCAGACTACCTTTGATGGCTGGCCGGCCATCACTAGTGGCCGGCAGTGCTCATCACTGGCCGGCCGGCCACTGGTGCAAAATTCAACAGTGAGTTTGTAAGGCAGAGTAGAGTGAGCAGCAATGTTGGTGTTCTATTGTGCAACAGGGGCTCTCCGGAAGCAAAATGGTGGTCTTTTGAGGTGGAAACCGAGCATGCGCATGAACATCCCTCGTTTCCCGAGACGTAGTAGTTAGTTGTTTAGTTTAATTACATTTGCGTTGTAATTATTTAATTAGTTAATTAACTAGAATAGTTAGTTAATTCAAGTGTTGTAATAACTAGTTAAGTAGCTTAACTAGTTAGTTTATTCGGACTCTCCTTCGTGAGAGCGTAATGTAATAATGTGTATGTCTTCCAATCTCACGTCTTTCTTCTTTTTATTTAACTGCTTATGATGGTTAATTTATGGACATCATGTTTCGTTTAGCATACTTCATGATTGCATCCATTTGTATTGCATGCACCGAGGCTCGGTTCATCATTCTAACTGCATTGTTAGTTCAATACTTCTTTGAATACGTGCTTAGATCGCATGCTACTTAATTGATTCATATACTATATTAGTAACCGAGCCTATTTAGATTGCATATCGCATGTGTTGCATTAGTCATGTTGCATAGTTAGGATCATGCATTTTTTTAACTCATTTCTTTTGGCTTGAAGTATTAGGTGAGCCTTTACTCACTTTAGCATATTGCATGAATGTGATTGCCATTCTTGCCATGTCCAGCATGCTTGCCATGAGGCTAAATGCTTTAATTGATAAACTACTTGAATGCCCCTGGATGAAGGCTTGTTGCTCGAATTGGAATAATTTGAGTAATATTCATATACGATTACTTTTTCAAGTGGTACATATTTCGAAACAATTTGCAAACCAAACATGAGTTGAATGTTCCAATTCTTGCAAGTTAGTCTATACTTGTGTGTGTGCGCATCACATAGTAATGCTAGCCTAATAACTGGAACAAGAGCATATAACGTAAATAAGATTCATATCATGATTAGTAGAGGCCGATCTTTGATCGGGCGAGCGGGAGTGCTCAAATATATACATAACTTTCCCTCTCGTACCTAAGTTCTCAAGCCGAGACAATCTTGGTGATGACGAACACGCGGCCTTTGGCACGAGTCATAGGTTTCCTAGATTTCTCAAAAATATTTAGGTGGTGACTCTGTATCTGGTAAAGCAGTCCATTTTTGGCATTTTTGATTCAAAATCAATTTTTCAAAAGATTTGCCAGATTTGGACTCTTTGATGTTTATCAATTTTACATTGCACTTGTGAGATTAGATTCAAAACCGTAGGAGTCCGAACTGTAGGGCTTATATTTTCGAACTTCCGAAATGGGGCGCCAAAAAAATCGAGCTACAACCACCTTTGGATAACAAAAGTAAACTCTAATAAATTGAAAAAAATACTAAAGACAACAACAAAAATAAACAAATTCAAAACAAACAAACAAAAAAATTGATGACTTTATAATTAGATGCCAAACCAAGCCTAATATTACCCCATGTACTATTTTATGTGATCATTTTTATAAAAGATGAACATTTTGATTTATTTTTCATTTGAACTGCATTAATTCAGGTAGAACCATTTGTAATTTAATATAGTTGTTTATTTTGTATGTATCGAACAAATTCAACAATTTAGATTCTACTAGCAATTTTCAAAAATTCATTCGAATATTGATGTTCATTTACTAGAATAATCTTTGTCTAAATATTTTAGTAGCGTAATGACCGGCATCCGAATGAATAATTGTAACAAATTGATGTACTAAGTGGTCAATTAATGAAAAATGTTTGGCTATCTAATATTTTGATTTTTAATAACAAGGCACATGAATAACCCATCTAAAATGGTAATGAGATCTTTCAATTTGAAAGAAAGAAAGTCATCCAAAAAATGATTAAAATTATATAAGTTAAAGTTTGGTAAGAGATTTGGACCATAAGGCAACCTCTGAAAAATTCAGAACAATCAAAATTATGATTAAAAAGGCCACAACATTTCTCACTCATGTTAATATAAAAAGAGCATAATTCAAGATATAGGATTTCATCACCAAGATGTTCCCACAAAATGATTATGAAAATTTTCAAATTTCATCTAGTTAAAGGTTATGTTATGCCCCTATGCAGAACCAAGAATTCATTGTTCCTATCATTGTAAAGATTAATAATGATTTGTAATCTTAATCCTTAAATTGAATAAATATGCTTCAAACTCTAAATTGTTCTTACCCATGTATTCTTCTTGCACATACAGGAAAGTATTAATCCTAGTAAATCCTTTCACTCTAACTATACATTTCATTTTATTTTGTCATTCTTATATTTTTTTCCTTTAAGGAATAGATTTTCTTTTGCTGGTATTGTAGTCAAATAATCAACATTTCGAAGAGTCTGGGTCAAAAATTCATTGAAAAAAACAACTAATGTACTTCCAATTATATTAGTATGAGTTGACATTTGCACTTAAAAGTGATGCCAAAGGAGCATTTGATTCTGATAAATGTCTGCTTGTTTAAGACTAAGAGAATTACAAGCAAATAATCTATGATTTGTGCATAATAACATATTTTAAATTTTTTTTATAAATGATTATCTTTTAGATTCTTGTTTACATAATGAAAATTTATTTCCCATCTATACTATTTAATTATACTATATAAATACAAGAAGAAAAAAAATCACGTGCACTACGACTATTACTATTATAATTGTAAAATGTTGTCCTCTTATTAAGGCTGAAAGCTACAATTATTTTTTCTCATTTTTTTTAGTTTGCTTAATTTTGTTAATATGTGTCACAATATGATTGGTTTATAAATTAATTTTATATTTTTAAAATAAAATTTTAAATTTAGATTCTTCCTTAAATTATGTTACCATAATTGGAATAAGATCAATATTCATTCCTTAATTTATGCATCCTTTATTAAATTATAAAATGAAATTTAAATTATGGTATTACAATTAGAATAAGATCAATACTCACATGTGTCATAATGACGTATCATAATATTATTGGTTTAAACATAATATGTTATTAAATAAACACGTTCAAATTATTCTATTAAAAATTTTCACTTTTATTTTTGTCATTTTTAGTTTTAAATTTTATAATTTTTTTTATATCCTTCTAAACAATAAGGACTCGAACAATAATTTTTTTTTTTTTTAAACAAATATTTTGTTTTTAACAAAAGCAAGAACATTAAGAAAATGAATGACTTTTTTAACACTTGCCAAATATGATGGATTTTGTTAAAAAAAAAATTTTATTATCTCAATTGTCATTTTTTTTTTTTTTTTGGGAGCCAAATTTCAATTGTCAATTAAACAAATTAAAATAATAAAACATTTTTTTGGCTTACATAGTTAAGAAGTGACTTTTGCAAAAATCAAATAGAAATAAATATTATTTTTCTATTAAAAGTGATGGTTGGAAAAACTTATTTTTTTTTATATATAAAAAAAAATATAGGAATTACACATGATAATTTATTATTCTAGCAATGTTACATACCCACACTTTCATCCACAATGATGTGGCAAGGGAGTTGGGCACTATGTCATTGAGTGTATAACAAATCAAGATTTGATACATATGATACCAAATCATTGTGGGTACAATTGTATTTTTTTATGAGTTTCAAACATTTTTCTTATTATTCATCTAGACTTTTTTAGCACCTGTGAAACATGGTGGATCCTTTTAATATTTTTTGTTAATCTCAATTGTCAATTAAACAAATTAAAAGTAAAAAATAATATATATATTTTTTTAGCTCAAATTGCTAAAAAGTGAATTTTGCTAAAACAAATACAAATAAATGTTATTTTTTTTATTAAAAGTAATGGTTCGTGAAATTTTTTTTTTTATCAAAAAAAATAAGGGTTATAAGTGATAATTTATTAATCATCTAGAATTATTTTCAGATCAAAGGCTCTTTTGGAAAGATGGCTAAAAGCCAAATGCTTTAATCTATTTTTGGTCACATCACCTTTCTACTTTTTATATATTTTTTCAAAAAAGTTAAAAAAAAAACCAAAAAGTCAATTTTTAACTAACTTCCCAGAACAAGCCCAAATGAGGCTACCATTATAAAATTTTCTTCTTGCCTTTTCTTTTTCATTTAGATACTTTTATTTTGTAAGAAATTTAATTTTATTATATTTAAATATTTTATTGTAATTTTAAATTAAAAATAATTTTTAAGAAATCATATTTAAATTATTTTATGTCATTATAAAATATAATTTTTTTTAAATATCAACTTATTTGATAATCCCTTTTCTAAAAAGTGTATTTTTTAAACATAATAAAAAAATTTATATTGAAAAAGCTTAAGCATATTGCTTTTGCTTTTGTTCATTAATATTAATTTTTTAATTAATATATATAATTTTGTTTCGATTACTCAGGTTATTTGGTGTCACTTTCCAAGTTCACTCAAATTTATTCAAATTTTTTAATTTTAAATAGGTCCCCACCGAGTGAAAATTTATGTTACTCAATCTTTACAAAATTCCAAATTTGACTCAAGTTGCTTGAGTTAAATTGGCTCAATTTTACAATTCTAGCAAGGGGTTGAAAGTTACATGATTGAAATTGTAACAAATTAAAAATTAGTACATAAATTGTGATAAAATTGTGAAACGTAAATTGTAAGTTTTAATATTTTTATTGTTTTCATAATTTACGTATAAAAATTGGACTATTTATATTGTTTTATATAAAAATATTTTATTAATTTTTTCACCTCATCTGCAATAGTTGAGGTACCCACTGCTATTCTGCCATGTCATCAACTTGTTATAATATTTTTGTGTAACGTGAAATACTAAAAATCTATCATTCCCCTTTCAATTCTCCCAAAGACTCATCGTTCTCGGCTCACCCATCATCATCGACCACAAGCAACATGAAAATCATGAAATAACCATCAATATCATATTCAGATGGTGAAAAAACTAGAGAGCCCAAAAATTGTTTTGATTGCTTCAATTGTTATGTATTATAAACTGTAAAAATTTCTGGATCAGTTTGGAATTTATGAAAATAAGTTCTCTACATGGGGAAATTCTATTTCCACACACCTAATTAACTCAGGGTACATCTTTTCTCAATATACACATCTATTAATTTATTTATTGATTAATTTTCTTAGTCCACACACTAAAAGTTACAATTATATCTGATGATACAGTTCGTTCCTGGCGGAACAGGTCGGACTGGTCCATGCCCCTCAAGCCTATGTCCGAATGACCAAGCCCACGAGGAAACCTACACAAGAGTTCAATGGGGAACGGGGAGTCCCCCAGCGAACCCTCCGACGAGCAAGTTAGAGAGAGAAGTAGAATGTAGAGGTGGATTAGAGATAGAAAGCTTAACCTTCTTCCTGTCTTCGATGTTTGCTTATATCCTCTGGTAATCATTTCGTTGTCCCTTCTGACCTGTCACCTTGGCCGAAAGTCTATGCTCTAACTTACCTTGTTCATGGTGAAGGCGTTCTGTTCCGACGGAGAGGGGTTATCGCAATAAATGCTGTAAGGGGCCTCATTAATGGCGATGTGCCGTGGCAATAACTTTGCAGATCTTTGTCTGCTAATGTGGCTTGCCCTTCTCTTGCCATGTGTCTTGATGTCATTGGTTCTTATTGCTACATGGGGCTTCAGCAGTGTTGGGCATTAGTATTTGAGATATGTATTGGGCCCTAAATGGTGGGCTATAATCTTTATGGGCTTACCCATGTCAGTAGTCCCCCATTTCCGAATGCAGCTTTAGTCCAACGAAGGGAATAATGAAGAAAATAAGAGTTGTGAGAGACCGGCAGGGTGAAGGCCGACCGAGAGGAGGGACTGACCATGGGGCAGGCCGACCGCGAAGGGTGGCCGAGTGGAGGGACCGACCATGAGGAGGGCCGACCGCGAAGGGTGGCCGAATGGAGGGATTGACCATAAGGAGGGCCGACAGCGAAGGGTGGCCGAGTGGGGGGGACCGACCATGAGGAAGGCCGACCGCGAAGGGTGGGTAGTGTGGCGCGGGGCTCGACAGGTGGCAGGGCACGTGTTGAAGTGAAGTGGAATAGACAGGGAAGGGGAAAAGGGCAGTGGATCGTGATCATACACGTGGCAGAATCTCGTAGTAGGGAATGTTAGGCGTTGGGCAAAAACTGAAACGATAGGTCATTATAGGGTGTTGAAAAGACAGTTTGGCGGATTTTTGAAAATTTTCAAACTGGCGAAATTTAATTGTGACCCTTGGAATACGGGCAAGCCTTGGGCCTTTGGTATTATTCACTTTACCTACCTTTGTGCAAAAAATCAAAGCATTCCAAGTGTAAACTCCTTCGTTGCTAGTGATACACCCCTGCAACACTTTGTGAATTTGCTTGTACCCGCATCCGAAGCTATTCGCAGACACACAAGAGAGATGGGCCAAGAGGAAACAAGGGTTGATCCATTGGGTGACGATGATACGGTAGATTTGGCAGAACAATACCGTACGAAGCGGCGAGTGGGAAGCGAGGGGGAGCTAGTGGGGCGACCTCGTTCGTCCACAATGATAGCGGCTACGCGGCCAATCAGCCAAGTTGAGCTAGATCACTGGCATACGAAGGCTGACAAGTCGACCGTTACCACAGAGGAGTTGGTGGGTATACGCGGGAAATACCATATTCTAGCAGAAATAGAGTTAAAGCTGCCGACAACGAAAGAGAGGCCATCCGACGCCCGACCGGGGGAGTTTGCCCTCTACGATGAGGTGTTGAAGGGAGGGTTGAGGTTACCGTTCCCGCAAGTGGTAGTGGATGTCCTAAACCGGTTGGAAGTGGCGCCGGGTTAACTAATGCCCAACGCGTGGAAGATTGTACTAGCCTGTGCAAGTGCGTGGCCGAGGGCGAACGAGGGGGGCAGCTATGATGGTGGAAGAGTTTTTTGCGTGCTACAAGGCCTCGAGGCAGCAAAAAATTGGGCCACTTTGCAGGCGGCGGCAGAGAAGGGGCTGGTGGTGGGGTTGCCATCATCAATAAAGGGGTGGAGGCTGCGGTGGTTCTACGTGTCCGTAAATGGGGGAGTTAGAGTGCGCACGGTGTGGAGAGTGCCCACCAAGTCTGTGGAGCTAAAACTGGGGGCAGCAGCTGAGGAGATGGTGAAGAAAGTGAAGGCATGGAGGAAGAAGGAGGGCGCCAAATAGAACGAGCTCGTTCAGCCGTCAGCCTTGTTTGCCACAAGGTTGGGCCCTCAGCCAACCGGTGGAGACCTAGAACCGGCGAATTAGAGGCGAGAAGGGAGATGCAAGAGGCGGAGAATAGGAGCATTCTCGCCAAGGGCCAGTAAATTCAAAGAGTCACAGGCAGGACCGACCGCCGAAGCCGATTGCGAAGGAGAGGATCTGACCGCGCCCAAAACCGCTGGGGGAAAAGGACTTGGGTGGATTTGAGCCACGACCTCCCCCAATTGACCCTTTGAAGGAAAGGGCCAACAAGGAGGTGGAGGCTGTGGCGAAGAAGAAGAGAAGGGTAAGGGTAAGGGAAAGGGAGTAGGGGCCAACCCTGAAGAGGAGGAAGGAGGTGACGGCAGAGGATATCCCCGAAGTGGGGTTGGGGGAAACAGCAAAGGGGGGTGGAGAGTGGGGCGACCGCCCCTGGAGAGGAGAGTGGAGGCTAATGTGACTGACCCCTGTGAGAGGGGTGGAGGAGCAACCCAAGGACGCTCCTGCGCCCAAGAAGAAGGAGAGGGGGCCAAGTTGAAGACCGTTTTTTACCATGCCCAGCCGTGTTCTGGGCGGCTGGAGAGAGAAGGGATAGAGGCTAGGGCCGCTGCAAATCGCCTCTTGCGAGTAGTGGAAGACGCAGCCGTGCACTCGGTGGAGAGTTTTACTGAGGTTGAGCTGCTGAGGGGGTTGTGTTTTGCCCAAATGGAGGTGACCTCCTTAGCAGGGGCCTTCTGAGAAAGGCGACAGCTGTAAAAGGCGAAGTGGGGACCGTTGGCGGCAAAGTTAGAGGGGGTGGAGGCCCAACTTGAGAGCTTAAGGAGGGAGACTGCAGGGTGGCGGAAGGCCGCGCGAAGTGCATATGCTAAGGGGTTGGAAGAGGCCCAGAAGGCCAGGAAGATGCAAGTGTTGGCGATAGTACAGGGGTACTCGGCCGAGCGAGCCAATGCTGAACTGCTCGCGACCAAGTTGGAGCTGGAGACGGACGCCGCAAGGTGGTGTCGCTCGAGTTCCAATTGGGGAATGAGCAGAAGAAGCTAGAAGAG
This sequence comes from Camellia granthamiana, assembly GCA_036172215.1. Lineage (NCBI taxonomy): Eukaryota > Viridiplantae > Streptophyta > Magnoliopsida > Ericales > Theaceae > Camellia > Camellia granthamiana. The sequence goes on from CM069903.1 coordinate 83,501,399, forward strand.
GCCCAAGCAGCCTGCACCGTTGCCAACGAACGGTGGGAGGAGGCCATGTCTTGCAATAAAGATCTTCGAGCTCAATCAATCAAAGAGAAAGAAGAGTTGGATCTGAAGATTGTTGAGCTAGAGAGGACGTTGGCGGACGAGCGGACCAAGTTGATAGAGGAGAAAGCGAGATTGGAGAAGGAGTTAAAAGGAAGAGAAGACCAAGGCAGCCTCTGAGAGGGCAGCCTACCCCGACTTTTGCATGGCTGCAGTAGAGCAGTTCAAGGCGTCTGCTGACTTCCAGATGGCGATCGATGCTGCGATCGCCAGTAACTTGGCAAGGAAGGCGTCTGCGGGGGCTGGCCCATCGGGAGCGACCGTTGGGGGTAGGAGTGAAGAAGAAGTGATCCAAAGCTTCCAGCGGTCGGACTTCTATAAGCACGAGATGGCTGAGTACTGAGACAGCAGCTAGAAGATGTTTAAACACAAAGCAGAAGAGTTATTCCCAGACTTGGACCTCAGCAGTGTAACGATTGATGAAGACGACGTGGCCCAAATCCCCCTAGACGAGGGCGTTGAAGAAGAATATCTCGCCTCAAGTGAAGAGGAGTGAGTGGTGTGGAGAAAATTTGTACTTAGAATTTTGGTTGTTTTGTATTTTGTTTGTTTGTTTGTTTTTTTTTTTTTTTTTTTTTTTGAATTGCTGTAATAAACTTATGTACAAGTTTGTGAATGAATAAAATTATGACTTGTGTTTGGCATACTGTTGTTTTTATGTTTGTAATTCTGCAATGAGCAAAAATGGTGACTTGCACAAGGGTTGTGTATAAATGATTGTGAAGTGTAAAAAGTAAGAAAACCTCAACGTAGAGTGAAGTGTAAAAACGTGAAATTATGAATTATGACCCAGCAAGAAGCAAGCCTGACCTGGAAAACATTGAACTGGAATTTGACTAAGTATGACAAATATGCTACGATCATGAAGTTGCAATGGTGGCTCAGTCTGGCTGAGGCTTTAAGTAACTTAGTCTGGCTAAGCTCTTCATGCTCAGTCTGGTTGAGGCTTTAAGTAACTCGGTCTGGCCGAGCTTTGCAAGTTGAGTCTGGCTGAGGCTTTAAGTAACTCGATCTGGCCGAGCTCTTCATGCTCAGTCTGGCTGAGGCTTGTAGAGCTCAGTCTGGCTGAGCCTTGTAATGCTCAGTCTGGTTGAGGCTTGTAGTGCTCAGTCTGGCTAAGGCTTTAAGTAACTCAGTCTGGCCGAGCTCTTCATGCTCAGTCTGGCTGAGGCTTGTAGAGCTTAGTCTGGCTGAGGATTGTAGTGCTCAGTCTGGCTGAGGCTTGTAATGCTCAGTCTGGCTAAGGCTTGTAGTACTCAGTCTGGCTGAGGCCTTGTCATGCTCAGTCTGGCTGAGGCTTGAAGCTGAGTGTTGCGATCAGGACGTTATTGAGATACCACACAGATAATTGAGATACAAGATTGTTGTCATGTAAGGTGTAACCCATTTGATCAGAAATTTACATCATGTGATAGGAGAACAAGAAAATTCAAGTGTGTAGATTGCCGAAGAGAAAATACAATAACTGATCAATACAAAAATAGGAATTTATTGAAAATAACGCTTCAAGTGTTCAGCGTTCCACGGATGGGGGAGGTCTCGACTTTCCATGTCTTGAACTCGGTAAGTGCCTGGACGAGGTCTGGCTTTAACAACGTAAGGTCCTTCCCACTTGGCTGCCAGCTTGCCCTCAGCCGGGTTTCTAGTAGCAAGAGTGGCTTCGCGCAAAACGAGGTCCCTCACGGCGAACTCCCTCAATCGGACTTTGCAGTTGTAGTGTGTTCTCATTTTCTGTTGGTATGAGACCTGTCTAACAGCGGTGGTTTCTCAGAGCTCTTCGATCAGATCTAGGTCTGCCCGACGCAGCTCTTTAGTTAGTTCTGGATGAGGATGTAGAACCCTTAGGGTGGGTAGACCAATTTCCACTAGGATGACCGCCTCAGCGCCATATGTTAAGCGAAAGGGGGTCTCTCCGGTGGGGTTCGAGCTGTAGTGCGATAGGCCCAGAGTACATTCGGTAGTTCCTCAGCCCAGAGTCCCTTAGTAGCTTCCAACTTGGTTTTGATGATCTTCAGAAGAGAGCGGTTGGTGACCTCAACTTGGCCATTGGCTTGGGAATGACCTAGGGAAGAGAAACATGGCTGGATTCGAAGCTCTGCACAGAATTTCCTAAACTTGGTATTGTCGAATTGTTTGCCGTTGTCGGAGACGATGGCTTGAGGGATGCCAAATCTGCATACAATCGACTACCAAATGAATCTGGTTGTGCTCCGCTCGGTAATTGTGGCAAGGGGTTCTGTCTCCACCCATTTAGTGAAGTAATCAATGGCGACAATGGCAAATTTGGTTTGGCCTCGGCCAATGGGCAATGGGCCAACTAGGTCGATCCCCCATTTGGTGAATGGGTAGGGACTGCAAAGCGTGATTAATTCTATAGGAGAAGCATGGAGAATGTTGGCAAAACGATGGCACTTATCACATTTGAGCACGAAATCTGGCGCATCCTAATTAAGAGTAGGCCAGAAATAACCAGTGCGAAGTATTTTGTGGGCTAGGGACCGAGCGCCCGAATGATTACCACAGATACCCTCATGGATTTCCCTCATCACGTAGGTTACTTGAGCAGGATTGAGGCATCTGAGGTATGGGCGTGAAAAACCACGTTTGTACAAGAGGTCGCCAACAAGAATGTAGTTAGACGACCGGGCCCTGACTTTGGCGGCCTGCTGTTTGTCGGCTGGCAGTTCCCCCGTTGTCAAGAATAGAGAGATATCGGCTGTCCAGGGAATAGGTTCGTTTTGGAGAAAGTAGACTTGCTACTGGTTTGGGGAAATGGCAGGGTGAGTCAGGTACTCGAGGCGGACACCATGGCTGAGGTCTGACTGGTCTACCGAAGCCAACTGAGCCATTTCATCTGCCTTGGAGTTTTCGGTCCAAGGGATGTGCTTGATATGGAAACTGGTGAAGAGGCGAGCGAGAGAGAGTGCAACATCCCTATAAGCCCGCATTGTGTCTTCTTTGGTATCGAATTCCCCCGTGATTTGACCGACAATGAGCTGGGAATCGCTGAACACTTGGATATGGCTGACACCAATGTCTCTGACGAGGCGGAGACCTGCAATCAACGCTTCATATTCGGCTTCATTATTGCTTGGCTCGAACAAGAAACGGAGGGCACATTTGAAATAACCGCCCTCAGGGGCGATGAGGATGAGACCAGCCCCATTGCCTTCCTTGCGAGATGATCCGTCGACATTGAGGGTCCAGGAGTGGGGGTCTTCTAGTTCGGTAGGGGTTGGTGAGGGTGGAGGAGCTGTGGTTGGGAGACCATGAAACCTAGAAACTTCCCAGATCCTACGCCGAAGGCGCATTTCTCCGGATTGAGCTTCATTTGGTACTTTCGTAGGGTGGCGAAGGTCTCTCGCAAGTTGGCCAGATGATCAGTGGAGAGCTTGCTCTTGGCTAGCATGTCGTCGACATATACTTCCATGTTCCGGCCTATCTGATGATGAAAGACAGCATTGACCAACCGTTGGTAAGTGGCCCCAGCATTCTTTAGCCCAAATGGCATCACACAGTAATGGTAGGTACCACGGTCGGTGATGAAGGATGTGTGTTCCCGATCAGACGGGTACATCAGAATTTGGTTGTACCTAGAGAAAGCATCCATGAAGCTGAGCATTTGATGACCGGCCGTGGCGTCAACCAGGAGATCTATACGAGGAAGGAGATAGCAGTCTTTAGGGCAAGCTCGATTGAGATCGGAGTAGTCGACACAGAGTCGCCATTTACCGTTGTTCTTATGGACCAGGACCACGTTTGACAACCATCTAAGGTAGTCCACGTTCTTGATGAATTGTGCCTCAAGGAGCTTATCTACTTCCGCGGCAATGAGAGTGTTGCGCTCTGGATAAAAGATGCGCTGCTTCTGGCGAAAGGGTCGGAAATGGGGTTCAATGTTGAGGCGATGGGTTATGAAAGAGGGGTCGATACCCGGCATATCGGAGTGGGTCCAGGCAAATACATCTTTGTGTTCAATCAGGAAGGCGGTGAGGTCGGCCTTGGCCTGGGGGAATAATTGGCTGCCAATCTTGGCTGTTTTGACCGGGTTGTTAGGATCGATGAGGACCTCGACAAGTTCTTCCACTGGTTCCCCCCTAACCAGCTCGTCCTCGTCTCTGACGTCAAGTCCTTCAATGATTATAGCCTCCTTCAGCTTGACTTCTTTAAGTGAGGCGACATAGCATTCTTTGGCCACGGTCTGCTCTCCCATCACTGTCCCGACCCCAAGATTGGTGGGGAACTTGATGGCAAGGTGATAAGTGGATGTGATAGCTTCGAAAGCGTTTAGGGCGGTGCGGCCAAGGATGATGTTATAGGCAGAAGGGCAGTCAACAACAAGGAAGGTGAGCAACTTTGTGGTCTGCCGCGGGTACTCGCCGATTGTGATGGGAAGATCGATGGAGCCGATGGAAGTCACCCGGTCGCCAGTGAAACCGACTAAAGGGGTTTGGAGAGGAGACAGACTTTCTTCCCCGATCTTGAGCTGGCGGAAGCAATTGAGGAAGATGATATCTGAAGAACTGCTGTTATCGACGAGAACCCGTCTGACCTTGTAATTGGAGAGGAGAGCGAAAATGACAAGAGGGTCGTGATGTGGGTAACGGATACCTATGCAGTCGGCGTCCGTAAAGGTGATAGGCTCGATCCACTGCCTGGGCTGTTTGGGGGGTCGGTCCAATGTGGCAACTTCTTTGTCTGAGCCCTGCCTTATTTTCTGGAGTTCTGCCCACTAAGCCGAGCGGGATGGTCCTCCACAAGCAAGCCCCATGGAAATAACTCTGATTTCTCCAACAGGTGGGGCGGGGTTACCTTGTGCCCGAGGCTGCTATGGAGGGCGATCATGACCTTGGTTAGGTTGTGCCGGTTGTCGAGAAAGGGTGCGCCGGCTGTTGTTTCTGATGGGTTTAGTCCGTTGCCTCTGCTGAGGCCGAGTATCCGTGAATCCACTAAGATGTCCTTGACGAATCAAGCCCTCGACCTGATCTTTGAGGTTGACACACTCCTCGGTATTATGGCCGTGGTCCTGGTGAAAACGACAATATTTGGACTGGTCTCTCCGATTGGAAGGGGTTCGTGATGGTTGGGGCCATTTTAGGGGGTAGTCCCGCTGGATCTGATTGAGGACTTGTTCCATGGGGGAATTGAGGGGGGTGTACCGCTTGAACCGGCCGAGCGGTCGAGCTGTTGCCGACCGGTCGACTCGGGGGGGTCGGTCGGTATACTGACTTGTTGGGTTATTATACTAGGTATTTTTGGTTTCTGCATCCTTTCTCTTCTCTCTGGGGGTCGGGTTTTTGGCTGTAGGATCTTGTCGGTCGGCTAGGGAATCTTCGACGTTCATGTATTTTTGAGCTTTGGAGAGTAGGGTTGCCATGGAGGTCGAGGGGTTTTTAGAGAGGGAGAAAAGGAAGTCAGATGACCGTAGACCGACCATGAAAGCCGTAAGGATGACCTTGTCATCGTTTTCCGCTACCTGTAAGGCTTCGGTGTTGAAGCGGGCAACGAAACTGCGCAGCGACTCCCCTTCGGTCTGACGGATGTTGAGGAGCTGGGTTGCCGGACGCTGTTGGCGCTGGGTTCCAATGAAATGGCTGAGGAAGGAGTCACTGAGGTGCTGGAAAGTGGAGACAGAGTCTGTTGGCAATTGACTAAACCAAAGTCGAGCTGACCCCTTGAGTGTCACGAGGAAAGCCCGACACATGATTTCGTCAGGGAATGCATGGAGGATCATGAGGGTTCTGTAGGTCTCCAAGTGGTCGACTGGATCCGTCGTTCCGTCAAAAGAGTCGATGGTGGGCATTTTGAACTTGGGGGGTAGAGGTTTGTCCCGGATGGAGGTAACGAATGGTGAGTTGGCTGTGGTGGAGGGTTTATGCTATATGTTCTGCATGACTCCTTGGAGTTGGAGCTTCATAGCTCGGAGTTCTACATCCCAGAGAGGAATGTTGTCACCACCGGAGGGCAGCAGGGGCTGGACGTTGCTGGCCTCTCCTTTAGGGGTTGGTGCCAGGACCGATGGATGTGGGGCTCGGGGTGGTGGATTTATATCTGGGGGAGGGGGGTCGCAAGCCTTCCAAGTTGGGTGGATAGGGCTGTAAGATAGTATGGCTGGGGGCTTGTTCTTGGTGGGTGGAATATCCGGAGGTGGTGGAGGAGGCATGGGAAGATTTCTTTGGAGTAGGGCATTGATCAGAGCTTGGTTCTGCTCGGCCAGGCGGTTGATGCTATTGGTGAGCTCGGTAAAGTACTGTGGTGGGTTGTTTGGATTGGGAGGGTCGGCTTGGTGGTCAGGAACATTAAGGTGGGAAGCCATGGATCTAGTTGTGACCATTCATCTTTGCAGGTAGTAAGAAAGGGTTATTGGGAGAGGGCCTCCGGCGACAACGAGCACAACTGGTGCGCGGAGTAAGAGGTTTCCCACAGACGGCACCAACTGATGATACAGTTCGTTCCAGGCGGAACGGGTTGAACTGGTCCACGCCCCTCAAGCCTATGTCCGAATGACCAAGCCCATGAGGAAACCTGCACAAGAGTTTAATGGGGAACGGGGAGTCCCCCAGCGAACCCTTCGACGAGCAAGTTAGAGAGAGAAGTAGAATGTAGAGGTGGATTAGAGATAGAAAGCTTAACTTTCTTCCTGTCTTCGATGTTTGCTTATATCCTCTGGTAATCATTTCGTTGTCCCTTTCGACCTGTCACCTTGGCCGAAAGTCCATGCTCTAACTTACCTTGTTCATGGTGAAGGCGTTCTGTTCCGACGGAGAGGGGTTATCGCAATAAATGCTGTAAGGGGTCTCATTAATGGCGATGTGCCGTGGCAATAACTTTGCAGATCTTTGTCTGCTGATGTGGCTTGCCCTTCTCTTGCCATGTGTTTTGATGTCATTGGTTCTTATTGCTACATGGGGCTTCAGCAGTGTTGGGCTTTAGTATTTGAGATATGTATTAGGCCCTAAATGGTGGGCTATAATCTTTATGGGCTTACCCATGTCAATATCCTTTACTCAAATATTATTGTACACACACCTCTTACCTCTCCTTTCCACACACTTTTGATTTACCCAACTTCCACATTTTTGAGCCACCTACGTGAAGACCTTGAAGACCAAAACCTGAAATGAAAAAGTAAAGACCACCTTGAAGACCAAAGTCTGAAGTGACAAAGTAAAGACACTTTTCCTCCATTGAAGACATCCATGGAAGACCTCCATTGAAAACCTCCAAAATAGTGTTGAAGGTAAGGACTCTTCCATTTTGTTATTACATTTATCATTTTGTTATTGCATTTTACCGTTTACAGATCTTTGTACACTCCATTGCCATAAATCCTCAGTTTTTTCCTTCTTGTTTACAGTTCGGGGATGTCAGCTCTAGTTTGCCGGATTTGTACACATAATTCGGAACTCAACAACCGAATAAATTTGAATTTTTCAATTAAATAGAGCCGAAAATAAATAAAATGTTCGATAGGTATCTTCCGAATTTAGCAAATTCTTTTGATTCTATAGTTTCGAAAATTTTCAGTATTTTCAATAGTTATATCCCGAATTTAATAAACTTTTTCAGTTTTGTAGTTTCAAAAAGTATGTGTTCTTTTGTGTTTTTTTTTTTTTTAAGACCAAGTTACATAGGCCACCAAGATTGGTTTTACCTTAGGTTCTTTTCTAACAATTTTATTTTATGAGTATGTTTATTTATTTAATTTTTTTGTGAACTTCAACACATAACAATAGAAGAAAAAATATGTGCAATACTGGTATTCCCATATTATATTGTTAACACAACTAGTTGTTATTGCTATATTGGTTGATGACTATAATTTGACTATTTGATTGTATATTTGTTAGTGTTTTCACTATAAATGCTATACTAGGTTGATGAGAACAATTTTCCATATGCAGATTGATATCGGTCCCAGTCAACGTCGGTCAGTAACAGCATCGAATAGAAGACTCCATGAATTAGAGAATGCTAAATGTGGACGTGGACATGGACGTGGAAGTGGACGTGCTCTAGTGCGTGATGATGACACACACATTGCCATATATGATGATCCTATACATGATGCACCAGGTATGGGTGATATTGCTATGGATGATGACTCTACTGGTGACGATGCTAACATTGTTGATGAAGATATCCTTACTCAGCCATTTCTGGGAGGGCCAACTGATCCATCAATCCTTAACAGTTTTAAAAGTCATGTTGTCGTAGCTATTTGGAATGGTGCTAATGAAAAGGGGCCCTTGAAGTGTCATAATCACTCATCTAAGATTCTTTCGTGGCTGTGGTGGGAACAAGGCAACAACGCTATATTTGTAAACATTGTGGAGATGTCAGGACTTGCACACTTAGCTCATTACACGTACCGCTTTGTCAGCAAAATTGTAGTGTCTAGTTTTGTTGAGAGATGGCAATCAGAGACAAACACTTTTCATTTGACTGTTGGAGAGATGACTATTACATTGGACGATGTCGCCACTATCCCAGGGCTTTCCATTGTAGGCAAATCTATTAGTGTGCTTAAGTTGTCAGAAAGGCAAGCCATTGCATTAGTAGTTAATACCTTGGAAATTAATGAGCAAGCGGTTTGACATGAGATGTCTAGCGTTGGAGGCAATTCAGTGAGGCTTGAGTGGTTGAGGGCACATTTTCATAATGTCATAGACAATGATTCAATGGAAAGAATTGCATGTGCAGGTAGAGCATACTTGGGTTGTACACTTTTCAGTGACAAGACTGGTACAAGGGTTCCCTTTGTTTATTTGAGTTTGTCGTCCAATTTGACTACCGTATCTTCATATGCTTGGGGTGCTGCTGCCTTGGCATACTTATATGGACAGTTGAGGTATGCTAGCAGGTCCGACGTGAAACAAATAGCTGGTTACATGACAGTCCTTGAGCGATGGATTTATGAGCACTTTCGTGGATTCTAACCACACTTGAATATGAATTACACTCAAGACATGCCGCATGTTTACCGTTGGACTTCTCAGAGAGAGTCTGGTGAAGAGACACAGTTACAGGCATTTTGAGAGGAGCTTGATAGGTTAGGTGTACAAGATGTAAGTCAAAAATTCCTTCAAAATTTGAAACTCTATTTCATACAAAATTTACAGTTGTCATATTTTACAGTTGTTATTGTTTGTAGGTTACTTGGGACCTGTACCAGAGTTATAGAGATGTCCATTCGTGTCACCCAATTACATTCTACCACAGTTGCCTAAAGTGTTTGGAAGTAGTTGAACCATATCACCTTGATAGAGTTTTGAGACAGTTTGGCAGAGTGTAAACAATCCCTAATCTGCCACTTGGCCCTATGCGTGCTTCTCGAGAAGCCATAGCTCCATGCTACAATGTTATGTGTGCATACTTAGACATCATTTGGGAGACATGGGACAACCATGTGTTATCTGATCGGATGAAGAGTACACCGGTACTGCAACCTTGGAATTATGTTCCTGGTTATATGGATTGGTACCAAACTATTACCCATATGTATGTTCAAAACCCAATGCGTCGGTCTCGGGTGGATTCAAATATTTATCATTATCAGTATCCTCGCCAAGATGCACAGGTATCCTTTTTTTCATTTACATTACAAATTATTTATGTAAACTGTTATAGGTTTGTATATAATGTTGTATTTGTTCTCATAATGCAGCGTATGTCACAGATATATCAGATTACTCATCCTTTCGTTGAGGCTGGCTATGAGGACAGTGTTCAATAGCCTGATAGGCTTTACTACGGAATTGATGCAATTGAATAGCTTCTTCAAGATCAGCACATTAGTGAAGCTGTGCCCAGCACATCCGCTCAAGGTCGGTCTACACCCAGTTCTTCTACTGCACATCGTTTTGGAGCAAATTACACTCACCGGTCATGTAGTTGATAGTAGTTTATAATGTTAGCACAAGTAGTTTGTGATGGTGTGGGTGGATGTATAAGGAGACAAATATTATTATTATCTTTGGATTACGTACAAGGAGACATGTATTTTGTGATGATGTGGATGGATTGAACTACTAGCTAATATTATTATTTCTTTTTAGATATTTGTTGTTTAATATGAATAATCTTTAACAATAGTTGCACTTGATTAATATTATTTTTATTACATTTTGTGTTCAGACAATGTAAAAATAATATGACATCTATTCCATAAATAAGAGAACTATAACTCATATGATATTCTATTAAGAAAAATGACCATTACAAAATCCGATAGCAAAATGATATCTATCTCATTACTCCATGCTAGTAAATCATAAAAACTAATGTCTTAAACCTCTCATGACTGCTCTCTAATACATCAATCTATGTCAACTACATCAAATGTGTCTCGAGTAGCTACAATAGGTCTTATGTTGTCTTTGAATTTTTGAATGCAGCTAACATATATATTCTCTCATTTTGATGCACAGGGGTGATGGTGAACTCGCCAAAGCATAGCAATTAGTGGAACTGGATGACCGGCCTCCAAAAATACATGCACATACATCCAAAAAATTATATATCTTTACCAAATCCATCAAATTTGCAATTACACAACTATTAAACAACAATGTTAGGTTATTTTTATAAGTTATACCTGCACAAAATGATTTCTATTGACAAATCCAATGGCAATCTTGCAATGATCAGCTGGTGTAGACACCCCATTTTGACCGACCCTCAGACTTGAGCGCTTTCTTTTGATCACTGATGATGAAAACAAGAAGGTGTTTATCATAGAATCCTCAATAAGAAAACTTAGAATTTCATCCCTATTTCCAAACCTAAATAGCCACAAATTACCTTTCCAAGGGAATATTCTGACCTCACGGTTGCGTCCAAAATAGTTCATTTAGCTAGGATCAACCTTCACTGCACTTCCGGGGGCCTCACTGAAAAATTCTCCCAAAATCTGGGTTACAACACAATTATTTGAAACTTCTAGGCCAAATTGTAATTTTCAAAACTCAAGGAATATTCTGTTATGTGAGGGAATATTCTATTAAGTCAGGGAATATTCCGTCCATATGCAGAATACTCCATCAATACTGACTATGACGGTCTTGCTGACGTAGCATGACTAGATTGGTCTGTGCTGATGATGTGGTGATGACATGTCTTTACCCAAAAAGAAAAGAAAAATAGAGAAATAAGAATACTGGTGAAGGGGTTTGAACCCCTAACCTAAGACTTCACATCTTAAACCTTAACCACTCTAGTATCACATTGTGTTATATTTCTCCCCAAATAATATTTAACTGTTTTATAATCACACCCTACCATCCTCACTCACCATCTACTTTCATAATCACTCCCTACTATCCCCACTCATCATCCACTTTCATAATTGCACCCTATCATCCCCACTCATTATCCACTTTCATAATCACACCCCACCATCCCCACTCACCATCTACTTTCATAATTCCACCCCACCATCCCCACTCACTAGCTACTTTCATAATCACATCCCACCATCCACACACCACCATCACCATTCATCATTCACCTCCTTTACATATTGTCCCCTATTAACTCTATTATCTTTCCAAAAAAATGCTCCACTTTGTCTTCCACTTTATCCTCTACTTTGTCTTCCACCATTGCCCACTTGCATTGGTTATATACTGAGAGCTCTAGTCTTGAATTTCAGGACGAATTTTAAAGAAGAGAAATGTAGAGAGAGAATACTAAAATTGTGTTAGAATTTGAAAGAAAATAAAGTCTTAAAAACAAAAGAGTTATCTTGCCAAACTAGTGAAGTTACATAGCTCTTACATCTTATCTTCCCTTGTCAAAACCACTCAAAGCCTTAATCAAAGAGAGAGTATTTTTGCCAAGAAAAGAGTGATCATACCCTTGTTCATAACCGTCATTGCAAGCTCAAATTCCAAGCTCTTGAATTGAGGATTAAGATCATAATTCACAACCTTGAGGGTGATCAAGAGGAAGTTTAAAAATCAAGAAGTTCAATCTTTCTTTGGAAGGTGAATTTTCAATTCTTTTATTTTTTTTTTCTTATATGTTTTATCTTTTATATATATATATATATTTATATTAGTTTGGTTGTACTCTTGCATGTTCTATCTTATATTTGTTTTCTTATTTTAGTTTCATATTAGTTTTATTGAAATCTTGCATGTTCTATCTAATATTTGTTTTCTTATTTAGGTTTATGTTAGTTTTGTTGTAATCTTGCATATTCTATCTTATATTTGTTTTTTTTGTTTTAGTTTCATAGTAGTTATGTTGTTATCTTGCATTTCCTAACTTATATTTGTCTTCTTGTAAGAGTTTCGTAGTTTTGTTATCATCTTGCATGTTCTATTTTATATTTGTTTTCTTGTTTTAGGTTCATATTAGTTTTGTTATAATTTTGCACTTTCTATTTTGTATTTATTTCCTTGTTTTAATCTAACCGGTAGTGATCAGTTGAGCCACCTACATATTTCTTATTTGTTCATTTTCTTGGTTTTGTAATAAGACAGGTTTTGGCTAGCCCTAGTTAGCCGGCCAGCCTATTTGGTCGGCCAGTTAGCTTCTTTTGGACAAAATGGCATTGTCTTCCAATGTTAACCAACTTCCGGTGGTTTCCAAGGCATATGAAGCTTTTTATTTTATTTTATTTTGAGTGTTTTGTGAGGGTTTTATTTTGTTGTAATATTCTCTTATCCCTCTCTAATTTAGTCTATAATTATTCTTTCAAGTGTTATAATAATTTCCCTCTCCGCTTCTTGCAATCCCATTCTTTTACTTGTTTTCCTCATTTGTGAATATGCATCACGTTTATTTTATTTTATTTTTTGTTATATCCATGCTTTGCATCCATGTTTCATGCATCTTGATTTGGCTAAGTTTGCATTTGTTGATTTAATTAATTCCTATGTGATTATGTGTGCTACCTCATGTTCTTGAGATGATTCATATGTCATATCTTAGAAACCAAATCTTTAGTTGCATCTCATGAGTGAATTGCATTAGGATTTTGTATATAAGATCATGTATATTTTACTAACTTTGTTTTGTAGTTGTTCACGGGACGTCGGTAAATATGTAAGTTTTTATGCTTTAGCATCCCATTTGTGTGTGTTTTTCTTATTATGTTTAAGCATCCTACCATGTAGCTACTTTCTTACTTGATACAACTGTATGAATGCCAGTGGATGAAGGTTGTGTCGCTTAATTTGGAATAATGTTAATTTTTCATGTTTGTAAACTCAACTTATATGGGTTGTACATCTTCAAAGCTTTTTCAAAATATATGAAATCAAATTATTCCAAAATAAATGACATAGTCTATACTTGTATGCTTCACATAGTAATTTTTAGGATTTATTAAATAATCGAAATATGAACATATAAAGTAAATAAAATTCATATCATGGTTTAGTAAAGGCTGATCTTTTGATCGGGTGAGAGGGGATGCTCAATTAATGACCTTCCCCTCTCATACCTAAGGTTCCGAACCGAAATAACTTTGGTTATGACAAACAGTGGCCTTGACACAAGTCATGGGTTTCCTAATTTCCCAAAATATTAGGTGGCGATTCTGAGATCTGATGACACAGTCCATTTCTGGCAAAAGGTTTGCAATAAAAATGGATTTTTTAAAAGTTGCCAAATCTGGACTCTCATCTATGTTTCACATTGCACTAGTGAGACTAGATCAAAGGGATCGAGGATTCAAACTCTTTATCGCGCATGGGTACCCCCCGGGCATGTTACAGCTGGGGTTACTGGCGGTGATCTCAAAGGTAAGAAAGTGAGACACTATTATAATGACAAGTGGTACAAGACTACATTATAAAATGATACAATAACATGCCCCATGTCAGGCATAGTCATCCAACGATCAAAGCCTGGGCTATCTTCAAAATATGAAAGGATGTATGTCAGCTCATCAACCCTCTCATGTGACCCGTATAGTATGACGTATTCATCTTTGTGATTATTCAATTCAAGTAGCAAATCACGCCTAACTTGTACCCAGTCATTCTCTCTAAGACCAAGTAAACCCGCAATAGCTCTAAAACCACAATTCCCATCACCATCTACATCATTCATCAACTTTATGAATGGTTTTAACATAGGTGGGAAGTCAGCAGCATATGTACTCAGTAAACATGTTCTTGTATGATGTGCCTCTGTCTTTACATTCCGCTTCTTCTCATGCACTTTCGAAGCTCTCTTTTTCTTTGACTGACTGGAAGCTAATGTGCTTTAGCTATCATGGCCATCGTCTACCAACTCAAATGCCAACGGGTCACGACGACAGGATATATCAATTTTCTTATGTTCTCGACGTGGATTAGGCTTCACATCAGGCTCAATAAGAAAAGTGCTAGATAGATTTGCAATTTCCCTCAACTTCTTCAATATATCCAATTCCGTAGCAATATCAGACTCATTGAACTGCTTCAATATCATCTCAAGTTCTGGGATACAAGTCAATTCCAATTTCTCAACCTTCGGATTATGCACACATATAGTAAGTCGCGTTCAATGTACAAGTATGCTACTGAGTGGAATAGGACGGCATTGTCTCATGTAATCTGCAATCTCATGAGCATAAGGTAAACAATGCGTTCGCCTAAGAACACACCCACATGTTACAACATCACTTCCAACTGAATTTACTCTCTCACTCTTTGCCAACACGTACTCCAATGCACAAATAGACACATTACCCCGAAGCTCTCTAAATTGAGAAGGTTTGAATTGATATTGCATAACAGTCAAACTCTTCTCAAATGATGCTTTTACTTGAATATGCTGCAACTCAAGTAGACAATGTATTTTTTTCAAATGAAATCTCAAATGTCGTTTGACTTGAACCTAATTGCCTCTTTAATCTAGCATGAGCACTCTCAACCCTATTCATATGGATGTAAACAAAAATAGTCAACCATAATAATGAAAGATAACAATATGATTTATAAGAAATTAAAAAAAAGAAAAAAACAAATATTACCGATTGGTTGTAACATTGTCAAAATGCATACACATATTTGTATGTACCGCAATGAATTTTTCTTTATACGGATTCAACCGACTCACAGTAACATACTTGATTGGCTTCAAATAGTTACTGAAATCCTTATGCAGTATTGCAAGGTGATCATTGTATTCCTCGTCAATCGATGACAATACCAAATAGTTTCATGCAGTGTTAAACTTCTCCCATTTTTCTTTTATCTCAAACATTTTCTTGCATTTCGCCAATACATTCTTATTAATATGCCAATGACATAACAAATGTCAAGCATTCGGAAAGGTGTTGTCAATGGCATTCATCAAAACAAGCTCTCTGTTTGTGACAATGACTTCAAGTAAAACACTGTTGTCCATAAGATCATGCAATGTTTATAACGTCCATGTATAGTTATCAACCCGCTCAGTTTGCAAGCATGCAAAAGCAACAGAGAATGTCATATGATTTGATGTCACTCCCACAATTTCAAGAAGAGGAAGCCAATATCTATTTGTCTTATATGTGCAATCCATAATCAATACACAAGGTAATGTACGAAATAAATCCAAACTCACTGGATGTGCCCAAAACAAGTCTGTGATAGTCATAGAGCCTCCTCACATAGATGACACTCAATGTACTGATGTTTTGCTGCTTCACCTAGCAGTTGTTGCATCTGGGAGCTTTTTGTAAAACCTTACATCGATGTCGTATATTGTAAACTGTCTTTATTGTGCTCATATTAAGGGCATCCCTCTGTTTGAGAGTAATGAGTATCTCTTTTGGTCTTACTAGGCTCTTTGACATATCTACTAACAGTGACTTTTCATTAGTTAACAATCTCCCTACATATAAATGTCCTTGGAGATGCTCCGTAGCTGGATGATTATGCAATTTGCAAACTACATTCAATCTCCATTCATCGTTTGTTTTCAACTTGTATGCCCTGAAATCAAATGGACATTCGCACTTCTTTGTACCAGTTTGTTTCAATAAGTCTTTCGAGCCATCTTTTAACTTCTTACGCGATCTATACTTCCCACTCCGCCCACAAGCAAGATAAGTTCTTGGTCTCTTGTAACCGCCAACATAGTCTGACGTCCTTATAATAATAACAAAGTCATTTGTCCTTCCAATATCACCTACCCAAGTGAGCAATTCATCTTTGTTGTCGAAAACTTGTATATAATGTCACATAACTTTCATAAGAACAAACTAAACAAGCTAAGTAATAAAAATTATGAACTTACGAATTTCATGTTAAAGGTTATATGTTTAGCTGTAAAATGACTAGTACAATCCACCATAATATCTGATCGAACCTCAGTTTCTTCAGTGCATGTCATCTGAAGAGGGGGGGAAAACAATTTTAATTCGGTTATACAAAGCTGAAAATAATAATAAAATTCGGCACCACAAAGTTGAAACTAATAAAACAATTCGACACTACAAAGCCGAAAATAATAAACAAATTCGGTACTTTAGTACCGAAATAAAGTAAAAAATTCAAAATTTAAATATCGAAAAATATAAAACAATTCGGAACTTGAATATTGAATTAATGTACAATTTTTATATTTTACGTATCGAAATATAAATAATATTTTGGAAGTTGATTTCCGAATATATTGATAAAATTCAGCACTGACTATCGAACTGAAAAATGCAACAACAAAAAAAAACTGCGCGAAAAAACTAACATTTTCATCACTGATTTTGCTGTCACCAGACATATTTTTGCTTAAGTTTGAAGTTCCATTGGTTTGTAACTCTTACATATCAAAATCAAGTAAAAGTTGTGGAACTAATAAGAAAATGATTTAAATAATAGAGTATAACCTGAAGATTAAAGCAATATGAGAGATGCTTTGATAGTATTACTTTGCAAGTAATAGAGGAGTATAAAATGTGTAACAAATAAAGTGACAACAATGAAAAAATTAGAGTTTAATTTTTTTTAAATCAAAAGGTGTATATTAAAATTTATTGTTTTTAAAAAATGTATATAGAGAATTTTTTTATATAGGATTATGGCTATTGTTGGATGTCTATTATGGTTATTTTTATTTATGATATAATTGTCATTAAATTAATATTTCATTAAGTGTGTACCCTGAGCTAATTAGGTGTGTGAAAATAGAATTTTCCCTCTACATCTCCATCTAATTAAACTTTCCTATGACCTCTTCTGGTTGATGTTTCGAGTGACCTCCCCTGCTATCGATGCCCTTCTAGGTGAGGTTTTTGGCAACTTCTATTGTTGTGAATCCCCTTTTGCTTGTCATTGTTGGCTACTATGGGTACCTTTCTAGTTAAGGCTTCCGACGACCTCTACCACTGCGGATCCTCTTCTGAGTAACGTTTCTAGCGAGCTTACCTGAGATCAAAGACTTGAGCAATGTGAAATGGTTTATGAATACATACGTGACAACTTTTAAATGGTGATCCGTAAAATAGTGCTTTACGGATTGTCCGTGTATAATTCAATCCCATCTTCTTTACCTCCACTTTTCAAACCATAGATCTCACCCCCAACTCCAGTAGTCATTAACGTCGACTCCAACTACCAAATTGCAGTTGCTCTCGCCACCAGCGAGCCCCCTCCTTAGCCATCATTTTCTTGCGACCAGTTCCATCACCGCCTCCCCTTTCCAACCATTATGGCTACGAACCAGCCACACTTCTCGTCTCTAACTCTCATTCCAATCTGTCTCACCACTGCAACCTCCCTTCTCTCTACCTCTATCGTGACCCATCCTTTTTACTGAGAGCATTCAGCCTACCAGTGCCAGACATGTGGCTGGAGTTCGAATTACCAATGTCAAACATATGTCCTCTACTCAATTTCGTAATGCTAAACTGATATTGTTTCTTCGGAGACCAACCACCGAACAGACTAGTGAAGAGGCATGTAGTGGTTTTGTTGGAAAAGGGGCTGGAGCGGTTCACAAAAAGTAGAGGAATAGGGGTTCGTAGATGGTTTGAAGGGGTAGGGGAGGAGTTGAGAGATGGACAGTTGTAGAGGGACAGCGAAAAGAAGCGACGAAGAAAAGGTAAGCAACGGTGGAAGAAAAAAAAGTGGATACTGGCAGTGAGTTGAGTGGGGTGGTGTCAACGGCGTATTGAGATGGGTAGTGCCGGCGATAATGGTGACATGTAGTACAGAGGGTTGTGTGTGTAAAGAAATTAGGGTTTCAAATTTTTAGGGTTTGACGGTCTAAAAAGTAATCAGTTGTGATTTGTGGCACTAATTTTTTGAGCACTAATGACACTAATTTCTATATTAGGTAAAAAAAAAGAAACAAAGTTATCAAAACAGGAAATTAGTGCCATTAGTGCCAGCAGTTTTAGAGCCACAAATCATTTTTCAAAAGTAATTTTCTTTGGTGAATACTAAAAGTAATTTTATTAAAGAAGAAAATTGTAATGAAAATAAGAGGTGTAATGAGCCAAAATTGTTATGTAAACAGAATTATCCTGTTCATTTGGGACATTCTCCAATACACATACCCTCGAGGAGAAGTTGTTTGGTGGGAAGAGTGTTGTGTTTGGTGAAAGGAATAGGGTTGGTTTATAGCTTTGTGTTAGGACATGGTAGAACAACACTTGGCATTTGGTGATTAGTTGGGAGGGGAGAGGGGGGAGGATAAGAGCATGTGGTACCCGGCAGATAAGGGCATGTGGTACCCTTGTTTCACTTAATAATTTGTTCCCCTCCAAAAATGTCTTATCTACCTATGACATTTTATGATACTGATATTATTTTACATCATAATTACATCATTTTAAATCATAATGAAGGGATGCGGGCCGGCTTAACCATTAAACTACTAAAACCATTGCTTTACGCTATAAATTTTCAAAAATTATAACTAAGGCCTATATAATTTTAAGACAAAATTCATTAATGGTCCATATAATTTTCTTCGAGCCTCACTTTAGTCCTTATTATTTTAATTACAATATATTAATCCCTTAATTTTTGATTTTGAATCAATCCAATCATTAACACCTTTTTTTTTTTTTTTTTTTTGACAGAAGTCATCACGTGCACAGCACATGACCAAGTTTTAGGGATAATATGGTCTATTCACTTCACTCCTTCTCAAATCCAACTCGTTGAGTTGAGTTGATCTGCTTTAACTCAATTGTGTATTTAACTCATTACTCATTATAGACACCCCATTATGATTGTCTATAATGCTTGCCTCGCTTGAGAAATGCTACCCTATTAAAAACTCAAGAGTAATCAGGCATTTCTGATTTGCCAACTTTAATCCAGGATCGAATGCAGTAAGGCTGACTTTAGCCCATCCGAACATCCTTAACAACCCATTCTTAGCCAATTTGAACTACATTGGACCCTCAAAATTCAATTCATTTCAATTTTCTCTTCACCTTGCACAAGTTTGAAAATTGATATTATCATTTGCATGTCATTTTATGTTAAAATTCTTAGACTTTTCAAAATTGACCCACTCTAGTCTATAGTATTTTTTTTTTTTTTTTAAATAATCAATGATATAAAATTCATTAAACTCCAATTTAAAACAAAAATTTGATAGCATATTTTCAATCATTCGTCAATTTTTGACAAACGATAATAAAAAGGCCTTTTCACAAAATCTACAGAACAGAATTAGACCGAGTTTTTTTCTATTTTACTTTGGGCTTATATTATTAGTGAATGTACTATTTTTAAAAAAAAAATTGGGTGGCTCAAGCCGAAGGCCCATTTCGAAACATTTTCAATCACTTGGGATTTGCAAAAAACACAAACTGATGCAAAATAGAAACGGATGGCTGGACCGACCGTAACCCATTTTCTTGGGCCAATCCATGGTCAAATTGGCCATGTGAGAGAGTCAGACTAAGTCTGTGCAATTTTTTGGCGGCAGCGTTTTTCTTTTTTGTCCTTCGACTACACATTTTGTGCAATCTCACATCGATTTTGGAGCTCAAAATCCCTTTCTCAAGAGCCTATATAAACCCCCTTCACACCTAGTATGGTTTGTTCAAGAATTTGAAATCCCGAGTTCGAAACAATTACTCTACATGTAGATAAATCTAAGTTGTCTAGCATTGTCTAGATGTGGCCACTTGGTTCAAAAGTTTCATTCGAGTTACTCTTTGGTGCATTCACTTGGAAGCAAGTCAGGAGTTATTTTTTATTTATTTTTTTGATGGGAAAGGACAAGGCTTAATATATTGCACATTCGACAATAATTCATCCAATAAAGTACATCAAAGTACAAAATAAATCTCAAAAGGGATAAAGAGAACCTCTAAACTGAGAGAATATGAGTCTCCACATAGAGAGAAAACATACCTCCATGTAGGGAGGAAGAAAACCTTCATGAAAATAGGAAACCTCTACATAAAGAGAGATTATTATTGCAACATCAAAAACAAAAAAAACAAAAAAAACAAAAACAAAATGATCACCACCAAACAAACAATACCGATCACCTTCACCATCCATTCATCGTCGCAACCGGTAGCTTTGGTACCTTAATCTCTGTCTTTACATTATAAAATAAAACATTCTTGATCTAAGGTGGTTACCTAGCATATAACAACGCGTTTAACAACATCGGATCTTGGTCATGAATTAGATTTGAGTCTAAATTTAAAAGTTTCCTCAATGGAAAGTCAATGATAGAGACAAGAGGATCGGTAGTGGTTAGTATGGTGATAAAAATCATAGGAAAAGAAACGGAGGGGAGAGGAAGGTTAAAAGCACCGCCCTCTCCCTCCTAAAGAGCAAAGAAAGAAAGAATAGCTAGGGTTTCTGAGAGAGAGAGGAAATGAGGTTTCTTAGTTATTTTTTAAAAGAGAAAAACCTGAGGTTAGCAAAGCATTCGCCATAGTGATCATGAGGGCATTTCCTACAATGGTTCTATACTCTGAAAGGTTAGTAGTGTTTATTTTTTATATTTATTCTTTTGCTTGTTTATATGGATACATGAGCCATATGCGATCAAGCCGTCTTGG
This sequence comes from Camellia granthamiana, assembly GCA_036172215.1. Classification (NCBI taxonomy): domain Eukaryota; kingdom Viridiplantae; phylum Streptophyta; class Magnoliopsida; order Ericales; family Theaceae; genus Camellia; species Camellia granthamiana. Next base: position 83,522,460 of record CM069903.1, read on the forward strand.
TTATAGGTTAGCCACCTAATTTTGGTAAGGAAAAATTATTCATAAATTTTATTTTAGTAAAGGTTGCTCTAGTTAGTTTTAAGTGTTTTTTTTTAAATCATTTAGTCTTTTTTATTTTTGATATAATATATATTTTTGATATATTGTATATGAAATTTACATTTTTACCCATATTCATTTTATTTTGCAGGTCTCCCAATCTCTCCACCACCCAAATCCCAAATTCCTTCCCCGACGAACCCAGCAGATGATGCGAAAGTAGCCCTAACCGTGGTCTTATTCCTCGTCCCCTGAACGAACGGCACGACGGCGGTATCGAAGAGAGGCTGCTCTCCGTAGAAGACGGTGGCGGAGATGTCGTCGTAGTAGAGAGTGATCTTGTGGTTAGGGTTCCGGGCGGTGAAGCCGACATCCCAATTGGCGGAGATCGAGGAAGAAGAAATACTGAAATTAGAAAGAGAGAGAGAGAGAGTCGACCTGGAATTCCGGGAGGCGAGGGCGGAGGATGAGCCAGGCGATGAAGGCAATGGTGGCGGCGATGATGAAGGCGGCGATTAGAATGCCGAAGAGGCGGCGGAGGAAAGTGGCGCGTAGGTCAGGGTAGGGCTGCGCGTAATAATACGCGGCTTGAGGAGGTGGAGCGGCGTAGGGGTAGGAGGCGCCGGCGGCGGGGTAGCCGTTAGTGTTGTTGCCGGATTGTGGCGGAGAGTGGGGATACCCTGCGACAGGGTAACCTGTGACTGGCCTTGACTGATCTGCCATTCGATATAGAAGATTTTTTTCAGTACACACAGACAAAGCAATACAGAGAGAGAGAGAGAAAGAGAGAGAGAGAGAGTCGGCAGATTGGGAGATATGCCATTAATGTTGATGATGTTTGATGTCACAATGTTTGATGAATAATGTTGAAGATGTTTGATGTCACAATGTTTGATGAATAATGTTGAAGATGTAGTTGATGTTGGTGATGTTGAAGAATAATGTTGAAGATGTAGTTGATATTGGAGAATAATGTTTGATAAATGATGTTGAAGAATAATGTTTGATGAATAATGTTGAAGATGTAGTTGATGTTGGTGATGTTGGTTGGTGATGTTTGATGAATAATATTGAAGATGCAATTGATGTTGGTGATGTTGAAGAATAATGTTGAAGATGTATTTGATGTTGGAAAATAATGTTTGATGAATGATATTGGAGAATAATGTTGAAGATATAGTTGATATTGGTGATGCTGGTGATGTTTGATGTTCACAATGTTTGATGAATAATGTTGAAAATGTTAGTGACGTTTGATGTTTGATGACATTGTTGATGTTTAATGATGTTGATGATATAGTTGATGTTTGCTGATGTAGTTAATGTTGCTGATGTTCAGAAAGGAGGGAAATCATAAAAATGCCTATAGTAAGCTTTTTGGATATTTTTGTCATTACCCAATTAGTAAAAACTTACATTTGCCCTTCATCAAAAAAATATTACGTGTTAAATAAATGGGTATATACGTAATTAACATTCAAATAGGACTTATTAGTCTATAAAATAAAAGGCAGGACCAAATGATTTAACAAATTAAGATTTGGGATTTATTGGTGTTTTGTCCTAGTTTTAATTTATCCCCACTTGGTTGCCCCTCTTCTTTAAGCCCCTTTTGGTTTTATTTTATAAATTGTGTTTTTATTTAGATGCGAGTCCCTTTCTTTCCCTTATTCTATGTCCCCCATTCTGTAGGTTTTATGTTTTTTTGTGTTTTATAGGTGAATCTCAAGGTAGTTATTTACTAGAAGGCAAAATAGGATCGCTTTGGCTTGGTTTTTCAATTGTGAGCTCCTATTTTTTTCAAACCATTGGACCTTCTTCATAAAAAAAACCGAATTTCATTGATAAATTTGCTTTTTTTTCTTAAAATAAAACACTTGTATCAAACAAGATATTGTGGTTATTTCCTTATTTGAGGCTATATCGACGTTGTATATTACTACCATTCATGCATATTTTGCTTGTAATAACTTGTACTTAATTATTATATTTATTTATTTATTAGATTAAAATTTTATTTATTAAATTTTTCCTTCATCTGTTTATTCTTTTTACACTTGATGTTCTAAAATTTTAGGACGTTACAATTTGGAATCAGAGCATAGGTTTAGAACCTCTTGAGACATTGGGTAATGGTTAGTACCTTCCTTTTCATGGTTAGTGAATCCAATCTTTTTGTAGTATCCCTAACACGATTGAGTTGGTTACCTCTTTCCTCGTAGGATGTCGGGACATCAGCTAGAACTTCTCATGCCCATGATAAGGAGCCGATAAAGTCCACTTGGGAGTTAGAGTCCAAAGTTCGGAGAGACTCTCCTAAGTTGTTCAATTAGGGTTGTATGGGTAGAAAAACTAGGTTGCTTTTTTGCTTTGTTAACTTGCATTGTATGAACATCCTAATTTTAAATTGTCTATGTTATTACAGATAGGCGTAGATGACCTTTTCTGCTAATTCCTCAATTGTTGTAAACCGTCCTGTACTTTGTGAACCTTTTTAACTATTGAATGGAATGAAAATTGCTACTTTAGTCCATGTCTTAATTGATGTTACTGTGATATATCTAGCTTGTTTGGGAAGATGAGTTGGGGCTAAAATAGCCATATAAGACAAAATGGGCTATTTTAGCCCAATAAAACAAAACATTACATCTAACTCATAATCATTATATTTTTCTTTCACAAAAAATTCAAAAAAGCCTTCCCAAACGAGATTTTTTAGCCCCAGGCTAAAATAGCCAAAAAGTCAAAAAGCCAACTCACTTTCCAAACGAAGGCGTAGTAGTGCTTGATCTCGGTGTTTCACATTCTTTTATCCTTGGGCTTAGAAATGGAAGATTAGAGATGACCATGAGTGTAGTATCACCCTTAGGCAATTCAGTCTGAATAGATCTTGTGTGTAAGTCATACGACTTAGAAGCCTCTGGTTTATGATTAACCATGTCTTGCAAGTTATGGAGATGTCTAATTTCAACGTGATCCTAAGATTAGACTGGTTATTGGTCCATGAGCAGTTATAGATTGCTACCATAATATAGTGACAACCTTTTCACTTGATGGAATGCATTTCCAATTTTAAGGGGCATAAACAAAATTCCTTTTTTCCTGACATATCAGAAGTCATGGCACGGACAGCTAGCCGGATGGTTGGTCAGCCTAATTCTAGAAGATGAAGATCATAAGGATCTAGGACTCCCTTGTTTAGTCTGCGAGTACACTAATGTTTTTCTTCACAAACTACTAAAATTACCTCTGAAATGGGAGTTGAACTTCACCATCGAGTTGTAGTTCGAAAGGTCATCAATATCCACAGTACCACATCGCATGGCATCGACCAAACTTAGAGAACTAAACACGCAATTGTAGGAGCTATTAGTGGAGGAGTTTATTTGACCAAAGTACATTACCATGGGGAGCACCATAATTGTCACTAAGAAAGAGGACGTGACGCTTAAGCTATAGATTACTGGCAACTCTATCCAATTGAGAGGTTTGAGGTGTTTCTTTAAAATTGAGTTTAGATTTGATTTATTCACCAGTTGCATATTCGGAAGGAAGACATACTGAAGACCGCATTTCGAACCCAATATAGTCATTATGAGTTCATAGTAATCTCGTTTGGTCTAACCAATGTGCCAAGTGTCTTCATGAGTTGGATGAACAATATTTTCACGCCTCATAGATCAGTTCGTAATAGTCTTCATCAACGATATTCTTGGCTACTTACAATCAGAGGAGGATCAAGAGCATCATCTAAGGGTTGTTCTTCAAGTTTTTAGGAAAGAAACAGCTTTATCCTAAAGCCAACAAGTGCAAATTCTGGTCCAAAAAAAGTGAAGTTCCTGGTCAAAAAAATATCTCTTTAGAAGAAATATTTTTGTAACAACTCTGTGTATAGTTAGTTTGGTAAATGACATATACAGTAGCTTTGTTTTAAGTTGTACTCTGCTATGACTAAGTGAATATTGTAATAATAAATAAAACAATGGTTTATGTTCATTACATCTATCTGTGCATTTGCTCTGAATGAATGTTGTGGGATTAAATATTTTAAAGATTTCCGCTATTTATAATGATTTACCCCAATTCTCTTCAGGAGTACCATAGAATTGTACAGTCAGGCCTTTAGTAGCTTATGGCTAATGGCCAATCACTATCCTATCTTACTTTGGGGTGGATGGGGTTGTGACAATTATTTGACACACAGACTCTTCAATGCTTTTCCCCTGTCCAAAAACCCAAGTTGGGCTTTAGTGACATACACCACAACCCTAACTAATATAAATCTGAGCAGCAACAACAGGTGGTATATACTCACTCATACCACTACTACTTAGCAGCAGCAGCAGCTGTGTCATGGTGAAGAGAGAATTCAATCTCTAAATTTTACTTAAACTTGGATTTAAAAATAATTACATTATTGATCATAATAGATTTACAATAGTGTAAGAGAGCTGCAACTGCCTGTGAAATATCCCCCACATGATACAAACAGCTCTTCAGAGTAGAACAATTCCGAGCCTCCTCGGCTAAGCTAAGAGTTGCATTCCAAGACACATCTGAAATATTATTAAAACAATTTCTGGAAAACTTTGCTTCACAACTCAAAAATGACACGCCCATGGTAGGAAATTCAAACATGTTTGGAGCGACATCTAAACATATTTCAAGCTACAGCTTAAAGATGCATAAGAAATTCTAATCTTCATTTTACTGCAACAATGTTGTCCTACAGCTCCTTTTATAGCTAATGATGCAAACCCAAAGAAATATCCTGCAAAAAAATTAAACTAGTTAGGGCTCGAGAAAACATTCCAAAAATTAAAAATAAAAATAAAAATTCATATCAATACCATGTAGACAGCCAATTTGCTTGGTGTGGTGGTGGGGATTTTTTTTATTATTTTTTCCTTTCGTACCTCCAGGTCTTGTGGAAGAGTAGCACCTTCATTCCACCCTTTAACAACAAAAACTGTCAATCAAGGCCTGCTCGAGTCTTTCACCATCATAGGTGGACAAACCCACCACACACTGTTTAATTTTTAACGTAGTAACACAAATGATAAGGATCTGCACACCCACCAACTAGAAAACATATGATGAACATCACATTCATAGTCATAGGAAATGACTGGCCAACAAAAGCTGTGGTTTCTCCTTCTCTTCTGCGATCTCCATAGAGGCTTCAGCTCTAATTTCCTGAACCCTTTTATCCCAAATTCCATCTATTAGCTTCCAAGTTTCATCACTGATAATTTGGGTCTGTGGAAGAAAATGACAAATACCACTATCAGTTGTCATGTAAACAAAATATAGCAGACTTAAGGTGTCCTTTTCCATTACCTCCATCGGACGAGGAGCACCAAAAGTTGAAAATCCCACATTTCCAGGTGCAAAAGTCACCCTTCCCGGAAGTGAAATGCCATGGATTCCCCATCGTCCAGCATATATTAAGGCTCCATATTCATCAACTGGACTTACAGCAGGCTGAATAGCGAGCATCAAAAGCAACAAAAAAAGGAAGAAAAAAAAGAAAGAAAAAGATCACATACTTTGAATCAAATATAACAGGGGACTGGCCACTAGTTCAATGGTTAAAATTCAGCCTACTAACCTTGAGGTGGTGAGTTCAAACCTAACAGCAGCCACTTTATGCAAATTATGCCAAATGTTAGATTTGTACCCAATCCACCCCTCCCAGACCCCCATCAAATGAGGACTAAACTGGGTGTAGTTTTTTTTACTTTGAATAAAATATATGCATGCCGAACAGACCCAATATTATTTCACCATCTGGAAACTCTAAACTAAGTAGATCCACATTTTTCTCCCTTTGTGGATGATGAGAAGTGAGCTGGTTTAGGAGTGCCATCTGAGAAGATGGTAGACACTAGTATGGCTGGAGATCGCCAGAAATAGGAGAGAAGAGAGCCAAGGATAGCCTTAGAAAAGATAGAGGATGTCAATGGAGCACCAGAGAGCTCGATTGCAAGGTAGATGATGATGGTTGTGATTGCATTGAAGACCCCTCTATATAGGGTGGCGGCAAGCCATATTAGCTGAGCACACATGGTGTGACCCCCTTGGCAAGGTAAAATGGAAGAAAACAGAGGCAACTCTACAACTTCTATTGTTGACCTCAAGTGAGTGTATCAGATGTGGTTAGAGGATAGGATGATATATTCCTCTCTGGCCATGCCTGGACAACTCAGAGTTAGGTATGATACAACCTTCGGTATATCAGGTCTTGATCTCTCTAAGACTAGTTCAAGCTTGTCTCATCCCTGACGGAGAGCTTGGCAAGTGCCTGAAAAAACCTTGAGTTCTAGCCTCCAATTAAGAGTGTAAGAAAACCTGATCAGACCGAATGACCCTACTAAAACCAACTGAAAATTACAGTTTTGGTTGGTTTTTGCAAATAAAACGGTTTGATCAATTTCCATCTTAAAATATAATTAGGTTTTGGTTCAGTGGTGGGGTTGAAATATTGTATACCGAAGCCGACCAAAACCAACCAATACATATAGGGCTGGCCCTGAGATCTTTTGGGCCCAAGATGGAGTCTTGAAATTTGGGTCCTTTATGTAAAAAAAAAAGAAAAAAGGTCCATCCAAAATTGTATCCTAAAAGGGTATGTAATGTAGATTCAAAATTAGTGTAATAGGAATCATAGCTAAAATGGTTAATTTTAAGAGTACATATTATTATCGAATACATAATCACCAAAAGATAAACAAGTTTGTGGGTAAAATCGTACGTACATATAATCGGGGTGCCAAAGATAGGATGCACTGGAATGCACTTTAAATTATGATTTCAATGATCTAAGAACCTGAGTTAGTCTTCCTCTCAGAAACTGTAAAACTAACATTCAAAAAGATGTGGATGCCTTAATGCTTTGAAGGAACCTTAATCACCCCATTTTAACGGCAAGCCTTACCATTTGGCCAAGCAGCACTTTTTGAAAATCAAAATGTTAACAAATTAAAAATCTACCTGAGGTATTCGAGGAGCCCTTGTGTAGATGTCCCATATTTCTTCAGCTTTGATCTCTCCATTCTCAAGTAGAATGTCTGGACAAAATGAAAACATGCAACAAAATGTTTAAAAATAATAATAATAAAAAAGGAAAAAAGAAAAGAGAAGAAAACTCAACAAAGGAAAAAGAGCATGCACCCAATGAGTTTGGAAGCGGTTAAAGTAACAAGTCCTTTCATAATGCAAAAGCTTAGATCATTGTTCCAATCACAAGCTCCATATATTTCAAGATTAGTAGTAAGCTTGCATAGTTCAAATGGAGAATCTCATGAAAGTGATTACTAAATGAGTTTTAAAAAAAAGGAAGCTAAACTAACCTGTGATGGTCTCTACAGCAGAATGATATTCCCTCAGTACAGCTGAACACTTCTCCACTGCAAAGCGCATGTACTCATCTCTGAGAGCTTCAAGTTTGGCTGCAAGCTGCAAAAGATGCTTAAGATTGTTCATGCAATCTTGGTTGAAAACTGATCTACGTAAGAAGCAGGATCTCAATAATTATGATTTAAGGTACTTAGATCCCATCCCCACAAACTCACATTTGGCACAAGATCTCCACGATTTCTATAATAAGCCTTCCCAAATGCTGTCATCCCTGTCTGCAAAATTAAAAATTCTGCAAGTCTCGAAGCTTCTAATGTAGCCTTTGCAGAGATCCAACACAAATTATCAATGCCAAACATCTCCTCCTCAATTACTCTAGCTACAAATTGAAGCTATCAGTGACTCAATGGAGCAATTACCAAAACATGAAAGGAACAATATTAGTATATTATGTATTCAGCCAAAACTGTTCTCCAGGGCTGACTAAGAGAACAATATAACCATAAAAAATGGCTTTCAAGCAAATGTTTGAAAGCTCAACCAAGTAAACACCAGACAAGGAACAAAATTTTGTCTCATTTCCATTGAAATGGATGAAACATATCTGTTTTCTATGAAACTGAGACAAAACAATAGTGAAAAACCGAAATTCTAATGTTTGCACCAAAAAATACATAAACTCCATGAAAAATTCAACACAATTGAGTTATTTCGCTTTTTACAAATATCTAACAAGTATTATTTCTATTTACCTTTTTTGTTGAAAGAAAATATTTAAGAGCTGAAAAAACTTAAATTAGAAAGAAAATATGAGAAAGTAGAAAGGAGAGGCGGAGAGATAGATAGCTGAGAAAATGAATATAGTTAAGTCACTTCTTTGTTATCATATATATATATCTACAAATATTATCACTTGTACTTTTGTTTCCTCCATCCCTGCAACTAGAATCTAGCATTTCTTATGAATCCTTTGCCCAATTAAGCATTTAGATCTTTTTCTTTATGTGTTTCTAGTATTCATTTACCTTTATTAAACCTTCTTTTTAATATCATTTAAAAAATAAATAAATAAATAAAAATTTAAAAAAAAAACATGTTTGCACAAAGAATCTCCCACAACTTGACAAGCCTTTGACCTTTATTTTCTATTAATATCGTTATTATTAATTTATTTTTTTTTAAATTTTGTAAAAATATTTGGGTGGAACCTTAGTGTGCAAATGTGTTCTAAAATTCTAATCAAGGTGTTGAATGGCTTTGAACTAATGTACTAGCTGACTTCATGAATTGTGTAAAAAAATTAACCTGTATTAAACTTAAGCTGGATTGATTATGATAATGGAGATTAGCGACTTAACCTTGATTAATTAGAACTAAACTTGATCAATTAAGTTAACGGAAGATTAGGGAGAAGAGATGAAGCACACACACCACCTTAGGTGTTAGGATACCTCTTGCTTGTTTAGATATATATGCACCTCTGAGAGACAAGTCTCTCTCTCAAAATAAAAATAAATAAATAAATAAATAAGAGTTTTAGAAAGAGAATCTGCTAGAGCAAAAAACTTGAGAGAAGAAGAGAAGAGAAAAGAGAAAAGAAAGAAGAAAGAATAGAAAAAGGGGTAGAAGAAAAGAGGAAGATAGAAGCTTGAATTCTTGACTTAGAAACCACTTTTAATTGGCTCAAAGGTAAAATTTTTATCCATATTTCACGCAGCAATTCTCATGGTTAGTAGAACTCATGTTTAAAATAGGTTTGAAATGAGAAAAAATAAAATAAAATAAAAGAGGCTAGGTTGAAGGAGTGAATTGGTGGGAAATCATAATATTGAAAGAAAAAAAATCTGAATTTTTATGAAAGAACTTGAAATTCAAGAGTTTCATATAATTTTGAAGTGCTTTATATTGATAAATTTCATGCAATTAGGTTTTGTAATGGTAGAAATTGGTTTTGAAATGAGTTGAAGTTTGTAGGAAAAGCAGGTGGCTGCCCTTGCAATATTTGTGGGATGCAATTTTTGATTTATTTTTTCAGAGATGACTTGATAATAATATTGTTGGATGCAAATAAGGTACTGTATATCAATACTTCTAAATGTCATAGTACGTTGAAGGGCAATCTTATCATGAATTTAAGATACATCAAATTGCTGTCATGTAATTGAATCCACTCGACTTATATTAAAAAATAAGGTATGGTATCTTTCATTTATATGGCCCACTTTGCAATCTGGTTTAGCTTTATGTCACAAATATCTTCTTCTTTTTTTTTCAATACATATTACAAAACAAAGTACAGGTGGTTTAAAGTAAATTTATAACCACATTCTGTAAAAACTTGTCTAACAGGAACTCATGGCTTGTGTTATACCAATGACTGGATAAACCTACAACGTAATCATTAAGTGTGGCAAGCAGGAAATAGGAAACAATGAAAAGTGATTGCAAGAGCAATTTTAGGATCATTTTGTTAAGACAAAATTTTGCATAACTTACGAGCACATGCACCAACTATAGAGTTCATATAATCTTCTTTCCTTCTAAAAACCCTTCCCGATGTTTCCATATAACGCATATTTGGCTGGCTATGGATGGAATTGATATCTGTCTGAAGAAGGTAAAACAAAAATTTACATCAACATGGTTTTAGATCTAGAAAGACTGGTGGCATGGATTCCGAAAAAAATAGTAGATAATGTATTAATCTATGGACCTCAATGAAAGGACGGTGGGGATCTGGAAAGTAGCATGCAAGAACAGCAACAGCTGCTTCTCTGTATGCCAATCTCAGTTTTAATTCCTCTGGGATTTCTGTACTATCTTCTTGACCTGTTTCAAATGTGCCCTTTTGCTGCAATTCAGATAACAATGATATGAGAATGCATTAAGTACATATCATGCACATTTATGTGAAAAGGTTTGATCTTGCTCAGATTTCTAGCCTACCCTCTTCAAAGCCTCAAGAAGTTCTTCTCTTCCTATGTAGTCTAAATCCTTCCTGGCAGTCAAAATTCCAGCTTCATTCCTGTAATTCAGATAAGAAAATATTAGATCTCTCCATGGATTGAAAATGTTAGATCTCTCCATGTATTGACTAGAATGGACACATGGGTTACAGTATATTCTGCAATTCGGCTCCAGTGAAATCTTCTGTAAGCTCTGCAATTTCTCGCAGTAATGTCTCTTTCTCCTCCTCTGAACGAAAAAACTTATTTCTAGCATGAACCTATAGTGCAAAGTTTGCAAACAAAGTTGGAATCATGATACCAAAACAAAAATTTCCTGAACCAGAAAACTATTGCAGAAAGCAAAATAAGGGAACTATACCTGTAATATGGCCAATCTACCATCCTTCGAAGGCAAACCAACCCTTATAATCTTGTCAAAACGTCCTTTCCTCAACAGGGCAGGATCAAGAATATCCAATCTATTTGTTGCACCAATAACTAGCACCTGAGAAGCAAAGCAGTTAATCTCTTTTCTTTTTTTTAATTCATTTGATTATTGCTATAGGAGATTCATATGGGAATACCTGTGAGGTTGACACTCTGAATCCATCCATTTCGGTTAGTATCTGAAGCAGGCCTTGTTCCCTCTCTGCACCACCCTATGAGAACCAGATACATTCATAAGGATTTTAGGCAGTCAGTTGGAACTATCAAGTGCATATGGATTGGACTAAATAATAAAAATGTGAAATACTAGTGACGTAGTTTGGTTGGAGGCTCCAACAACTACAATCAAAGATGAACCCAAATAACACTTGGATCAAGGCCAAAATATGAAAGAATCAGATTTTAAGACTGGATTCTGCAAAATCCAGCAAACAGGCTCAAATCTCACGAACTATGGGGCATAAAACAAAGTCCTAGGAAGTAGCAAGGCAATGCTAAAACAAAATACCAAAATCTGATATTTCAATTTCTCAAAAACCTCCCTAAAACAAAGATTACAGCCCTACATATAATAGCTAAGGAGGTTACTTCATGATGAAGCACCTAGGAATAGAAAAACTACAAAATAAAAATACGACTGTGAGTGGCAATACTTCACATCTTCCTACCAGGTGCAATGCATGTTGAATCAAACTAGTAACAGAAAAAAGAACAAACCATTAAAACAAGCCTCTCAGAAACTTCCACCCATTACAAGCCGACTTTTTAAATATTAAAATGACTAATGAAGCAGAATAAGTTTTAAACTGACTGCAAGACAGGTTACATCCTAACAAGAGATAACTACTGTGGAGCACGTTCAAGAAGATATGTCCGTGCATATATATAGTCTGCAAATGGCATGAAAGATGAAGCCTATTATCATACCCCACCAATATCAGGTCCACCTCGTTTGCTACCAATAGCATCTATCTCATCAATGAAAATGATAGAAGGTGCAAATGATCTGGCACTAGCAAAGAGGTCCTTCACACGAGATGCAGCCACACCAACAAACATCTGCAATAACAAACTTTTAGGTAAGCGAAATGGGTATGCGCTAAAAATGTGTAAATATAGTAATAGTATGAAAAAAGTTAATACCAACATAATGTTTGAGAAACCGTTTGAACAAACTATTTCAAATGATCAATAAGGAATAGATATTACTGTAAGTTTTCTGAAGAATCAGTATATTCAATTGTTTCATAATACAAAGAATACATTTGATTATATAGTAATCCTAATCCTAAGACTAAAAAGAAAATGAAACACTGCCACATAAGAAAAAGAAACACTACCATATATATACACAATATACACTAGCATATATATAAACCTAACCTAATACTAACATTGCCATATATATACACAATATATACTACTATATATATAAACCTAACCTAATATTCTCACACCCCCACTCAAACTCAAGGTGTTTTAGCAGAAAACAAGTAGAGTTTGCCAAGAAGAAACAGAAACCGAGCAATGGTGTGAGTCTTGATAAAAAAGTCAGCAAGTTGCAAAGCTGAAGAGATGAAAGGAAGCGAGATAGAGTCAGATTGCAGATGCTGACAGACAAAGTGATAATCAATCTCAATGTGCTTTGTTTGCTCATGGAAGACAGTGTTATGGGCAATTTGAATAGCACTACGGTTATTACAATAAAGAGAGGTCAAAGCACTACAGTTATCACAATCACGAGAGGTCGGAGAAGATTGAGGGACGCCGAAGTCAGAGAGAAGACAACGAAGCCAAACCTTAGTTGTAGAATCGTGCAACCAGGTGACGAATCTTCGTAAGAAACGCGATTCCCCGTTTCTTAGAAAAAAACGTGTAAGAATCGCGTTTCTGTAGAGAGAGAAACGCGATCCTGTCCAAGATGGGATTGTTGGTGGAAATAAAACAACTCAGAAACCCAGATAGAGAGAAGCCCTAACCCATTGAAGACAGAGAAAGAGAAAGAGAAAGGGAAAGGGGAAAAACCTATTGAAGCCCTAATCGAGACTAGATTAAGGTATGTTCTTCCAATTTGTGTGTTCGACTATCTCTCTCCCTATGTTCACCGTCGAAGTCGAACCTGTTTATCTTCTTTGACTCTCTCTCTCCCTCTATTCGATGCTCTTCGTCGTCGTCTCCTTCGTCCTTCGTATCTCCCTCTCTCTGAGTTCATCTTCATCTTTGTCTCCTCTCTCTCTCTCTCTCTCTGTTCGTCTCTTTTGTTCCTCTCCTCTATTCGACTCCTCTTTCTTCCCTCTTCGTTGCTGTCTCTCTCTCCCTCTTTTATTCTTTATTTTATTTTTTTTTTACCTTTTTTTGTTTTTAGTAATAAAAAAACCATTTTACATCTTTTATTTATTTTTTTATATTTTTAATATTCTCAATATCCTAAACATTAACACATAGAATAAAAAAATTATAAAATAAAATCATATATAATAAAAAAATTATAAAATAAAATATCTAATTTTTCTTTTTGTTTATTTTAACATAATTTATTATTCCTTATTTATTATAATTATTTATTTATAATATATATCAATTAAAAATAAAAAATAAATTAACAATAATACATTATTTAAAAAATATAATAAATAAATAAAATATTTAATGTGTATTAAAATATAAATATTTATAAAAAAACTCCTAATGTGTATTAAAATATATATATATATATATTACCGCTCCTCGAGGCGCTCCCAACCTAAGAAACTTCTATCGGCTCACGCTTTCTCGCTCCCGCTCCCGCCCCCGCCCCCGCTTCCGCTTCGTGCAACTAAGAGCCAGACAACTTTAGCAGTAGCATGAGCTATAACACAGTACTCAGCTTCGGCAGTAGAATGAGCAACAATAGTTTGTTTCTTGCTTTTTCAAGAGATCAAGGAATTGTCAAGAAACATAGAGAAATCAAAAGTGGACTTACGATCTGTAAGATCACCAACCCAATCAGCATTAGCATAGGCTACTAAAGTCAAGGAAGAAGTAGAGGACAATAGTAAGTCCTGAAATATAGTACTCCAAAGATAACGAAAAATCTGAACCAAAGCAGCCCAACGTGTAAAACAATGAGCAGAAACGAACTGACTAACCACATGAACAACATAGGCAAAATCAGGGCAAGTAACCGTCAGATAAACTAAGCAATCCACAAACTCTCAATATAAAGTAGGATCAGGCAAAGGAACACCATCAGTAGTGTTAAGTTTCACATTAAGTTCAATGGGGTTATCAACAAACTTAGTGTCAGTAAGACCAGCGCGGTGAATAACTTCATTAGCATACTTGGCCTGAGACAGAAAGTAACCCTTGGGAGAATAAGCCACCTCAATACCAAGAAAGTACCGCAATGAGCCCAAATCCTTTGTTTCGAAGGTGCGGAAGAAATGCTGCTTGACCTCAGAGATAGCAGAACAATCAGAGCCAGTAATAATCATATCATCCACATATAGTAATTAGGCTACAAAACTAGCAGAGGTGTGGAGGAGAAACAAAGCAGAGTCCTGGCAGAAGGATGAAAACCAAGCTCAGTAACATCAGTCTAAAAGTGATTATACCAAGCATGAGGAGATTGCTTCAGACCATATAGAGTACGCCGAAGATGACAAACCTGTCTAGAGAAATGGTGAAGCCAGGGAGTGGACACATGTAAACCTCCTTAGCGAGATGACCATTAAGAAAACCATTCTTAACATCCATCTGATAAAGAGACCAATGTCGAACAGCAGCGACAGATATCAAAGTACGGAAAGTCGTCATCTTGGCAACAGGAGCAAAGGTCTCTTCATAATCAATACCATACTCCTGTGAAAAACCCTTGGCAACTAGGCAAACCTTGTAGCGCTCAAGAGAACCATCAAGATGAGTCTTAACTTTGTAGACCCATTTGCAACCAACCAGATTCTTACTAGCAAGCAAAGGAACCAACTCCCAAATACTAGTTTTTTGCAAAGCAGACAACTCATCCTCCATAGCTTGAATCCAATGAGAATCCTAACAGGCCTCTTTGTAAGACTGAAGTTCTAAAAAAGAGTACATAGCAGACAAAAATGTACAGTACGAAGGAGAAAAACATGTTTTAGCAAAACCAAGTTTGACTACTTGTTTACGAATGCGAAGGGGATACTTATGGTTAGCAAGAACAGAGTCGTCAGAAGTAGGAGGATCAACAGTAGGGGCAGAGACAACTGATGGAGTGAGAGTCTTACGATGAGAATAAACTAACACTGGAGGAGCAGGAGCAGGAGCAGGAGCAGGAGCAGGAGCAGGCAGGGAAAGAGAAAGAGAGGAGGGAACAGACTCATGGAGATCAGTAGAGAAGGACTCAGTACAAGGAGAAGAGGGAATAAGCTCATGGGGAACAGCAAAGATGTACTCATCAAAAGGGATCTCAAAAGGAAATTGATCGATATGAACCAAATCTTCTTTGGAAACTAGGGTTGTGAGAGGAGGAAGCTGAAAGTAAGGTAGACGTTCGAGAAAGGCAACATGGCAGGAGACATAAAGGCGACGGGAAACAAGGTCATAACAACGATAACCTTTCTGAGTTAGACTGTAACCCAAAAAGACACATAGGACAAACCGGGCACTAAGTTTGGTCCTATCTTTATGGGGTAAAAGGACAAAACAAACAAACCCATATACACAAAGGAGGGAGTAATAAGAAGTTGAGAAAACAGAGCCTCATAAGGAGACCGACCAAAAAGAAGGGGGTAGGCATACAATTGAGAAGAAAAACAGCAGTAAAAACTAACTCGCCCCAAAACGAAGCCGGAATGAAAGCAGAGAGAAAGAGAGACCTAGCTGTCTCAAGAAGATAACGGTGTTTACGCTCAGCTCGACCATTTTGGGCAGTTGTATCAGTACAGGAAGTTTGGTTAATGGTACCTAAATTAGCCAAATATTCACCGAACTTAGTTTTAAAGTATTCCCCACCCAAGTCAGACAACAATTTAATAGTAAACCCAAACTGCGTAGTAACCACAGACTGAAAAGTACGGTATATCTGGTAGAAGTCAGACTTATGAGTCATAAGATAAACCCAAGTGTAACCGGTGCAATCATCAACAAATGAAACATAGTATGCACAACCCCCTTTAGTGAAAACAGGAAAAGGGCCCCAAACATCAGTATGAACTAAAGAAAACGGTGTATCAAATATAGCAGTACTTTTACGAAAAGGTACGACTATCATTTTGGCAAGTTTACACCCCCGACACTCAGTAAGTTCACTAGGAGAAACTTTACCCAATATACCTGACTAAGCTAAAGACCGTAAGCGGTCAGCAAACAAATGCTCTAATCTAAAATGCCACAAGTAGAAAGGACTGGACAAAGAATTTAATTGAAAAGATGAAAAGGCAGTCAGAGAAGTTGTCATAGGCAAACGCAAGCACTCCACCACATAGAAGTCTCCAACTCTACAGCAAGTCCAAATCTACTACTTGGACATCCAATCCTACACAGAGCAAATAGAAAAAGAAAAGATAACATCAAAACTGGAGGCATCAAGCTGACTGATAAATAATAAACTGACAGATAACTAAGAAACATAAATGACAGATGGAATAGAGACAACAGACATAGCAGACGGTAGGACAGACCCAACAGATATAACAAACATACTAAACCCATTAGTAGCATTAACAGTAATAGGAAAGGGAGGGGGAATATAATTTTGAAGTAAGGAGAGATAAGGAGTCATATGATGAGAAGCACCAGACTCAAAAATCTAAACAGGCGAAGAGATACCTCAAGAATCAGAGCAGATGCAGTGGAACTAACGGAAGGACAAAAAGTACTCAAAGGAGGAGCTCAGAACTGGGTTTGAGACTGCTGAGAAGACGTAGCAGGCAGACGTCCCTTCTTGGGACAGTGATACTTCCAATGGCCTTTCTGATGACAGAAAGCACACTCATCAGAAGCTAAAGACATCGTAATAACCAGAAATTTAAGCTGTTCAAGTAGAGTAAGGCCCTGTTTGTTAGAGATTATTTTCAGCTTTCAGCTTAATTTAAGCTGTTTTGATATGTTTGGTTTAGCTTATGCTTATAGCTTATAGCTTTGTGGAAGTCAGAAATCAGCTTATTCTTTGAGTGGGGCAGGAGATGCTTTGAGAATAAGCTGGAAATCAGCTTAAGCTGAAAATTATAAGCTATAAGCTGTTTAGGCATAAGCTATAAGCAGTTTCCCACAGCTCTACCAAACAGGGCCTAAATCCAAAATAGAACCGAAAGACCCAAACCAAGGGTCAAAGAGTAAAAACCAAAATTTTAAGGGGTTCAAGTATAATAAACTCAAAATAGACCAAAAACAGCCAAACTAAAGATCCAATGACCCGATAAACCAAGTGCCTCGATGAACCAACTTCACAACCAATCTTTAAGAGCAGACTTGCAAAGAGAATGAAGGAGAACGAACCAGAGAACCAAAAGTCGAAGCAGAGAGAGACAAGGCAGCTTGATGTCACCAAACCTCGCGAGTTGAGAGATGACGACGACTCAACTTCACAAGTCCAGCGACAACCTGATGTCACGATTTTGAAACCAGAGAGATCGCGACTCAGGAGATCACGAACAACCAGCTAGTGTTTTTTGCAAATGGGTCGCGAGGCAAAGGAGAAAATGAATCAGTAACCAAATACGATGAATGAGAAGCCCACGAACAGAGGAGACGAAGCAACTAGATGGGTCTCTCGAACCAACTGAATCCGACGACCCAACTAGATGGGTCGAACGAATGAACTTAGATGAATCAAGCAACTCAATGAGTCACGATGAACAGAAGCGACGAATAGATGGAATGAACCAATAGGTTGAATCCCGACGATCCAATGATGGGTAATCTTGAGCGAACCAAAGATCAGAACCAAAGAAGCTCTGATACCATGTAAGTTTATGAAGAATCTGTATATTCAATTGTGTCATAATACAAAGAATACATCTGATTATATAGTAATCCTAACTCTAAGACTAAAAAGGAAAAGGAAACACTGCCATATAGGAAAGAAAATACTGCCATATATATACATAATATACACTACCATATATATAAACCTACCCTAATATTAACACTACCATATAGGAAAAGGAAACACTGCCATATATATACACAATATACACTACAATGTATATAAACCTAACCTAATATTCTCACAATTAGTTATTAAATTTTAAAACCTAAATAGAGAGTTGAGACAATATGAAAACCATATTACATAATTACTGAAAATGAGAAAAAAATTGAGGGGAAATTAGATTGGAGCATATAATAATGTACTGAAGTGTTATATCTTTTGTTATATGTATGAATTGATGATGCATGCATATCTTTAATTCAACGAATCTTAATTTTACAATTTTAAGAATTATACATTGTTAGTGTTCTATTCTTACAAGATATTTGGTTTTTCTACAACTACATTTATTTTCTACCTACTTTTAAATATGTTAAAATATCTTACAATACATAATACGATATGATATGCAATTCAAAATACACTGTAATGCATCATACTAATATTTTGTCTTGTGTCGTTACCTAGTCAAAATTTAAACTCACAGACAACAAGACTATTTTAAGTTTCTAGGCAAAATTGTTTTTGAAATGCTTGGTACAAATTGCCAAAGGAACTTAAACAGGCTATGAGCATGTTGCCACACTAGCAAGTTGAGTCCAAAAGAACAGGCTCTACTAGGAGAAGCTCAAGCCAAGCTTAAAGGTACATGTTTCAGTCTAGCCAACCTTTGACAGCCCAATAGGCTCAACTTTGTTCATTTGCAGCCCTAAATATCCATGCTAAACAGCAACTACACATCATAGACACTAATTTAACCAAGAAACAATTATCAGATGAGGACAACAAAGCGGGTGGCTAGATCTCTAAGTATTTTCATAGGTATCAACATCATGCCATAAATGCGAAGAGAAATAGTTTGGCAAAAGCTTACCATGGAAATTAATTGCCTACAGTTCATGGCTTCTACAAAGAAACATAGATATGCAACATCTTAAGCATGGCCATGATCTATAGCATGAAAGACTGGTCCTTTTTAATATTATATATATATATAGAGAGAGAGAGAGAGAGAGAAGAGAGAAAGAGAACAAATAAACAAATAGCATTAAAACATCTCATCTGACTCTGAAGTAATTTTCAATCAATTTTTCTGAATGAACTCCTTACTATTTTCAGTTTACATACTGAGAGAATCAGAAATTTCGCAAGATCAAAATTAGTCCATTGTGCTTTATGAAGAACTTTTGCATGTCAAACTTACCATTCTTATTGTGCATAACCCTCAACATATAGGCGATAATTTTGTAGAATTTCATAATATAAATATTTCCTTGTTTTACTGCTGTTTGTAATGATGTCTGACTCCATTCTAAAAGATGGAGCTCTAACTTGAATGCTTTTTCATGCTGTGGCAAATAAATAAAAATAATCACCACCAATGGGATATCCAAATGCAGCCTTAGCAATTGACAGCAACACCCAGATACCATTTTCTTCTGAAGTAACAATTTCTTAACAGTCTCCTGTTCTCATAATTATATCAGTTTGTATTGGAGTTGCCATAAGAAAATGGGTCTCACCTCTACAAAATCAGTACCATTAGCTGCCAAAAAAGGAAGTCCAGCTTCACCAGCAATTGCTCTCGCCAGAAGTGTTTTACCAGTACCAGGAGGCCCATGAAGGAGCACACCCTTGGGGCAATAGATGCCTTTATTCTGAAACTCTTCCTCATTCTTTAGTATTCGAACAATCTCTTGCAATTCCCTCTTTATATATTCCTGCCCAGCAAAATCATCGAATGTAACACCAGTACTTTCTTCCGCAGATATAAATTTTGCCCTAGATGAATGGAAGATGGAAAAATTAGATTCAAGTACTTTGTTAGTAAAAAGAACCCTCCTACTAAGTTCATAACAGTGCTATCAACTGTTGACTTAAAAAAGAATTAAAATAAAATACAATAAAATAAAAAAAGAATGATAAAGAGAAGAAAGAATAGAGGAATTAGCGAGCAAAGAGACGATGACATATATAAAAAAAAATAAAAAAATAAAAAAAGGAGAGAATAATAATATTAGGGTTCTCTCCCTTAATCCCTTATATTTGTACTTAATGGATGATTACAAGACTACCTTTCTAGCTAATATAACCAACGCTCCACCTGAAGTTGGGGCAAAGATATTGTGAACACCCAACTTGCCAATGCCAAGAAGAGAGTAAAAAGGAATACCCTTTAGTCAAAATATTTGCTAGTGGATCACCAGTTTTGACAAACGGAGTACAAATCAAGCCATCATTCAGCTTTTCTTTGAAGAAGTATCTATCAACTTCCACATGTTTGGTTCTATCATGTTGAACTGGATTGTTGGCAATATTATTATTGATAGCAGCTTTATTGTCAAAGTAGAGCTACATAGGACCTTTATGATCAAAACCTAATTCCCTCAAAAGTAATTTCAACCATAGAAATTCACATATTTCATGAGCCATAGCTCTAAATTCTGCCTTCGCACTTGACCTGGCAACCACAAATTGCTTCTTGCAATACCATGTCACAAGATTACCCTCTACAAAGGTGCAGTACCCTGAAGTAGATCTCCTATCTGTAACAGGTAGGCTTCTATCTACAAGCCATTATGTTCAGAAAACAATATTCCCCTACCAGGTGCTGACTTTAAATACATCAGTATATGAACCTCACGAGTTGAGTGAATAAACTAACCACACTAACTACACAAGCTAAGTCAGGGCGAGTGTGTGAAAGGTAAATAAGTCTACCCACAAGTCTATGATAATGACCCCTATCAACTAGAGTATCACTTTCACAACCCAATTTATGATTTTGTTCAATGGGAGTGTCAACTGGTTTACATCCCAATTTCCTAAAGAAGATCAAGTATATACTTGCGTTGAGAAATGAAAACACCGTGTCTAGATTGAGCAACTCCAATACCCAAGAAGTACTTGAAATCCCCCAAATCCTTTATTTCAAATTCCTTGGCCAAGGAATTTTTCAATTTTGTCCTCAACTTCATGCCTGGTCAATACAATATCATCAACATACACTATCAACATAGTTATCTTATTGAATGAGGAATGTTTGACAAACAAAGTGATCAATTTGACATTGATGCTACCTAAATCTAAACATAACTTTGGTGAATCTCTCAAACCAGGCTCTCAATCATTATCTCAAACCATATAGTAACTTCTTTAGCTTGAAAACCTTTCCACTATTATTGGGAAGTGGGAATCTAAGAGGAATATCCATATATACCTCCTCTTCCAAGTCACCATGAAGAAACGATTTTTTTACATCAAGCTACTAAAGAGGCCCCAAATTAGCTGCCAATGAGAGAATGACTCTAATGGAATTCATCTTAGAACTGGAGCAAAAATCTCCTGATAATCAATTCCATAATTCTCAGCAAATCCCTTGGCTACCAACCTAGCCTTATATCTCTCAACAGAAACATATGCTTTATGTTTCACCGTGAACACCCACTTACATCCAATTGGTTTTTTTCCTTCAAGTAATTTTACCGACTCCCAAGTATCATTCTTCTATAGAGCATGCATATCTTTGCACATTGCCTTTTTCCACTTGGGATCCTTAAGTGCTTCCTTGAAATTCTGTGGAATAGACATAAAAGATAGTTGGGATGCAAAAGCACGATAAGAGGATGAGAGATGATACGAGGAAACAAAATTAGAAATATGATAATTAAGTACATGATCTCACACCTTTACGAAGAGCAATAGGAATATGAAGATCAGAGTAAGAATTAGGATCAAGATTGGAATCACAGAGTTCACAAATAGAAACAAAACTAGGATTACTTGAGTTAGCAGAATCTGATTAGCAAGTGAGTGGAAAAGAGGCAATCTTATTCTTCTATCTTCTCGAATAGACTTTCAACTCCTCATGATCATGTCCAAGTTCTTTTTCCATAGATGTCTCCTACTCTGGTTCCTTAGAACCTTGATCCAATGGATCTACAAGCACATATGGTAACACAGGCAAAGACAGATCTTCATGCAATTGCTCCCCATGAAGAGAAGTCACAAGAGGGTAATTCGACATAGTCTCATAAAAAGTGACATTTATGGAGACAAACCGCTTGCTCAAAGAAGGATGATAACGCTAGTAACCCTTTTGAGTGGGAGAATAACCAATAAATATGCATTTGATCGCACTTGGATCAAGCTTACTCCGGAGATGCTGAGGGACATAGACATAACAAACACAATCAAATACACAAGTACAAACTAAGATTTGAGTGGAAAAAGTGGAGACGGAGAAAGGCTACAGAACCTCAACAGGCAATTTGAACCTAAGGACCCTCGAAGGCATGTGATTAATGAGATAAGCAACTGTTAGAACAACATCAGCCTAATGAACCTAGGGAACATTCATAGAAAACCGTAATAGGACCCCCGACATCGGTATGAATAATACTAAAAGGAGAAGAGCTTCTATTATTATTAAGAGGAAAAGACACTCGATCGTGTTTAGTAAGTTCACAAGGTTCACAAAAAAATTTAGAAATGTCTTAACTGAGATAATAAAAGGGAAAAAGTTTTTGTAACAACAGAAATGAAGGACGTCCTAATCTCCTATGTAGAAACCAACGCTTCTCCTTAGAAGTAGGATGTCTCAGACTGGTGAGCCTACTTAACTTGATCTCCATCTATCCACTAAGAATCCAAAAAGTAAAGGCCCTCCCCTCTCCTCACCACTACCAATCATCCACCTCGTGATAAGATAGTGGAAAACACAATGAGTGGAAAAGATCACACAACAATTTAGTTGTTTGGTTAGACTACATACAGAGAAAAGACGAAAGATTAGGAACATGCAAAACAAAATAGAGAGGCATGGATGGA
Source organism: Camellia granthamiana (assembly GCA_036172215.1). Classification (NCBI taxonomy): domain Eukaryota; kingdom Viridiplantae; phylum Streptophyta; class Magnoliopsida; order Ericales; family Theaceae; genus Camellia; species Camellia granthamiana. Next base: position 83,545,194 of record CM069903.1, read on the forward strand.
GTAACAAAATTTGAACATTTGACAGACACATAGGGGAGAGAACCATCAACAATTTTAACTTGTCCTAAATATGTAGTATATGAAGAGAAAATTGGATAAACCAATCCTATGTTACCTGGAATGTGGATCGTTTCAGTATGTGGAACGGGAACGGGAACGGGAACGTGGTACGCGGTATGTCACATGTTCTAAAATATAGTACGATAGGTGTAAACTTGTACATATTATACTTAAGAATTTAAGGTAAATTTTTTTTTAAACTATTAAACATCCAATAAAATGTAATATTTTCTATGAACATTATGACCCATTTTTAAATTTTTTGTCAAAACTTAACTCACCTTATATTTTAGTTTGTTAAATTTGAATTTTTTCCTCTTAAGGTAACATTTAAGGACATATACTGAAAAAAAAACTTTTGGGATCGCTTTGGAATACTAAATTTACTGTTTTGGAACGAAAGTATATTATATTTCAGAATGTGCGTACCAATACGTAATTCGCTAGGGTATTAGCTTTTTCTAATAACATAGAACTAGTCGTATGATCATAGGCCCCAGAATCAATGATCCGGAGAAGGGAAGAATGCTAACAAGAAGCACTCAAGGTAGTAGAAGCATTACATTAATGGGCAAAAGAAAATGTGAAGGATGAGGCACCCATCTATAACATAAGGCGACGAAAGGTTTCCACTTCTTCCTTGGTAAGATCCACAGATTCAGATGAGGAACCACCAGCAACAGGAACAGATGAGACAAGCTCGGTAGCAGTAGGTTGATAAACAATGGTACGATGAGCACAAGATCCACCTCTGCCACTAGTGTGACCTCCTCTATTTCCTTATTGAGGACGGCCATGAAGTTTCCAATAGTGCTATCTACCAGACCTCACAAAGTTGCAAAATCACAAAATATCTTATCCTTGTAATATGAAGAATCACTAGGCCAACCTTTTTCCAATTTTTTAACACCGAACCTAGAGTCTCTAGGAATAGTAGAAAAAAGAGTTGAACACTGAAAGGGCTGGGGATGTAGCATAACCTCACACCTACTCTCCTCATATTGAACATAAGCAAAGACCTCTTGAAGGGACAAAATCGGTTCATTACCCAATAATTGAATTTGAATTTGATCATATTCTGGCTATGAAGCACGAGTGCCAATACAAGTACTAGTTGTTAGAATAGGAAATAATATTTAATATTTGTGGTATTTTATTTCATTCTTATTTGGTGTAATGAACTGACCTATAAATTATGCCTTATGGCACTCTTGTAATTACTCATTATTATCAATATAAAAGGGGATGAGGTCTAACTCAATCCCTATCTCTTTCTCTTCTCTAAATATACATGGTATGAAAGCCATGCCCTAGCTCCCTAGCCCAGCCGACACTACTGCTCGTATTTGCCTCCCCAGCACCCGAAACAATCTTGTAACTCACCTAGACCAATCGACAGCCTCTCTACATCACCCCACCAAAGCCGACAGCCTTCCTACACCGCTCCACCAGCGCCGACAGCCCTACTACACCACAGCACCAGCACCGACAGCCTCTCTTCACCTCCTCACCAGCGTCGCTAACCTTCTTCTCTTCTTCCCTTTCCCTCGGCAGGCTCCTCCAGGCCCTGTCAAGGGTCTTCCTCACGACGCCCAGCCTCCTTGCTGGTTAGGTGTCATTCGACTACCTCTTTAAGCGTCGTTGGTGGTTGTTGGGCATGACATAAGGGTTATTCAGTGTCGTCTTTGGTTCTGGTCTATTCTTGTCCTTGTTATACTTATGTATTACGTGTAAACCCAGAAGAAAAAAAAAAAAAAAAAAAAGAGTAAAATTATGCATTTTTAATTATTTAATATTCTTCATGGTCATTGTGCTTGTATTTCTCTATCATCTTCCGGGTTTGTGATTGGTCCTAGTTTTTTGTTGTGGGTTGGGTAGTAGCGTCTTCATGGCAGATTCCACCAATGTGTCCACTACTTCTCAGATACCTAGGAGTGAGAGTTGCATTATACCTACTACTATGACTAATAACCCCAACCCTAGCCTTAAAATCACCACATCTCTATTCAATGGTCAGAACTATCTAGCATGGTCGCAGAGTTTGACTATTTTTCTGAAGAGCAGAGGGAAGATGGGGTATATCAATGGCAGGATACAGGAACCCAGCACTATGGACCCGATCACCAACTCCCTCATCATGGGTTGGTTGATCCACTCTATGGTCCCTGAGATTGGAGAGGGCCACTTGTCTATGGACACTGCCCAGGATATCTGGGAGGCAGTCGCTACTACTTACTCCCGAAAGGGGAACTTCTCTCAGGCTTTTGAGCTACGTCGCTTCATTGAAAGGTCCGTACAAGGTGAGATGACTATCCTTCAGTATTTTACCTTCCTTAGCAATGGGTGGAAGCGACTTGATCACCTGCAAGATTACAAACCTGTCTGTCCCACTGATTCTGTTGGTTACCTGAAGTTTGTGGCACAAGAGCGAGTCTTTAAGTTCTTGGAAGGCCTAAATGTGAAGTATGATCTAGTTCGGAGCAGAGTACTTGGCATGGATGTGCTTCCTTCTCTTCAGGAAGCCTTTGCTTTTGTGCAAAATGAGGAGAGTCGCCGCTTTGCGATGCTTCCTTCTGCTACTACTGATCGCTCGGCCTTGGTTTTTACACCTCCTCGTGATGGCGACCGTGTGATTCGTGGTTCTCGTCCTTCCTCTGAGAAGGATAATCTTTACTGTGACTACTGTCGTCGACCTCGCCACACACGAGAGACTTGTTGGAAGTTGCATGGCACCCCCTCTGGTGGCCAAGAAGACCATCCTGGTACTCGAGGGGATCGGTCTGGTCAGGCTAGAGGCTGAAGGACCAATGCACAGGCACATCTTTCAGACACTGTTGAGCCATCATCTTCATCTCCGATTGTCTCCCCTACTGCTGATGTTTCAGGGTTATCTGCCTCGGATTTTGAGATTGCTCTTTGCCACTTGCTAGATCGCTGAGTCTCCACTTCTGTTTTCGGTGCACTCTCTTCTTCCTTTGCCAATTTAGGTAACTTGGCTTCCTCCCCACATGCATTGCTCTCTCATATGATTGTCCCATGGATTATTGATTCTGGTGCTTCCAACCATATGTCTGGCTCTTCTAATTTATTTTCAGAATATAACCCCTACTCGGGTCAAGAAAAAGTGCGTATTGCAGATGATACCATTTCGTCTGTGTCAAGGAAAGGTTTAATTCATGCCACCTCTTCCCTTCCTTTGTCTTCTGTCCTCCATGTTCCCAATTTCAGTGTTAATCTTTTATCTTTAAGTCATATTACTCGTGACTTAAATTGTAGCGTGACATTTTTTTCCTGATCATTGTCTTTTTCAGAACCTTATCACGAGGAAGAGAATTGGCAGTGGTAGAGAGAAACATGGGCTCTACATTCTGGATCAGCCCGACAAGCTGGCTCATTCATCTATTCAGTTACCATCCACCAAGGAAGACATTTGGCTGTGGCACCGTCGCTTAGGACATCCCTCTTTTTTATTACTTAAGCATTTATTTCCCTTCGTTTTTTAGCAAAATAATGTGCCAAATTTTCATTGGGAGTCTTGTCAACTTGGAAAACAACACAGAGCCTCTTTTGCTCCTTCTCTTAATAAAAGTTTAGTTATGTTTTCTTTGATTCATTCTGATGTAGGGGGACCTCCCCGTTTTGTGTCTTTAACCGATCACAAATGGTTTGTTACCTTCATAGATGATTGTTCCAGAGCCACTTGGGTCTATTTGATGAAAGATAAAAGTGAAGTATTTTCTGTGTTTCAAGACTTCCATAAAATGGTTTGTACTCAGTTTGGGGCGGTTGTCAAAATTCTACGTTCTGATAATGGGGGGGAATATATTGACTCTGGTCTTGCCATGTACTTCTCCACTCATGGCATTATTCACCAAACTTCTTGCACTAATACCCCTCAACTAAATGATGTTGCCGAACACAAAAATCGCCATCTTCTTGATATTGCCCATTGTCTATCCTTTGAGATGAGGGTTCCTTGATCCTATTGGGGGGTAGCGGTTCTCACTACCACTTATTTGATTAATCGTCTTCCTACCCAAGTTCTTCAAAAACAAACACCTTTCCAAGTTCTGTTCGGGTCTACCTCTTCTGGGTTCTCTTTTTCTCCTAAGACTTTTGGTTGTGTTTGCTTTGTCCATAATCATTCACCCACTCGTGGTAAATTAGATCCCCGGTCTCTTAAGTGTGTCTTCTTGGGTTATTCTGCCACCAAAAAGGGTTATAAATGTTATCATCCTCCCACTCGCAAATGGTTTGTCTCCATTGATGTCACTTTCTTTAAGTCTCAGTCTTATTTTCTGCCATCCCCAGTATCACAGTCCTCCCTTCAGGGGGAGCCTTGGTGTGGAGAGATTCCTGTTCCACTTCCGCCTGGGGTTGCACTCATAGAGGATGATAAGCCAACAATTGTTGAGGAAACGGATGCAGGCAAAGTTTATATCAGGGACAAGGACAGACAGACAGCCAGCAAGTCACTTGGATGCAAGAGCCTACTTTCCATCCTCTACTGCCAGCTTCTTCTCCGGGTGAGTGTCCAGAGTCAACCCCCTCTCCTGAGAGTCTTGGTAATTCTGATTCTAGTGCTTCTATTCCTGATTTTTATGATCTCGATGTTCCCATCGCTAATAGGAAGGGGGTTAGGTCATATACTCAGCATCCTATTATTAATCATGTCTCTTGTGCTAATCTGTCTTTGTCATATAGAGCTTTTCTGTCTAAAGTGTCTTCTGTGAGTCTACCTACCAGTTTTCAGGATGCTCTCTCTATTCCTGAATGGAAGCATGCCATGATTAAAGAGATGAGAGCTCTCAGCAAAAGTGGCACTTCGGAGTTAGTGGAGTTACCTAGAAGCAAACATCTAGTTGGGTGTAAGTGGGTGTACACGGTAAGGTAAAACATAAAGCAAATGATTCCATAGAACGGTACAAAGCAAGATTAGTTGCTAAGGGCTTCACTCAGACTTATGGGATAGATTACCATGAGACATTTGCACCAGTTGCTAAGATGAACTCTGTGAGAATCTTACTCTCTCTTGCTGCAAATTTGGATTGGCCACTTCATCAGTTTGATGTTAAGAATGCCTTCCTTCATAGAGACCTAGTAGAAGAAGACTATATGGATATTCCCCCTAGTTTTACGGACGCTAAGTCCAAAGGTAAAGTATGCAGGCTCCGAAAGTCACTTTACGGACTAAAGCAGTCTCCTAGGGCTTAGTTTGAAAGGTTTGCTCAAGCTATGCTGAAATATGGGTTCAAGCAGAGTCAAGCTGATCACACCTTGTTTGTGAAACACTCCTTACAAGGTAAGATTACAGCTCTTATTGTTTATGTTAATGATATTGTTTTGACAGGGGATGACGTTGAGGAGATCCCTCGGTTAAGGGAATACTTAGCCAAGGTATTTGAAATCAAAGATTTGGGTAGTTTAAAGTATTTCTTGGGTATTGAAGTAGCTAGGAGCAAGCATGGCATCTTCATATGTCAGCGAAAGTATGTACTTGACTTGCTAAAAGAAACTGGACTGCTTGGAGGTAGACCATGCAATACACCTCTAGAACCAGGCCAGAAACTAAGTGAGGATCAAGAGGGAGCACCAATGGACAAGGGCAGATACCAGAGATTAGTAGGCAAGCTTATATGCTTATCCCACTCACGTCCAGATATTGCCATTGTCGTGAGCATGGTTAGCCAATTTATGCATGCTCCTAGAACTTCCCACTTAGAAGCAGTTATGAGAATCCTGAGATACCTGAAATCTTCTCCTGGGAAGGGTCTCTATTTCTCAAAACACGACCATCTTAGTGTGGAGGCATTTACTGATGCAGATTGGGCTGGATCAGTCACTGACAGACTATCAACTTTCGAATATTGCACATTTGTTGGTGGCAACCTAGTCACATGGCGAAGCAAGAAACAGAATGTGATTGCTCGATCTAGTGCTGAGGCAGAATTCAGGGCTATGGCTCAGGATGTATGTGAGTTGCTATGGATTAAGCTATTGTTAGGTGATTTGGGGATCCATCGGACCGACACCATGAGACTATACTGTGACAACAAGGCAACAATCAACATAGCTCATAATCTAGTTCAACATGATAGGACTAAGCATGTGGAGATTGATAGGCACTTCATCAAGGAAAAACTCACTAGTGGCACCATATGTATTCCATTTGTGAAGACTAGGGACCAACTAGCGAATGTTCTCACCAAGGAACTAGGGAGCAAACCATTTCATGACGTTCTCAACAAGCTGGGCATGAGAGATATCTTTACATCAGCTTGAAGGGGAGTGTTAGAATAGGAAATAATATTTAATATTGGTGCTATTTTATTTTATTCTTATTTGGTATAATGGGCTGGCCTATAAATTATGCCTTATGGCACTCACGTAATTACTCATTATTATCAATATAAAAAGGGATGAGATCTTAACTCAATCCCTATCTCTTTCTCTTCTCTAAATCTACACTAGTACGGGTACAATACAGGTATACCGATACGATAAAATCTAAAAGGTACGGATACAGGTACGAGTACGGCTGGAGTGCGACAAATTTTTTTTTTTTTTTAATTTATAACTAAAACATTCCACCTACAAATCAAAGTTCAAAACAATAACTAAAAAGAGATTACAAAACCAAAATAAATTAATATTCAACAATACCAACACAATACTAAAGTAAAATCCTGAATTTGACAAACTCATATTCCTATAACTATTAATTAAGACAATAATTTGTGAATTCTTTCACTTCATTCAAATATATAATTTTCAAATATTCAAATAACAATTTAAGAACATATTATGAAAGTAAAAATGAAACATCAATATAATTTTCAATATTCCTATAAACATTAATTTTTTATTTTTATTTTATATAATTCTAATTGTCTACTAAGTATACAACAATACGTAGAAGAGGGCAATGTTACTCAATAATAGTAAAGAGTGGGTGGTTCCAAATTAACTAAATTTTTTGAAGATGATTAAAGAGGAATAAGACTGTAGACTTACATCAAATTCCAACTTGTGGAGAAAAAAAAACAAAAATCAACTATTGTGGAGTACCCACCCCATGCCCATGGAGTATCCACCACATACCCATGGCATTCCCAACTTCCCCATACTGTATATGGCGTACCCGGTAAGCACCCCGATACTTGCACGGCAACATTTTTAGAGTACTTGTGCTTCATAGTATTCTTGATTTAACCGGGCAAGAAACTCAATAATTAGTTCTTGCTCAATCAAATTTTGCAATTTTGAGGCATCCCTAGCGCTATCCATCTCAAGTGTCTAATAATGATCCAGCTCCTTCCATAAGGCACGAAGTGTGGAAAAAAGTAATAGTAGAATCCCACTACTTAGTATTGTGAACTTTGCACTTCAATTCAGACACTTGTGCCATATTCCCTTTCTTTGAGTAGACCTATGCAACTGCATCCCAAATCTCCTTTGCAGTATCTATGAACAAATAACCACAATTGATTTCAAGCTCCATAGAGTTGAGGAGCCACGACATGACTGGAATTCTTGGAATCCCACTGATCATAAAGAGGATCATCTTCCTCAGGTTGCACACTTTTTCTAGGTATATACCACATTTTCCTTTGACTTCTGATAACTTGGCAGATTGTGACCAAGACAAATAATTGCACCCATTAAGCTTAGATTTGGTAATCTGTAGTGTAGGATTATTCGGGGTAGTTTGGCACGTAGTGCCCGATGAAGGTTGAGAAACTACACTTCCGATATTTTTTAGTAACCTAACAACAAACACAAGGTTTGCATAGGTATTGATTATTTTCGTACTAAACCATCTTAGAAGTTGTATTATGTTATTTGCATACAAAAAAAAAAAAAAAAAAAAAACAAGGTAAATCAAAATATGCCGAACAAGATAGTTTCAAGAACTATATAAATCGTAAAAGGTGAATCAAATTGTGAATCAATTGTGAATCGTGCAATTCACCATAGATACACTCTCAATATACATTCACCCATAGATTCTCATCAATTTTGCAAAAATTGTGAATCAAATCGTGAATCATAAGATTCTGATAACAACGTACTAAACCACTTTTAGTATCACACTAATATAAATAACATATATTATTTATTACATCTAGTATGTTTTCTCTAAAAAACAAGTACAATTAACTTCTTTTTTTACAAACAATCAATATAATATATATTAAAATATAAAAATTCTTTTAAATCAATATATTTTAATACTTATATATTTATTTAAATATAATATTTAATTAATATAGATAATTATGGCATCACGGTTCAATTCCAGTTGACCCAACGATTGAACTAGTGACCCTTGACCTAGTCCTTTTTCCAGTTTGGCCAACGGTATGGGTTTCAAAACATTATTTCCATTAACTATAACAGACATACTACACGAAGACAAACACCCCCAATCCATTTACTCCACCTCACCCCGAAGCCTTTTTTCCCCAAAACAAAAATCCAAGAACTACCAATCAACATGATCATACGCTTTTTCAAAATCAACCTTCAAAATGAGACCATCCTTTCTCAAACCTCTAAATATTCTTCTACCACTTCATTTGCCACCAATGCAACATCTAAAATTTAACGTCCCTTGACAAAGGCTCCCTCAACTAGAGAAATAGTAGAACACAAAATTGCCCTTAATCTTTCTGATAGGATCTTCCCCAGAATCTTGTACAAAGATGTAACCAAATTAACGGGACTAATGTCACTGATGTTTACTCAATTCTCTTTTTTAGGTACCAAGCAAATGAAAGATGCGTTTGTTCACAAATTGACCATTCCTTTCTCATGAAATTCCACGAAGAGTTAATCAAATCCCTCCACCACCTCCCAGTATTCTTGAAAAACTGCCATAAAAAATCCATCCAGCCCTGGAGCTCTATCATTCAAATACAGCCTCTCTAATCTCCAACTCGTCAAATGATGTCTCAAGCCACCTTGCATCAGACTCTTCAATTGGTGACCACTCAATACCTTCAATCCCTAGCCTAACAACCCCTCTATCTAAATACAAATTTCAATAAAAATTAAAAATTCCACTGGTAATATGATCCTCATTATGCAAACACACCTTGTTCAACCTCTAATCTTTTGATAAAATTCTTTACCCTCTTTCCATTAGCAATCTTGTGAAAAAACTCTGAATTATTGTCCCCCTCCTTTAACAATTTTTATTTTTCCTTTCGAGCCAAAAAAATCTTCTCTAAAAATGAACTACTCAAACTTCGTTTTTTGCTCAACCCTTCCTCCCACAATGCTCTATCCAAGCCCTCACTAGCATCAATTGCATCCACCTCTTCGATTCTATGAATGATTTCTTTGTCTCCGTTAGATCTCCAAAAATCTCCTTATTCCATTCCTTCACTTTTTCCTTTGATCATTTCAACTTTTTCATATTATTAACACCTTCCAATCCTTGGAAACTAATATTGTTCCACCATTCTGTAAAAATATGTCTAAACAAGCGATGCTTCAGCCACATATTCTCAAATCTAAAAGGTGGTGAGCCCTACTTAAAAGGAACTCTCAATAACAACAGGATAATGATCAAAAACTAATCTTGAAAGTGCCTCATGTCTGATATTTGGAAACATATCCTCCCACCCCAATGAGAACAAAAATCGATCTAATCGACTACATGCCCTATTTTCCTGAAAGTTTGACCTTGTGAATTTGGCATTAAACAAAGGAGGGTCAACAAGACTACATTCCCTTATAAAAGTATCAAAATCCCTCATGCCTCTATCTAATGAAATCCCATTAAGCTTTTCCGACACAAATCAAACCACATAAAATCCCCTCCAGAACCAATTAGAAAGGGTCCCACTAATTTCTCCCACCATAATCCCCTCCTATTAGGTCTATTATAGTGGGAGTAATTAGTGAGCCTCCCACATTGTCAGCAAGTTTACCTACAGGATTTCCTTTATTAATGCCAGTTTATATTCCTTGTCCTCCACCACCTCCACAGTTTCATGATGATCAGATTGATGAAATCCTTGACACTCACGATGCTGGTTCTTTCCAAGGTAGTTATCGTAGCTGTCTTGCAAGATGAAAGAACTGTCGAGATACCAATGATACATGAATCTTGAAGGATGAGTTTTGTCGTCTTGAATCCCACATTTTTTGGAGCAATATCTTAATCATTACTCTCCGGAGGAGAGTCATTTTCAATCGGAAAGAAATCATGGGGGTCGAGGAAAGGGAGCCAAAAAGAGATTTTAAGCGCGAGTCATCATTTGGAAGCCTAATAATTGTAGGAGATTTAGTTTTTAAGGTTTGTTTATCTTCCTCAAGATGTTGGTTCTTTCCATGGTAGGTGTCGTAGTTATCTTGTGAGATAGAAGAATTGTCAAGATACCGATGATACATGGATCACATAGGATGAGTTTCGTTGTCTTGATCCCACATTTTTTGAGCTATATCTGTAAGTTTTCTTAATGGTTTTCTGCATATTCAATTGTGTATCTTTACAAGGAGGTCACCAGTTTATATAACCCTAAACCTATGATGGAAAAAGGAAAATACGAAAAAGGAAATACAGCCAAATACCATGCCATGCCTATGATACCATGCCATATAGTTACACCACCACAATCTTTCCTAATTCTATAAACAATACAATCTTCCCTAATTCTATACACAATATATTTCTCACACCCCCGCTCAAACTCAAGGTGTTTTAGCAGAAAATATTGAGAATTTCCTAAAAAGAAACTAAAACCGAGCGGTAGTACGAGTCTTGGTGAAGAAGTCCTCAAATTGCAAAGCCGAAGAGACAAAAGGAAGCGAGATAGAGCCAGACTGCAGATGCTGTCGGATAAAGTGACAATCAATCTCAATGTGTTTCATCCGTTCATAGAAGACAGTATTGTGGGCAATCTAAATAGCACTGCAGTTGTCACAATAAAAGGAGGTTGGAGAAGACTAAAGGACACCCAAATCAGATAATAAACAATGAAGCCAAACAATCTCAGCAGTAGCATGAGTCATAGCACGGTACTCAACTTCGGTAGCAGAGCGAGCAACAACAGTTTGTTTCTTACTTTTCCAAGAGATCAAGGAATTACCAAGAAACATACAGAAACCAGAAGTGGATTTGCGATCAGTAACATCACCAGCTCAATCAGAATCAACATAGGCCACCAAATCCAGAGAGGAAGTAGAGGACAATAGTAAACCCTGAAAGATAGTACCTCGGAGATAGCGAAGAATCCGAACCAATGCGGCCCAATGTGGAGAGCGAAGAACAAAAACAAACTGGCTAACCACATGCGCAGCATAAGCAAGATTAGGACGAGTAACCGTCAAATTAACTAAGCAACCCACAAGCTCGCGATATAAAGTGGGATCATCCAGTAGGACACCATCAGTAGAGTAGAGCTTCACATTAAGCTCAATAGGGGTATCAGAAACCTTAGTATCAGTAAGACCAGCACGGTGAATGACCTCATTAGCATACTTAGCCTGAGACAGAAAATAGCCTTTTGGAGAAGAGGCAACTTCAATACCAAGAAAATACCACAAAGGGCCAAGATCCTTCATCTTGAAGGTGCGAAAGAGATGCTGCTTGACCTCAGAGATAGCAGAAGAGTCAGAGCCAGTGATAATCATATCATCCACATACAGTAACAATGTAACAAATTCAACTGAGGTATGGAGAAGAAATAAAGCAGAGTCTTGGGCACAAGGATGAAACCCAAGCTCAATAACAGCAGTCTGAAAGTGATCATACCAAGCACGAGGAGACTACTTCAGACCATACAGAGCATGCAGAAGGTGACAAACCTGTCCAGAGGAATGGTGAAGGCCAAGAGGAGGACGCATGTAAACCTCCTCAATGAGATGGTCACTAAGAAAAGCATTCTTAACATCCATCTGATAAAGAGGCCAAGAACGAACAGCAGCGACAGAGATCAAAGTACAGGCAGTAGTTATCTTGGCAATAGCAGCGAAGGTCTCCTCATAATCAATACCATACTCCTATGAGAAACCTTTGGCAACCAGATGAGTTTTGTAGTGCTCAAAAAAACCATCAAAATGAATCTTGACTTTGTAGACCCATTTGCAACCAACCAGATTCTTACCAGCAGGCAAAGGAACCAACTCGCAAATACTAGTTTTCTGTAAAGCAGACAACTCATCCTCCATAGCTTGAACCCAATGAGGATCCTGACAGGCCTCCTTGTAAGACTGAGGTTCTGAAAAAGAGTGAATAGCAGACAAAAAAGTACAATAGGAAGAAGAAAAACATATATTAGACCAACCCAACCTGTTTGGAGAACGACGCTCACGATGAGGATAGCGATGTACAGCAAGATCAGAGTTGTCAGAAGCAGAAGGAGCAACAATAGGAGTAGAGACAACTAGTGGTGGGGGAGGCTTGCGACAAAAATAGACCAACAACGGAGGGGAAGAAGCAACCGAAGGTGAAGAAGGAGCCATAGGTGACGGAGAAAGCGAAGGAAAATTAGGAATAGCCTCAGGAGGAACAGTAGCGATATCATCTGATGGGACCTCAGAAGAAAATGGGTCAATGTGAACCAAATCCTCTTTGGAAACGGGAGCAATGAGAGGGGGAAGCTAAAAGTAAGACAAACGTTCGAGAAAGGCAACATGACGAGAGACATAAAGGCGATGAGAGACAGGATCGTAACAGCGGTAGCCTTTCTGAGTAAGATTGTAGCCCAAAAAGACACAAGACAGACCGGATACTGAGTTTGGTCCGATCTTTACGGGGAAGGAGGCCAAAACAAGCAGACTCAAAGACACATAGGAGGAAATAATTGGGAGGTTAGGAATACAGAGCCTGATAAGGGGATTGACCGAAGAGTAGGGGAGGCATGCAGAGATATTTTAAGCACAGAAGAGTCATTTGGAAGCCTAGGTTTGTTTATACTTTTATTTATTTCTCATATTTTTTTAATGTCCTTACTAGTTATGGAACGAACACACACACACACACACACACACACACACATATATATGTAGATTGTACAAGAAAAAATAATTATGTTTGATGAATAAATATTGATTGAGAGTTTTTTTGAAAACCCTAATTGCCATTTTGTTTTCTGTGGTTCTACACCACCAAGTAGCCAGCTTCTATCAGAATCATACCAGCATTAAATGGAAGCACCTTTTAGCCTACTCTAGACATGGAAGTCACTTGCTAATATCACCAAGGTAAACAGAGAGAATTACCAGGGTGCCCAAGAAGAAGTATGAAATCCAAATGCACATAAGACAATCAAGTTAGCAAAGAATTAGTATCCACTTACCGACTCTTGCCTAATGATCCAAGAGCACGACGCTTCAAAGGCTCCCTTGTCTTTTTAGGAGGAGTACCCAAATCACAAGGTATTAACTTTGCATAAATCGGTCTCATCATATTATCAATCCAGACATATAATGCAATAGAAAGAGCAAGTCGCATCGACCACACCACTGCAGTTGCAATAGTGGAGTAGACTTCAGCAGGAACAGCGGTCACATTAAGGACATCAACATTAATAAGTTGTTGATGCAACTTTCCCCAAACAGCATTCCAGCTATCAATTGGCATACGGTCAACCACATGGCGCCGAAAGACTATTTCTTTCTTCAAATTTCCTGGTCCTTCCATTTTTCCATCTTTGTAGTATGGGAGAATCACTGAGGAGATTAAGAAAAGGACAAGTAATTAGGAAGATTTTGACGGTACAAAGAAGAAAAAATGGAAATAGTTATATAAGTTTCAAGTGATCTGCAATTATTTCGAACAATAACTATGTACTTCCAAGGCTAAGCAAGTAGAGTCAGAAGAACTATCGAAGAACATGTGTCAGATTATTATGGAAATGATGAAATTCTTAGAACAGATGTACACTTGGATGCAAAAACAAACTCATAATATTGTGGTAACACATGATGAAGCAATGATTTTTAGCCACAGCAGGTAACATATTCATACATAACAGATTGCCACACAATAGATATTAATGCAATGGTATAGAGGCTTAAAGACGAGCAAATTAAAGAATGTGAAGGGAAGAGACAAGGGAGAAAAGGGCAAGGCAAGTTAAAAGTCATGATTGCTGACTAAAACTTTCACACATTTATTTCAAATATCTGCAAATCTATTTGTCTCCAAATTAGAGACAAATGTTCAATTTGAGGTAAAACTAAGGCATGTACATACCAGCTAACAAAAAGAAAAAAATAAGCAATAAAGAAATAACTAATAAGTAGGGAGAAGATTTTATAACCTGATATTGTCTGCCCATAATTTGAGTACTCCATAAATTGGACATTATTTGAGTTGAGAAGTCTCAAAAATTGACTGTAGTCAATTCTGTGTGAGTTTTCAGGGTCCCACTCAGATCCCTTTAATTTTCCGCGCATGGTCAGCAACTTCCTGCTCCAATCTGAAGCCATAACAAGTTGCCTTTCTAACTGAATATCAGCCTTTCTCCCAAGCTCTTCCAATTTATTTATCCTATCTCTCTCCGCATCCTTCAACTTCTGGAAACCCATGGAATGTATGTATTTAGACTTTTGTAAATGATTTAGATTAGATTAGAAAACTATTTGTCCATTAGCAAGCTAAGCTATCTACCAAGATAATCATATTTGTCCACAAAATAGAAACTAAAAAATCACAAATCAGAAACTACTATCTGCCATACAACCAACCAACCAACCTACTGACATCCTGATTGTTGGTGATCAGACATAAATTTCTCTAGTTTAGCTTCTTTTTTTTCTCTTTTTTTTTTCACTAGCACTCCATTTGGATTGAGAGATGAGAAAAGAAATAATTGTGGTTTCTCACCTTCTAGTTTGGATAGAATATGATTAAAATAGTAAGTTTGGTCTCTCACCGAATCTCACCACTTTTGGTGAGAAACAAAATTTAAGTTATGTTTGATTTGTCACCTCATTAATCATCCAAACAAGTGATAAAGAAACCTCAATCTCTATTTCAGCAAACAAGGCAAGGCAAGGCGAGGCAAAAATAGGGCAGCAGTGTTATTGGAAGGGGAAATGAACTAGTGACACAGCTACCTCGAATAGCTGAGTTGACTCGGGGTCGTCTTCTTCATCTTGTTGTTGTGGAAGTTGAACCGAGTTGAAACTGGAAGTTGAAGCTCTACAAGTAGAAAGCCTGAATTCGAGCTTGTTGGGTTTGGCGGTAAGTGTTTTGGAATTGGCCTTAGAACGTGAATTTGTAATGAAAACAAGCCTGGAAGAACATAAAAGGAATGGCTTCTTGACTAGGGTTTTACAACGAGGACGAGGACACAAGGGTTTTGCAAATGTCGCCGACGCCGACGCCGACGCGTTCAATGTCATTTCTTATGTTCTTCAGCAATCAACCTGCTCTCTCTCTCTCTACTCTCTATTTCTTATTTCCCCCGTCTTCTCACTCTCTCCCCTCTCTCTCTCTCTCCCCTCTCCTTCATTTTACTCCTGATTTCTTCCTTATTTCTCTCTCTCTCTCTCCTGATTTCATCTCGCTTGTTCCACTTTTCAAAAAAACACTTTCTAAAAAATTTCACTTTATTATTTTTTTATTTTTACTGAATTTTTTAATATTCTAAGTAATTTTTTTTACTTTTTTTTTACACATCTAACATAAATACATTTAAAAAGTAAAAAAATTATAAAAAAAAATTTAAAAAATTCACTAAATACCAAAAATATAAAAAAAATACAAGAATTCAGTACATTTTTTATATTTTTATGTATTTATTAATTTTTTAAAATATTGTTTTACAAATTTTTTACTTTTTAAATACATCTAAGTAAGGTGCATCTAAAAAAATTAAAAAAATGTTTAAAATTTAAAAAATATTCACTAAAAACAAAAAAACATGAAAACCAAAAAAAGTCAATTTTCAAAAAATTTAATTCAAAAAATTCAAACCAAACATACTGAACCTTTTTTTTTTCTAAAAAATTAAATAAATTAAAATTGATTCACATAGTACGAAAATATAAAAATAACTAACGTAGTGTATATATTTTTGTATAAAAAAATTAAAAAATATTTTTTTTATTACATAAAATTATCAAATTATTGATAATAAAAAAAACAAACAAAATAATATAATTTTGGCCAAAACGAAAGAAAGAGAATCACAAAGCAATCATTTCCTCAAAATTACAATTGTATGAAACATTAGTGCGGTGAAGTAATTTTAATCGTGTGTTTTTCGAACATATATGTCTTTGAAGATTTTTTTTTTTTTATCAACACAATAGAAGTTCAATTTATAGTTCGTTTTCTTGAAATTCTTTCATTCATTTCATTTCTCTCTAGCTCTATTTGTTTGACCGAAAAATATTTTATGTAATTTTTAATATTTGATACAATGAAAAACAAAAATCATCTGGAAATAGTTTCCATGATCAACAAAAATATAAGTCTATATGGACAAAAAATGTTTTCTACTTTTGAAAGACAAAAAAAAATTAAAATTAAAATTTTACCAATATCACCACACGATACCACCACTTCCACCTCTATCACCACGGCCATTGACACCATCATTGTCGCTATCACCGCTGCCCTACCACCATACCACCACCTCCACCTTCACCTTCGTCACCACCACCAAACATAGAAAAATACTCTCCAAAAACCATTTTCTAGAGAAAAAAAATTCACAAAAAATATTTTCTATTTAAAAATATTTTTTGCCCAAACAAAAATAGGTTATTCCAAAAAAAGTTCTTGAATCTATCAAGGCAAATCTAACCTCAACACATAACTTGGTCAGTGTTTGAAAGTTGCTCTAAGGCACTGTTGATTGTAATTTAACAGAACTTTTACTAACAAGTTGTCATAAAATTTAGGACAAACTTCACTTTACTCCTTTGTGATTTGAGCCGGATGCGGATTACCTTCCTGACATTCGGAAATTAACACATAACCCCCACATAATTTATGGACAAGTGCACGTCTAACTTCTGTTAACAACAATGGTAAATTGACCTTTATACTCACCCTTGTCTTTTGCATTCTTTTATCTAACTTATGTTCTTCTTGCATCTTCTCTCTCTTATGGCAGCAACTATGGCATCAATTATCGCTGCCAATAACCACCTCCATTCCTCTTTATTCTCATTCTCTTCTCTTCCCACTCCTTGTTTGTTGATTCACTAAACCCCTATTGATTCACTAAACCCTCATCTTCATCATCAATATCTGTAAACATCTACCAAAAAAAAAAAAAATACAAGAAATTTAAAATTATATTTGATGAACCAGATGATTTGGGAACATTTGATGAATTAGATGATTTGGTAATGTTTGATGAATCAGAATTTAAAATTATATTCTTTGATTCACTGTATATATATATATATCTTTGATTGGGAAAGAGAGAGTTCATTGTGTATGTAGATCTTTGATAGGACAATTGGTGAGAGCAAGGGGATGCCTGTGATGTTTATCTTTGGCAGTTGGTGGCAATGTTGGAACACACTTGACATGGAGATTGAAATTGCAGTCCACACACACATCGGAAGAAAGGGGTCTGTAAAATGAGTGTTTTACCTCTCAAGGCAAATCTACACACGATGAGGATGAAGAAAGAGAGAGTTCACTGTGTATATACATATATACATACATATAATATATATAATTTTGATTGGAAAACATTATATATATATAAACTAAAAAATAAAAAGAGAAAAAAAACAATGGCATTCTTTACAAAATTTGAAGATGTATAAAGGACATTTTCGTCCTAAAAGTAGACATACTCTATATAGACGTGCGACTCCCATAGCCCGTTATCTTAAACAGAAAAATTAACGGTGCATTTTAATCCATAAACGACGTGGGGGTTATATGGTGATTTCCGAATGTTAGGGAATAATCCCCCGGCCTAAACCACAAGGAGATAAAGTAAAATTTGCCCTAAAATTTATATGCTTAGTGTGTAACAAAGACCATATACCCACAGATCGTAGACTGTTGCCAGAATCAAGCATTTGTAGTAATGACTAAGATTAAAATTTTTTAATGACATGTTAAATTGATACAACCTCAATAAACAAGTTAGATTAGTGTTAAAAAAATTCTACCGCAACAAAACGTCACTTGCATGATCAAGATGATAAGAATCACAACACTAATACCAACTAATGACAGACTACATCTTTCCAAGTCTGTAGGCGACCAAAGAAAACCCTGGTTTCAATACAGGCACAACTTAATTTTCTTCTTCTTATATAAAAGCAAATAAAAAATAAAAATCATAAAGAAACTGGGCAACTCAATTGGGAAAACTCCCTTTTCAAGTGAATCTGTTGCCAACAAATAAAAATCAACACTGGCAGAACACTGCAGCTCTAAAAAACAAAACAAACAGAAGGTTGATTACTGATACATGATGCCTAACCTATGGCTCCTATATAAATGAAAGAAAGTGAAAATAGTGAGTCATCCGCACCGTCATGAAAAGAAATGGTGCGACAAACAGTAGGTGAAAAAGTAACCAACCATATTGATATTATACAAGACTGAAACTATGAAATCCATATTATACAAGGATCAAGAATTTATTTGGCGAATGTAAGAGTTTTGTCTGGCAGTAATAAAATCCAATATGGTTGAAACATCACCATGCATGACTACTCTCCCATCTTCCATATACACAGCACCATCTGCATACTCGAGTTCTTCTAGGCGATGGGTCACCCATAATGCTGTAACATCTTTTGATTTCTGTAGAGAGTTCTTGACTGCCTTTATCACCTCAATCTAACAAAACATATTGGCAAACCAAAACAATTATTTTCAGTTAAATAATAATAACAATAATTGTTCCACTGAATTAGTAACTAGTTGAATGAATGAATTGAAGGCAAGGATGCCAAGAAATAAAAAAATAAAAAATTATGTATTGCTGCCCTTCTCAGCATCTGCAGAAGTACATGTTGTATGCAGTATGTCACTTAGTTTTATGATCTGATTATTCATAGAAAGCAACCCCATTATGTGAAGTGGAAGCAGTCAGCAGAGTCGAGTGCTGCTAGGCCGTTCATTTCTCACTAACTTATTTTCTTCTTCAATTTCACCTGCATTTGGACTCAATATTGATTTATAACACATCCTTCTAAATTGCAAGACCACAAGCATATCAAACAATATTGCTTCAGGCAGCTAAGTGCTCTGCTTAACATGTGTTCAATTATTATCTTATAACTAAGCTTTTGCATCCACAAGTTGACAAAGTAAATATGTTACCATAAAGGAATACAACATGGTTGTTCACATCAAATTACAATAAACACCTGATCACCGTCATCCAAAAATGTTGTGAGTTCATCCAGTAACAATACTTTGCATGCTTCTGCCAAAGCACCAGCAATGGCCACCCTTTGCTTCTGACCACCACTTAGGGTTTGAACAGGTGTCTGAGAAGTGCAACAAAAAGTTGAATATATCCATAAAATGCCTCAACAGTTTTTAAAATATGTTTCATAAAACTATTGATGACATACTTTCAAGTACTCAAACATGCCCACAGCATCCAAAGCTCTTGCTAGTCTAGACTTAATTTCATCTGGCGTTAGGTTTAATTTATGAAGGCCAAAAGCCAAATCAGATTCTACTGTGGGCATCACTACCTGCAAAATAAAAGAGATCATGCCCTCTTAATTTACTCAAGCACAGTGTCACCATACAATACTAATACCCTAGCAATTTATGTTTTAGAACACAATTTGAAACATGGTGGGTACACTTTCATTCTAAAACGGTGAATTTAGCAATTCAAAGCGATCCCAAAATAATTTCCAATATAAATTTTAAAAGTTTCTTCGAGAGGGCAAAAAAATAAAATATAATAAACTAAAATCTAAGAAGAGTGGTGTTTTAGCTTGACAAAACATAAAAAATGAGTCATTATGCTTAACATATATATGTATCTATATATATATATTTTATGACGAAGAATCTCCCCAAGGCCCTTGCAAAGTAAATCCCTGATACCTGCAATAAACCACAAACCATAGGTATTGTAGAGCCTAGGAGACACTAGCGAGAGTCATGTTGGAATGTGTCCCACATCGCCTGGAGTTACCCCATCTGTGCTGGTTATAAGACTCTAATTTTCCTCTCTTTAAGATCTGGGTTTTAAGGAGAAGTGTGGGCTGGGCTTTCCATTGGTTAAACTCAAGATATCTGAGTTTACAGTTCATTCCAGCCTCCTAGGATCTAATCCCTTTGCTGCTAGGCTACCCGTGCTGGTCACATAATGCTTAACGAAATGTGTTGTAACTTCATTAAATTGAAAAGAAAAGAAAAAGCTAAATCTAATTATTAAATGAAAATTGCTCCAGAAGCATGTTAAATTCTAATAGCATAATCTAAGTAAGTCTACCTCTATAGTACCACATTTTAGAGAATGCAGAGTATTTCATACCCAATCCCATTTCACGTACCAAAATGATCCATGTTCAACATTTTATTTAAATTTTTACTATAGCTACATGAATGGGTAAGCTAAACATCATTCTCAAAAATCAATATCAATAAAAGAAATAAATTGTCAATACACCTTGTTAAGTTATTAGCATCTTTCTTAGGCTAGAATTAATACACAAATACGTTTCACAAAAGAAGTGCACCATGCTGATTAAAAAATAAATCAATCAATTCAATTCACTACTACAAAACAAGTGCACCATGGTTCTTGCACTAGCTACAAAATTGCACATTCAAAGAGATGTGACTTATGTGTCAATGAACAATGGAAACTCAAGGACGAGTTCTCTCAAGCTAGGGAGAATGATGTAGGCTTGATATAAAAAATAATGGTTTTTATTTTTATTATTTTTCAATTAATAGTTAGCTAATTAGAAATATTCGATTTAGTATTAAATATGCTATAATCATTATGTTTCCTATTTCTTGTTGACTTAGTTTTCCTATTTTATGTCTTCTACAAGATTTAGGGTTAGTTTCTTATAAATATGGATGTAAGCCATGGGACTCAACAACTTTTGATGATTAATGAAATTTGAATTGTTTACTTTTTTTTCAACTTTGGGTATTCCATGTCAATCAACCATTGTTGATGCCGTATTCTTGCTGAATCAACGGTTTAGAAGAAGGTTTAGTTTCCATTATTTGTGCGCGAATCAGCTGATGAAAATCGTTGTTCCGACAATTCCTTGGTTTCCTATTGAGAAATAAATAAACTAAGTTTAACAATCAAATTCATTCTAATAAGCTATGAAGCACAAACACCTCACTGGAGGTCACCTATTGGTGTTCAACTCATGTCAGACACGGACATGCGTCGAACAAGCTACAAACACATATCAAACATTAGACATGTTTGAGACATGCTAAGAAAAGGTGTCCTATTTATTTTTCACCCAAGTTTCATACTCAAGGTTGATGAATTTGATGAGAATAAATATTTGACGTAGAATAAATATATAATAATATTAAAAATATGACATAACAAATATATAAAATTATATCTTTTGCATGTGGCATGTCCTGAAATTTTTTGAAAATTGGAGTATCCACATGTACATGTTTCATGTGTTCACGCTTAGCTAATTAGTATATTTGAGCTAGAGTAGATTTGTTAGATAGGGATAAACATGAAAGCAATACAAATAAAACTAACTTGTAATGCTTTGGATTTCCATCCATTGTGTCAATTGGGTATTCCTTGTTTGGGGTTGTTTGAATTCAGATTTGTGTTGGCACGACTTACAAATTCAATTGTTTATTTACGATTTAGAGTTCTCTAGGTTGTAAGGACGTGATTGAACCTCGTTTAATCTATTTATCTCACCATATTTCATTTCGGTAAACAGTGAGAGTTCCTGGAGTTTTGCGCTCGAGATTTAGCCAATTTCCAAGCGAAATGTTGTGGTCATCGCTTGAGCAGTCAAGGGAGCACTCGGGCGATCTTTCATGGCTTATTGGATGTTGTTGCAAGGTGAATAAACTGAGAAATCGGTTTCACCGTTCGAGCAATCAAGGAAAGCTTGCAGGATTTTCTCTTTTGTAGAGATGCAAGAGCTGGGGAACTAGAGGGACCACTTGAGTGCTGGTATGTCCATTCGAGCGGTGTGTCAAAAGCAACTTAATTTGGGTGACGTGGTCCAATCTCCACCACTCCTCGACTTTTTCCACTTATATACGACATTCCATCAGAAATATCACTTACCACTTTACTCTTCCTCTCTCTCCCTTTCCTCTCTTCTCTTTCTTTTCTCTCTACTTTCTACCATTGTTGAGACCTTTGATCTTTTGTTTGATTTAGCTAGAGTAAAGACCAATCTTTGGTCCAAGTATTAAAATTGTAGAGCTTGCCGATGGCTATAATCCTACCATTTATTAAAATTGTAGAGCTCTCCGAAGGCTAGAATCCTACTATTTTGGATTTTCATTTCACCAAGATTTATTCACCAGGGTTTTCACCCTCCTCTCCCTTTGGTTGAGGTAGGGGATTTCTTTTCTTCCTTTACATATAATTATGTTTTTCTTAGTTTATTGTTTTGCACTTTCTGATCCATCATGTTAGGGTTAGTGTTTTTGGTATTACTTTGCATGTATACATGATTTTGTAGTTTAATGTTGTGATTGGTAGTGTATTTAAGCATGTAGCAGCTTTAATTTGTATACGAGCATGTTGGAGAAAACTCCCAAATTTGAGGAAGCTAAGGTTTTGTTATAACCTTGAAGTTCCAAAGAATATGCATGTGTATTGTTTTCTAAACTCAATTGTTGAAGAATATGAAGGGTATTTTTCTACTCATTATGAGGAATTGTAGATTTAATTGAATATCATATGAATTCAAACTATACAAGTTTCACTACCTGGTAATAAGAATATGCATGTGCATTGTTTTCTAAACTCAATTGTTGAAGAATATGAAGGGTATTTTTCTACTCATTATGAGGAATTGTAGATTTGAATATCACATGGGTGTGTGATTGGTGATTACCAGGAATTGTAGATTTGAATATCATATAGGTGTGTGATTGGTGATTACCAGGTAGTGAAACTTGTATAGTTTGAATTCATATGAGGGATGGAAATAACATGGGCATTGGGATTTCAAATCATGAAGAATGGGTTTGAAAGTCGAATGTGAATATTGAAATTGAACATAGTAAGGTACTAGATATACAAATGAATTGTGAACCTTGGCGCCAGGTTATAACTTAGAAATGCTAGGATGTACCATGTTAACATAGAGCTTGGTAGATGGTAAAATCATACTAAATGTTAAATTTGATTGTATAATACACATTTGAAAATGTGGCCAAATCGATGAAATTATAACTCAAAGGTATAGCCTTGGAATCAAAAAGGAGGGGATGGAGCATTTTTTTGGGAGAAATTACAAGATGGAGTTGAAAAATTGAAACAGGGTTTTATTGGTACTCCTTTTGGGAGGAATGTTGTAAAGTTTTAAGTAACCTGGGTATTGATCACGTTGGCACTCCCTTGGGGAGGAATGATATTGTGTTGTGCCTATGAGGCAAGTGGAAAAAGGAACCTATGTGATGAGATGATGGGTCCCTCAAACTGGTAACCGGTAAAGCCTGAATTTTACTCAACTTATGCTAAGGCAAGGTGTGAGAAATTGCACTAACTTAGGCTGAGACCAAATGCAATGAATGACTGAAAATCCCAGGAATGTGTGTGTGTGTATGTGTATGTGTATGTGCATGTGCATGTTGCATGGTCTTAGGTAGAACTCAACCCCAAAAGCTAGCTCAAGAGGTGAGGGTGCCCTCAAGCTTATATTATTAGCCTTACTTTAGTACTCGAGCAATGTGGAACTTTGGTTCACTCCCCCCTCACACCCAGTGTGCTCAATCGACAACACCTACGACATATGCAGGCCAAGGACACACACCATATCCATCCGTGAGTACTCCGGCTCTGATACCATGTTATATGGTTTATGGTAGAACTCAACCCCAAAAGCTAGCGCAAAAGGTGAGGGTGCCCTCATGCTTATATGCTTAACATTACTTTAGTACTCAGGCAATGTAAGACTTCGTTTCACGGTGCATGCATGTTTGTTTTGGCATGTATACATATCATTGTTAATTTGTGCATAGTAATATGATTGTCCCTTTTTATTTTATGTAACATTGTGAAAAGAATTGTTTTACGTGATTTACAGTGATTATGTTTCCTTAATGTTGTGTGGCAAAACTAGATAAGATAGTTAAGAATGAATATATGCATGAATGGGTAGAAGTAGCACCGATAGAAAATAAATTGAGATAATAGATTGAAATGATTTGGTAATATACAACGGAGACCAACAGAGACAATAGTGAGGAGATACGATACAGTTACGGTAGATGGAAGTGCTGTGGGAAATGGTAGACCTAGATTGACGTGGGATAGTGTAGTAAATAGAGATATGAACCTCCTTAATTTGACTAACCAAATAACCCTTAATAGGGCCGAATGGAGAAGAAAAATTCATGCTAACCCCATTTGATGGGACTTAAAGCTTGATTTAGTTTTGTTTATGTTTTCCTAATGTTGCCGAAAGTTTGCCAAGTGGAAAACAAAAACGGGTAGTAGTATGAGTCTTCGTAAACAAGTCAACCTATTGGAGAGAGAAGGGAAAGAAAGGTAGTATAATAGTGTCAGTCTGAAAATGTTGCCTAACAAAGTGACAAGCTATCTCAATATACTTCGTACGCTCATGAAAGATTGAATTATGGACAATCTATACAACACTCTGATTGTCGCAATATAAAAAATTTAGGAAAGAAAGAGAAACACCCATATCAGAAAGAAGCCAATGAAGCCAAACTATCTCACAAGTAGCTTGAGCCATGGCACGGTAGTCAACCTTAGCGGTGGAGCGAGCAACAACAAATTATTTATTACTTTTCTAGGAGATTAGAGAATCTAATAGAAAAACACAGGCCAGAGATAGATTTGCGATCAGAGATGTCATTGGCCTAATTAGCATCAGCATAGGCATAAAGGGTCAAATCCGAAAAAGCATATAGAAGGAGGCACTGCAACAAAGGTGGTGTTTGGGAAGTTCATGTGTTGGATTTTTTTTTATTTTTTCCACTAAAAGACAAACTTTTTGCAAAATCAAAAAAAATAAATCCAAACAAAATATCACATCTAACCCCATAATCATTTCACTTTTTCTCTCACAAACATCACATCCAACCACAAAAAAACCCAACTATCTTCCCAAACACCAAAAAAATTTTATCCAATAACATCCTATAACTAAAAAAACCTACATAAAAAACCACTTCCCAAACACCCACAAAGTACCACAAGGATAGCTAAGAGTATGAAGTAAGGCAGCCCAGTAGGTGGAACGAGAAATAGAGACAAACTAGTTGAGAATGTGCATAGCATACGAGATATCGAGATGAATCACAATGAAATAAACAAGGCACCCAACCAACTCATGATAGAGAGTAGGATCCTCAAGAAGAACACCATCAGAAGCTGAAAACTTACATGCAATTCAATAGGTGTGTTGACAGTTTTGTCATTAGTGATATTGGCACGAGAAACGATATCACTAGCATATTTAGTCTAAGACAGAAGACACCTAGTAAGAGAAGTAACAACCTCATTATCAAGAAAATACCTAAGGAAATCTAAAATCCTTTATCTCAAATTCCTAAAACAGCTTACGCTTAACCTCCTGAATAGTGTGAATCAGATTTGGTAATGATCATATCATCCATATACAAGAAAAGAAGAACTAGGCCAACAAAAGTATGACGAACAAATAAAGCAGAATCACGAAGACTAGGGCAAAAGCCAAGCTGAAGTGCAACAAAGTGAAATATCACATACCAAGCATAAGGAGACTGCTTAAGACCATAAAGAGCACGACGAAGATGACAAACAAGACTAGGAGGGTGAGAGAGGCTAGGTGAAGGATGTATATACATTTCTTCAGCAAGAAGTCCATTCCCATTAAGAAAAGCATTCTTGATATCTAACTGAAATAAGGACCATTAATGCGTAGCAGCAAAGAGCGCTAGTAGTAGTCATCTTGGCAATGGGGGTAAAAGCCTGGTTGTAATGAATCCTACATTCCTGAGAAAACCCATATGCAACCAAACGAGCGTTGTACCATTCCAAAGAACCATCAAAAAGTGTCTTAACCTTATAGATCTATTTGTAACCCACAATATTCTTGTCAGCAGGTAATGAAACCAAGTCCCAAGTCTGAGTTTTAGCCAAAGCAGTTAACTCATCAATTATGGCAGCAATCCAATTTAGATCATGACAAGCTTCTTTGTAAGACCTGGGCTCAAAATAAGTAGACAAAAGAGAAAAGACTCATAGGAGGCAATAAAACATGTATTACCGGAGGATGACGGTCCCTAGTGGGATAGCAAGATTCAAGAGCGGGATCTAGAGAGGGTGGGAGGAGTAGTAGAGCAAGAGGAAGGAGGTGCTTTGTGACGCTTGTAAACAAGAATAGAAGCTGGTGAAGGAGGAGCCGGCGAAGGATCTGGAGCACTGGCAAGAGGCAAAGTTGACACCTCAAGATTAGAAACAAACTCATCGAGGGAGAACATTAGGATGAAACCAACTCATCCTTGACAATGGGGATAGGTATGGAAGATACAATGTAGTAGGTAGTTTTTCCAAAAAAAAATTACATGTTGAGACGCATATAGTTTTTTGGTCACAAGATCATGACACTGATAACCCTTTTGATGAATGCCATACCCTAAAAATACACACAAGACACAATAGAAACTAAGCTTGGAACAATCCCGTGTAGGAAGAAAAAATATGCAGAGCCAAAAACACAAAGAAGAGAGTAATTGGGAATGGTACCAAGTAGGTGCTTATATGGAGAGGAACTCGAGAAGAGGAGTAAGAAGATATGCAACAGTGAGCACATCTTCTCCCCATAACACACAGGGGATAGAAGATGAAAAAAGTAGTGATCAAGCTATATCAAGGAGATGGCAATGCTTGCATTCAGGTCGACCATTCTGCACAAGGGTGTAAGAACACAAGGACTGATGAATAGTACCATTAGCAACTAAAAACTCTGTAAATTGGGACAAATTATACTCACTCCCCAAATCAGAATGGACTTTAATGGTGATAGAAAACTCAGTGCAAATCATGGAGTGAAAATTGGAATAAATTTCGTAAAAATCAAATTTGTGTGTCATCAAATATACCCATGTAACCGACTGTCATCATCAACAAAAGACATAATATTGTGAACCACCCTTTGTAACAATAAGGGAAAGACCCCAAATATCAATATGAACCAATTGAAAGGGAGAAGAAGAAATGTTTTCATTAAAGAGGAGAGCGAACAATTTAGCCAATTTACAACCAATGCACTCAGAAATATCACTAATGGACAAATTACCTAAATAACCAAACTAAACTTACAAATTCAAACAATGACCTAACCTACAATGCTAAATATAAAATAAAGAAGAGTTATTGTTTAGACAAAACAAAGATAAAGCAGTAGAAGACACATCCAGAGGAACATGTAACCTTTCCAAAATGTAAAGTTCTCTTAACTCTATGTCCGACCTCAATCTGCCTCTTGAATATCCAATCTTGCACAACACAATGAGAAGAAGAGAAAACAACATCGAAATCATAATCAAACAATTGACTAATAGATATAAGACTGAGAGAGAGAGAGAGAGAGAGAGAGAGAGATGAGGCACATAAAAGACACGGTAAATAGGTAAGTGGGGAGAGGAAATGGAACCAATAGAATGAACAAACATAGAAGAACCATTAGTTATCACACTAGTAATAGGAGAAGAGGGTGACACACAATCACCAAGGGATGCAATAAGAGTCATGTGATGAGAACAACCACAATAAAAAAAATCCACAAAGTGGATATACCACCTGAGAAAGATGAATTAGGCAAACCGAACTGACTGGTAGTTATAGCAAAGGCCTAGGATGAGATATTCAGATTGGCCACCATGAAAGATGTGAACTGCTCAAACATAGAATATAGAGTGGGAGATGGAGCTGGATCAGACATGGGGGTAGCAAGAGCAGCTGAACGACGGGATGGTCGTTGACGGGATGGAGATGATGCATAAGTTAGAGGACAACCTTTGGGCTGCAAAAGCGTGGGAAAAGCATGCTTCCAATGACCCTTCTAGTGCCAAAAACTACACTCATCCATGGCAACTCGAGGCTTATATTATTTTATTGTCTTTTACTTAAGGGTATTTTAGTCTTATGCATGTAATTAGGACTTTAGGGTATTGGTAGTTTAGTATATATATTGTACTTTAGCTTTCGGTTAATCATTGAATAATACAAACTATTACCTTTGTTAATATGGGATCAGAGCTAGGTTACAACAGCAGCCTTAGCACATACGAGTAGCCTTCTCTTGGTTTGTCCTTTTACCCTTTGCATACGTGTGATTGCAGACCCAGAAATCCTTTACAGGTCCTGTATCGTGTTTGAAGCCTTCAGACAAGTTTGTTTCAACCATTTGCAACTCACAACTCTCATGCGAGTTCTCTCCAACCACTTGCGAACCCTGCGTAATACTTCCCTCCAGCCATCACAACCTTCAAACGACTTCATTCCAGCCATTCGCAACTCCCAGCTCTCACGCAAGTTCTCTCCAGCCTCTTGTGAACCATTCAGGTCATTTGGGTTGAAGATTTTGACCCATCTTACTGTGGGTATCTGACCCATTGACGAGCTGGCTCTCCTGCTCTCTTCTTGGATTCCCAATTTCGACTTACTTGGTGTTTGAGTACTACGACTTCTGCTTCCGCTTCTTCTCTGGTTTGATCAAACTTCTGCTTCTTCTCTGGTTGTTCTTCATTGCTGGGTACTTTAGTTTTCTTATCAGTATTGCTGAGAACTGTTTGGGCCGGTTACCATTGCATATTGATTGGTGAATATTGTTTGGGCTGGTTGCTATTGTCATTAAATTTTGCAAATATGTCTGATGTAAACTACATGCTATCACCATTAGGTTGGATGGGTCCAACTATTCATATTGGTCACATGTCATGAAAAAAATTTAAAAGTAGGCATAGGCATGTGGGGCTATGGTACTGGTGTCACAGTACAGGCTGATGATGAGGGGCTATGGTACTGGTGTCACAGTACAGGCTGATGAAACTAAAGAAACTGAGGCCAACGTTGCCAAATGGGACCAACGTTGCCAAATGGGACAAAGAGAATGCTCAGATTCTCACTTGGTTTCACAACTCTGTACAACCAAGCATTGGTATGAACTTTTCCAAGTATACTACAGCTAAGAAAGTTTGGGATTACTTGAAGACTATGTATCTCAAGTCCATTTTTGCTAAGCAATATGAGCTCGAGACGACTATTCGCACTTCCACACAACGGGATAAGTTAGTTCAGAAATTCTATAATGAGATGACTGCATATTGGGATTAGTGTCACTTTTAATTATTAACCCTATTTAATGAATCTTTATAATATTAATCACTTGTCACTTGTCCTTTGATAACATAGCACAGTTAACAGTTCTAGGTCTTCGGATCCAAGGCATGACAAATTCCACAATCACAAAGGTAATAGAAACAAAATTTACCAGCAATCTTACTTTTTCCCACTTAAAATTATGTATTAGACAAACAATCTGCTTTTGTGTGCTCAAAACTTTGTCAAAACCTAAAAAGTAGTTTTATACGAGTATCCATGGCACCATATATGCAGATGTTGTTCCACCAAATTGAAAAGGTAATTAAAATTGGCACCACGTACAGAAGGTTTGCCATTGATAAGCAAAAGGGTAGTTGTGGCTCCCAACAATAAAAATGAAAGACCTTAAATCAAGGATGCTGCCTAGCTCATTGTTTAACAGTTTAAATGGAATTGCAAAGTTATGAAATGCACAAGAAATATTCATCTAGGCACCTTATATCCTTCATGGTTGTATACCAAACTCATACTTTCATCTAATCCTGTATAGAAAGAAGAAGCATACTGCATAGTTTGACCTGCCACTTAACATGTTGAAATCAAAATCAACTCAGAAAACAAACTGCAAGTTTTAAAATTGGTCCTTTAATGGGTTGAGTTTCTCTATCCTAATTGTCAGAAACATGCATTTGCATTTGTGAAAACTAAAGAAATGGAAAAGTCTGCATCTTTAGCGTAGTAACTCTTTCACGAATACAAAATTCATTCAATCATTCTATAACTTCACGAGCAAAAAACTAGCACTGTAGCACACCTCAGTTAATCACTTTGATTATGAATGCCACACAGCAGATGGATTTGGGAGT
This sequence comes from Camellia granthamiana, assembly GCA_036172215.1. NCBI lineage: Eukaryota > Viridiplantae > Streptophyta > Magnoliopsida > Ericales > Theaceae > Camellia > Camellia granthamiana. The sequence continues at coordinate 83,575,561 of CM069903.1, forward strand.
ACACAGTTTCGGCCAGACTGTTTTGTAGAGTTTTAACATTGTTTTGAGAATGCTGCTATAAAAATGTTGTTATCAGAATCTTACGATTCACGATTCGATTCACGATTTTTAATCTATGGGTTAATCTCTAGTGAATCACAATCGATTAACGATTCGATTCACTTTTTACGATTCATGCAATTCTTGAAACTATCATTTTTGACATATTTTGATTTTTTGTTTCTCTTTTTTTAAGTTAAAATGGCATAATACAACTTCTAATAGTATTCAGTATGAAAATAACCAATATATATACATATGATTTGTTGTTATTTTGGAGATCAAGGGGCTTTTAATAGGATCCAATCAAATTCAATCAAACCCAACATGTTTTTAATATAAATTATGATTTTTTTTTCCCTTAAAAAAAATCATAATTTATATTCTAAAGATGTTTGAGGTTAAAGTAACTTCAATATGAATTTATCTATTGTTATTTTATTGAAATAAATATGCTTCAATATTACATGGTTGAGGTTAGTTAAACCTAATGGTTCTGCAAGTTCTTTGTTATTGGGTCATTGTTACTTCTAAAGGTATGTATGCTTATAAAATATCAACCTCATTCTTAAGCTATTGTTATTTGAAAATTGAGAGTTTGTTTTTGTTTTCTTTCTTTATTAAGAACGGTTGATGAGCAATATCTAAAATAGGGAAAAGGTAAGATGGTAATCTTACATAAGAACTAACTTCACCTATTAGACCACATGAACATTATTCAAAATAACATTTTCATTGATTTAAGTCTAAATATTTTATATTCATAAGATATATTTACCATACAAGTGTGTAGATATATTTTTCTAAGTAATTTAGAAAAAGTGACTGAATCTTTACAAATCACGATTTGGTAAAAGGTCATTTCAATTCACAATTTGACAACTATGATCACAACATAGTATGTAATCTTCCATCAGATTAAATTATTTCAATTGCAGCAAACAACCATGCAAGCATAGTCCTGTTGGTTTTATTAAATAACATTTCAGCCCTCTGGAAAGTAATGAACAAAAAGAAACTCTGATTTTTTTCCTCTAAGAAGTTTCAAATTTAATAAAAGAAACAAGAGTAGTTCTACTCTAGCCCAAAAGTTAGACCCACTTCTGAAACCCAATGATCTGGTAGTCTATTCGAATATCTACGGCAACTCTCTCTCTCTCTCTCTCTCTCTCTCTCTCTCTCTCGTGTCTTCTCTAATCATCAGCCAATCATCTCTTTTACACAGCAGACTTCTATATCATTTTCCAAGAAATAAATAAGGAGCTATGGTACTTTATTCCTTTATGTCCCATAGAAGACCATTGTGGTATAGTATAAAAGGGCTCTCAATCTTTTGGATACATAGAAAAGTAGACAAGGTACCTATGATACAAGAATGGCTCACTCTTAATCTACAAAGCTTTGCAAGATACCTAACCAGATTCTTGGTTTTTGATGCAATAAGCAAATGGAAATGATGTTCACAGTTCTAAGACTATTTTCAAGTGTAATATTTAAAAGTCAATTCAATACATATTTCTGACTTCTGTTTCATTTTTTCCATTTTTGTGATGAGTATATTTTCCTTTTTTCTTTTTTATTTTAGCATTCCATTCTTAGCACATGCATCTTACATCTCCTACAAATATGTTATAATCAACTTTAATTCTCTTACCTAAATCTATTTACCATGCATCTAAAAGCAAGGTTGGTTAACAAATCTAGTACAAAACAAACATAAAAAGAAGAAAGAAAAAGGATGATCATTGATCACAGACTTTTTGATAGTTGAGGAACATAAACCCAAAGTTTAGAAAATTCAACTAATGCTGACCTGATGATCAGGGTTTTGGAAAACAAAACTCTTTGGTTTCTTCACATACACAAATCCATCAGTTGGTTTCAAGATACCTGCCAAAATCTGCATAATTCAGAAAATCATTACTTTTACATAGGAAAAAAAAAATGATTTTGTTAAACAAACTTACCAAAAAAGAGTTTTAATTGAACAAAATTGTGCCAGTTACAGTTTCATTTATTGCACAAAATGCTTGAACAGAATTATGCAAAAAGCACATACTGAAAGCAATTTAAGAAAGAATAATGTTGCAAAAAGTGTAAGTACTTTCAAAAGGGTAGATTTTCCACAACCGTTTGGTCCAAGAAGCATCCAAAACTGTCCTGAAGGTATGCATAGTGAACAGTCCTTAAGAATTGACACAAATTTACCCTGCCCTGTGGTGATTGAGAAACTCAGATTCCGACACTCAATGGCAAATTTTTCATTAACAGCATTCCTACAGATGTAGAACGAAACATAGTTATAAACAAAAAAATCCAAGTAATATAATACACATCCATATGTTAATGTGCATATATGTATTGAGAGAGAGAGAGAGAGAGAGAGGTGTTTGAAAAAATGCCCAGCTCAAAAACGAGAGTGAGAGAATTGGTTCAGGGTTGAGAACCTGGTGGAGGGTCTAGTGGAGTGGAGGGGAGGGGAGGGGAGGGGAGGGGAGGAACTAGAAGATGGGGTGAAGAGGCAGGGATGAGAGCAGAGTGATGATTCAGTTTGACATACCAGCTCTGTTTTTCTTCTAACAAAATTCAAGTACCCAATTGTTGGAGAATTTGAAGGTCTTTCCTTTTTAGGAGACTCCAATCGTAGTACCCTCCTATATATATTTTCTACTCTAAGGGGAAATGTTTCAAATGATACATAGAAACATGTAAACATTTTTGTTCACTTTTTCTATTTTCTTTTTAGAAAGAGAAATACTAATTACTGGCCATTGAGCGCTTGGTAACCTTGATATGTGTGTAAAAAGTATAATGAAATACAAGAAAAACACATGGAAATATGTGAAATGTGTATTGAAGTCCTATTTTACTTAATCATTATTCGTTCCTTAATTGACGCCTTTAGCAAGACCCCTAAAAAAATTTCATTTCAGTAAGTGTCAAATTTCATCATTGTATGCTGAAGGTCGCTCCAAGGTTATTGGATTCTGTGTCTGCTTCAGAAGAACAACTTTCAATACAGAGGGAAAATCCATACCCTCCAGAGATTATAGTCTTTAGTTGACCAACAATCGAGCTAACCAGAATGTATTTCGATTGACTCTTAATGTTGCCTCAAATGGTTATTAAGTTTTGGTGAATATTTTTCATATTTAAATCAATTTTTTTAAACTAAAAAAATTTAACTAAAGTATGAGGAGAAAAAAAAAAAAAATACTGGAACTAAAAAATACGAATTGAAAGCTCAAAAATTGTTTTTGAAAAATCATAACCGAATAGAGTGACTAGTAATTCATGGTAACATTGGGAGACAAACAAAATCACCCAGAGTCACTACCAATCACCCATGTTGTCACTGAATGTTCACCATAAGCCAGTCTATCACCTACAGTCACCACTGTTGTGAATGTGCATCCACAACAGTAAGTAGATACTTGGAGAAGAAACAAGAGCTTAATTCAGACTTTCAGTAGATTTCTCGCATACAACAGTAAAAATTATTTTCAAAGAAAAAAAGTGTTATCATCATAGTAATTAAAAGCGCAGTAATAAATAAATTTCACTAATGCAAATTACCATTAAACAGTGCAATTTACAATAATCTACCAAACAATTAACCAAAGCCTAATAGCATATGAACCTATCAAATTTAGAAACCAAAGAACTTCAAACGCTACAGTTTTCAAAAACTTTCTTTAGTTTTCTGCAAACCAAAAGATATAATGGATAACCTCTCCAGATCTTCCCCCAACAGGACATTCACACAAACAACTTGCATCAACTTCCTTCTCATTTGTCAAGGTAGCATTCTTGTTGAAAATTTGATAGCAACTGTATTCCCACGTGGTACTTCCTCAACAGTTTCCGAACTTCTTTCCACCTCTTTGAATGGCATCAGCGCGCAAAACCACATTACAAACTTCATAGCAACTTCGTTCAAAAAAAAAAAACTTCATAGCAACTTCCATCTCATTTGTCAAGGTAGCATTCTTGGTGATAAATTGATCCAGACCAATCATAACAACTGTATTCCAACATGGTACTTCCTCAACAGTTTCCCACCTTATTTCCCATCCAAATAACAGTTCCCTGTGGTAAAAAATAGCAGGAAGGTATGCCTTGATGTTGCAGAGAGGTACCCAGCTTCTGAATTTCCTTAAACAAATTTCTGATTCAGAACCCTAGCAGTTGGAGCAATGCAGCATGGAAAGATTTGGTCACCTCTCTGAATGGCATCAGCGCACAAAACCACATTACAAACTTCAAAACAAATAACAGTTCTGTCCACCAAATAACAGTTCTTTGCAGTAAAAAATCAAGAAATTTCCAAACACCATTTCCCCCTGCAGCACCTTACAGCTTGACCTCATACTCAAAACACTGAACCTTGTACTGAGAGAGTGGTGAAAGGACTCTTGCCTATAGGCTTACATGAGTATTTATACTAGATAAAGTCTTGGTCACCAAGCATACTTGGAGACCAAATATAAGAAACTAATTAATTAGGATAGTACTAGTCTTGGCACCAAGTATAGTTGGAGACCAAATAATTGTTAGAATAGGAAAGAATATTTGTTATTTAATTTTTTTTTTTCCTTGATTGATGTAATGGGCTAGCCCATAATTTATACCTTATGGCACTTCTGTAATTACTCAGTATTATCAATATAAAAGGGGATGAGGTCTAACCTATTCCCTAACTCTCTCTTCTCTAAACTTACATGTATCAGAGCCAAAACCCTAGCCCATCCCTCTGTTGCCCTTCTTCTCACCTATCGGCAGTTCTATCTTTCCAACAAACCTGTCGGCAATACCTCCAGGCAACCCACAGCCCCGAATCCCGTACCCAGGTCCTCGGCTCTCCTCCTGCGCTTTCCGACAGTCTCGTAGGCATAGTCGGCAGCTTCTCTAAGCCTCTAAGGGCCTGTTGGCAGTCCCTCTGCCCTTCTAGGGGCTTGGCAACAGCTCCTCTGGCCTACGTGGCCCCTGTCGGCAGCCTCTATCTACCTCTGTTGGCCTTCTTCCTTCGTCTGTAATGGTTGTTCATCAAACAAGGCCTGGTTCGTCTGTAATGGTTGTAATGGTTGTTCTTTAAACCTCTTTTTTCTCTTAAACACACACCAAAAAAAACAAACAAACTAGTGATGCAAGAAAAAATAAAATTAAAAATATATATATATATTGATTCTTAATTCTTTATGAGTTTTTAGTTACTATTGTGCTTGTTCCTCCACTCTCATCTTCCGGATTTGTGATTGGCATTGTGGTTGAGGAATAGTTAGTAGCATCTCCATGGCAAATTTAACTAATGAATCTACTACCTCTTAGCCCTCTCAGGGTGAGAGTTTTGTCATCCCTTCTACTATGACTGATAACCTTACCCATGGCCTTAAAACCACCACCTCTCCATTCAATGGTCAGAATTTCCTAGCATGGTCGTAGAACCTGACTATTTTCTTAAAGAGTAGAGGGCAGATGGGATATGTTAATGGGAGGGTCCAGGCATCCAGTATCACAGATCCTCGTTATGACTAGTAGCTGATCACCAATTCTCTAATTATGGACTGGTTGATCCATTCTATGGTTCCGGAGATTGGCAAGGGCTACTTGTCTATGGACACTGCCCAGGATATTTGGGAGGCGTAACTACTACTTATTCCAGGAAAGGAAACTTCTCACAGACCTTCGAGTTACGTCGCTCCATTGAAAGGTCGGTACAAGGTGAACAGACTATCCTTCAATAATTTACCTTCCTTAGCAATGGATGGAAGCGACTTGATCACTTTCAAGATTACAAGCCTGTCTGTCCCATTGATTCTGCTGGTTACCGGAAGTTTGTGGCGCAAGAGCGGGTCTTCAAATTCTTGGAAGGCCTAAATGTGGAGTATAATCCGATTCAGAGTAGAGTACTTGGATGGATGCGCTTCCTTCTCTCCAGGAAGCCTTTGCTTTTGTGCAGAATGAGGAGAGTCGCCGGTCTGCGATACTTCCTTCTACCACCACTGATCGTTCTGCTTTTGGTTTCTGCACCTTCCCAAGTTGGCGAGCGAGCATATGTCTCATGGTTCTCTGTCCTTCTGAGAAGGATAATCTTTTCTGTGACTACTACCGTAGACCTCGACACACCCGAGAGACTTGTTGAAAGCTGCATGGGACTCCTTTTGGTGGTTGCGGAGACCATCTTGGTACTCGTGGGGGGTAGATCTGGACCGTCTCGAGACCGAGGGGGCCAATGCTCGGGGCTCATCTTTTAGACACGATTAAGCCACCACCTTCATCTCCTGTTGTCTCACCGGCTGCTGATGTTTCGGGGTTATCTGCCTTGAATTTTGAGATAACTCTTCGCCACTCGCTAGACGGTCGTATGCCTCCACTTTTGCCACAGGTGCACCACTTCTTCTTCCTTTGCCAATTTAGGTAACTTGGCTTCCACTCCATTTACATTACTATCTCATACCACTATGCTATGGATTATTGATTTTGGTGCTTCCGACCATATGTCTGGTTCCTTTCATTTATGGTCAAAAAAAGTGTGTATCGCTGAAGGTACTATGTTGTCTCTATCTGGGAAAGGTTTAATTTATGTAACATCTTTCTTTCCTTTCCGTTTATCCTCTGTCCTCCATGTTCCTAATTTTAGTGTTAATCTTTATCTTTGAGTCGTATTACTCGTGATTTGAATTGTAGCGTGACGTTTTTTCCTAATCATTGTCTTTTCCATGGACCTTATCACGAGAAAAGAGATTGACAGTGGTAGAGAGGAACATGGTCTCTACATTCTCGATCAGATAGATAAGGCTGGCTCACTCATCTATTCAGTTACCATCCACCAAGGGAAGACCTCTGGCTGTGGCACTATTGTTTAGGACATCCCTCTTTTTTTACTACTAAAGCATTTATTTCCTTTTGTTTTTGAGAATAATAGTGTCTAATTTTTAATGTGAGTCTTGTCAACTTTGGGAAACAATGAGCTTCTTTTGCTCCTTCTATTAATAAAAGTTCAGTTCCATTTACTTTGATTTATTTGATGTTTGGGGTCCCTCACGTTTTGTGTCTTTAAAAGGTCAAAAATGGTTTTATTACTTTCATAGATGACTATTCTAGGGCAACTTGGGTCTATTTGCTAAAAGATAAAAGTGTAGTGTTTTTCTGTATTTCAAACCTTCCATAAAATGATTTTGCACTTAGTTTGGGTCTAATCCGGAAATGTTTAATTCATGTCACCCTCTTCCCTTCTTTTATCCTCTGTCCTCCATGTTCCCTAATTTTAATGTTAATCTTTTATCTTTGAGTCGTATTACTCGTGATTTGATATTGTAGCGTGATGTTTTTTCCTGATCATTGTCTTTTTCAGGACCTTATCACGAAGGAAAGAGAATTGGCAGTGGTGGTAGAGAGAGAAGCATGGTCTCTACATTCTCGATCAAACAGACAGACTGGCTCACTCATCTGTTCAGTTACCATCCACCAAGAAGAAGACACTCTGCTGCTGTGGGCACCGTTGTTTAGGACATCCCTCTTTTTATTACTTAAGCATTTATTTCTTTTTGTTTTTGAGAATAATAGTATTTGATTTTCAATGTGAGTTCTTGTTAACTTGGGAAACAACACCTAGCTTCTTTTGCTCCTTCTATTAATAAAAAATTCAGTTCCATTTACTTTGATTCATTTTGATGTTTGGGATCCCCTCACGTTTTTGTGTCTTTAAAAGGGTCAAAAAGAGTTTGTTACTTTCATCGATGATTGTTCTAGGGCAACTTGGGTCTATCTGCTAAAAGATAAAGTGAAGTGTTTTCTGTATTTCAAACCTTCCATAAAATGATTTGCACTCAGTTTGGGGCGTTTGTCAAAATTTTGATTTTTTCTGATAATGGGGGTGCGAATATCTGGACTCTGGTCTTGCCAGTTATTTCGTCACTCATGGCATTATTCATCAAGCTTCTTTGCACTAATACCCCTCAACAAAATGGTGTTGTTGAAAAGAAAAATCGTCATCTCCTTGATGTGGTCCGTTGTCTATCCTTTTGAATGCGTGTTCCCTAGATCCTATTGGGGGGGAAGCAGTTCTCAACTGCCCGCTTATTTGATTAATCGTCTTCCTATCCAAGTCCTTCAAAAGCAAACACCTCTCCAAGTTCTATTCGGGTCCACCTCTTTTGGGTTCTCTCTTTCCCTTAAGACTTTTGGCTGTATTTGTTTTGTCCATAATCATTCCCCCACTCGTGGTAAAATTGGATCCTAGGTCTCTTAAGTGTGTTTTCCAGGGTTACTCTACCACACAAACACTCGCAAATGGTTTGTCTCCATGGATGCCACCTTTTTTGAGTCTCAGTCTTACTTTCTACCCTCTCTCCGTGTCCTAGTCTTCCCTTCAGAGGGAGCCTTGGTGTGAAACGATTCCTGTTCCACTTTCGCCAGTGGGTTGAAAAGATAGAGCATGTTGAGCCAGCAGTTGTTGAAACAGGCAAAGTGTATGTCAGAGACAAGGACAAACAGAAAGTTCACTTGGATGTAAGAGCCTACTTTCCCTCCTTCTACTGGCAACTGCTTTCTCAGATGAGTGTCCAGAGTCAACCCCCCTCTCCTGAGAGTCCAGGTAATTCTGATCCTAGTGCTCTGCATTCCTGAGTTTTCAGATCTTGATGCTCTCATTGCTAATAGAAAGTGGAGTTAGGTGCATGTACTCAACGTCCTATTACGAATCATGTCTCTTATTCTAATCTATCTCTCTCATATAAAAGCCTTTCTATTTAAGATTTCTTCAATGAGTCTGCCTGACCTAACAATTTTAGGACGGCTCTCACTGTTCCTGAATGGAAACACGCCATGATGGAGGAGATGAGAGCTCTCAACAAGAATGACACTTGGGAATTAGTAGAGTTATCTAGAGGCAAAAATCCAATTGGATGTAAGTGAGTGTACACTGTCAAACACAAAGCAGATGGTTCCATAGAACGGTACAAAGCAAAGACTAATTGCTAAGGGTTTTACTCAGACTTTATGGGATAGATTACCAGGGAGACATTTGCAACCGGTTGCTAAGATGAACTCTGTGAGAATACTACTCTCTTCCTTGCCGCAAATCTGGATTGGTCACTTCATCAATTTGATGTGAAGAATGCCTTCCTTCATGGAGACCTAGAAAAAGAGGTCTATATGGATATTCCCCCATGGTTTTGAGGATGTTAGGTCCAAAGGTAAAGTGTGAAAGCTCCAAAAGTCACTTTATGAGCTAAAGCAATCCCCTAGGGCTTGGTTTGAAAGGTTTTGCTCAAGCTATACTGAGATATGGGTTCAAGCAAAGTCAAGCTAATCACACCTTATTTGTGAAACACTCCTTCACTTGGTAAGACCACGGCTCTCTATTGTCTATGTTGATGATATTATTCTGACAAAAGATGATGTTGAGGAGATTTCACGATTGAAAGAATACTTAGCCAAAGAGTTTGAAATCAAAAAATTAGGCAATTTGAAGTATTTTTTGGGCATTGAGGTAGCTCGGTCCAAGGATGGCATCTTCATATGTCAGAGGAAGTATGTACTTGACTTGCTCAAGGAAACTAGAATGCTTGGAGGTAGACCATGTGATACACTTCTAGAATCGAGTCAGAAACTAAGTGAGGATCAAGGGGGAGATCCAGTGGACAGGGGGAGATATCAGAGGCTAGTGGGTAAGCTCATATACTTATCCCACTTCCGTCCAGACATTGCCTTTGCAGTGAGCATAGTTAGCCAGTTTATGCATGCTCCGAGAAATTTCCACTTACAAGCAGTTATGAGAATCCTAAGACACCTGAAGACTTCTCCTAGAAAGGGTCTTTATTTCCCAAAACATGGACATCTCAATGAGGAGGCATTCACTGATGCGGATTGGGCTTGATCTGTCATTGACAAATGATCAACTTCTAGATATTGCACATTTGTTGGAGGCAACCTAGTCACGTGGCGAAGTAAGAAATAGAATGTGGTTGCTAGATCTAGTACTGAGACAGAATTCAGCGCTATGACTCAGGGTCTATGTGAGTTACAATGGATTAGACTATTATTGGGAGACTTGGGGGATCCATCAGACCGATTCCATGAGATTGTATTGTGACAACAAAGCCGCAATCAACATAGCTTATAATCCAGTTCAACATGACAGGACTAAACATGTGGAGATTGATAGGCACTTCATCAAGGAAAAACTCACTAGTGGCACCATATGTATTCCATTTGTGAAGATTAGGGGCCAACTAGCAAATGTTCTCACTAAGGGCATAAGAAGCAAACCATTTCATGGCATTCTCAACAAGTTGGGTATGAGAGATATCTTCGCACCGGCTTAAGGGGGAGTGTAAGAATAGAAAAGAATATTTGTTATTTAATTGAGGAAAAATGTTTGAGGAAAAATGTATTGAATGCGAAGAAAAATGTTTGAGGAAAAATGTTTGCACCAGCTTAAGGGGAAGTGTAAGACTTTGAGGAAAAATGTTTGAATGCTACCTGAATTGCTATATTTCTTTTTCTTTTTTCTTTTTTTTTGAGTCATTATATATACATTTTGATAGTATTACTTAGTCATATAAAAATTATTGTATTTTTTTATCCTTATTACTAGGATCTTATGATACACGATACTCGATCTGATCCAACAGACCCCCAAAACGATCCTATATAGGATCCTGATCTTAACAACCTTGACAACATGTGAAATTTGCATGTTAGTGCCATGTGAAATTTTAGTTTCAAGTGGAATCTCATATTTCTAACAATGGGAAGAAGTATGTAATCAACTAAAATGGAAAAGGCTTGACCTAGGTGCAACATTATAAGTATTCACAACTAAAATCTGAATCACATGGTTGTATCTTTGAGCTATGATATCTAATTTATTATGAAATACAGAATTTTGTAGCTGAAATATACATTCAATTAGAGGTGGCAAACCCAATCCAAACCCATGAACTTGCCCAATTACACTCATTTAAAACCCAAATAAACCCGCCCAAATCAATAAATGGGCTTAAATAGGTTGCTCATTGTCAACCCAACTGGGTTTACATGGGTTGGACATGGGTACCCGTTTATGTCTCCCATCATTGATTGTATGAAGAAAGGATAGTTCCAATGGAATACAACTGCAGTCTTCAATGAAATTAAGAAGAGAATGACTCAAGATGCAGTCTTGAGACATTCTCAGTTCTCCATCGTCCTCAAAGTCTCTTGCATGCGTCCAATCTATGAAGCACAGACACCTCTTTGAGGCTTGCGTATCAATGTCGAACACGGACACGCATCAGACACGTTGTGAACACATGTCCAACACTCTACCGAGAGTGTCCTTTTTTTTTTTGAATTTTTTGCAGCCAAACATGTTCAGGACACGTTCGGGACATGTTTCAGACACTGCAGGGTGCAAAACATAATTTCTGAAACTTGAAGTGTTGCCAAATTGTAAAAAACCAAATTGAAACAATTAACCCAATTTGGAACCCTACAATCGAACTGATTGAAGAGAAGAGACAAGAGAAAGGGTTGCTCACCGCTCGTTGCTCACTGCCATATTGAAGGTAAGTTCCTTCTTCTTGTTCGTTCAATCTTCTTCTTCGAGTTTTTCAATCTATCTCTCTGTGTCGCTCTTTGTTTTTCTTCTCTCTCTCTCTCTCTCTCTTCTTTGTTGTCTCCATCTCTGTCACTCTTTCTTTTTCTTTTTTCTTTTATTTATTTTTTTTTTTTTTTTTGGCTGAATGTAAGGCTTCTCTCTCTCTCTGATTATTTTTATAATTTTATTTGACAGAACAAATTTGTTTTATTTGAAGAAAAAAAACAAATTGTAGTTGATATTGCTGAAATTATTAATTTTAATGATGGGCTTATTAATTTTATTATAGAAACCAATTTTTTATTTTGAAATATAAAATGTGTTTTAATATAATTTTAATAGTGTCATTTGTATTTTTTTTTATTACCTTTCAATATTTTTTTTTATAATAATTTTATGACTTTTAATCATGTGGTTTAATTTTGATGATGTCTAAAATATTATGTGACAAATTATGATTTTTTAATATACATATTTTATATTATTTGACACAAAATATTATCTGTTTAAAATATATGTTGTATGATATATTTGTTATAAATATTATTTAAATAGAAATATTTTTAAAATTTTACTATTCACGATTTTGAAAAATCCGGCTGATCACTATTCATCTTTTGACAAATTTGATATTGATGAGTTGTCTTTTTTTGACAAATTTGATTTTGGTGAGTTGCTATCTTTTAACAAAATTTGATATACCCACATGAGGTGGTTGGTTATTTTTATTAAATTGTATATAAAATCTTTACAATAACTACAAAGATTTTAAAATGAGTATATATATTTCTATATCTGATGATATAAATATTATTTAAAGATATTTTACTATGCATACAAATATTTTAATAGAAAAGTTACTATGTAGTCACTGTGCATTTTGTTATTTACGGGAGAAGTTTGAAAATTTTGGTGTTACTATTTATTGAAAGCGACTCCGATCTATATTTTCAAAACTCGTAGCATTTGTTGCATTAGAAAAGGAAAAATAAAATCGAGCCCACCCCACACCCATGTAATTATAGTGTCACAAAGTCAGACGAGGAGCGTCTACCTCTCCGAGTGTCTATCTCTCCAACGGGTATATTTTTTAGTATATATAATTGTTTTGTGTGGAGAAAAATCAAGAACTTGAAGAGAGAAAAAATCTGTGTTCTCTAAAATTTTGATTGTATTTTTTCACTCTACTTTCACTTTCAGATCCAAGTATTGTTTTGTTCTTACACTTTCATATCTACTCTTTGTGAGAGAATTATTGTAAAAAATGGTTGAAATACCTCTTATCTTTATTAATTATTCTGTAAGAGAATATTGTAAGGGTGAGGTATTTATTGTTGAGTGAGGCTCAACAGTTAAGGGTAAGACCTGTGTAAAATCCACAAACTTGGTGAAACTTTGTGGTGTATTGATTCGTTTTGTTAATGAAGAAATTCTCGATGAGGATCCTTAAAGAATGGGCGTAGGCCCGACGTGTCGAACCACTATAAATCCCTGTGTTTGATTCTCTCCCTATCTCTTTTACTTTTATATTGATTATTATTGCTCTGTTATTTATTTGTTAAAATTTGAATTTTTTTTATTATCATATTTAATCTTGTGAAATTGTTTTTAGTAACTTAATTCACCCCCCTCTTGGGTTGCCTATCTGGGATAACAAGTGTGTTTGGTTTGAGTTTTCCGAATTAAGTTTTTTGAAAATTGAATTTTTTGTTTTTCGTTTTTTTTTTTTAGTAAATATTTTTAAAATTTTAAGCATTTTTTTACTTTTTTAGATGCATTTTGCTTAGATGTGTCTAAAAAGTAAAATATTTGTAAAAAAAATATTTTAAAAAATTAATAAATATACAAAAATACAAAAAATGTACTGAATTTTCTTATTTTTTTGTATTTTTGGTATTTAGTGAATTTTTTAGGAGTCTAAAAATTAAAACAATTGCTTAAAATATTAAAAAAAAATCAATAAAAACAAAAAAATACGGAAAACAAGAAAGTAAAATTTTCTGAAAAATGTTTTTAGAAAACTCAAACCAAGCAAAGCAAATAATATATAATAAATAAATTTAATTATATATACTGAACGTGTCCCTCGTGTCCCCTATTTTTTAAAAATTTGCTTGTCCGCGTGTCCGTGTCATATCCTGTGTCCATGTCCATGCTTCATAGCGTCCAATGTAGATATATCCAGAGTCTTGAGTCAAAAGGGTCACCTTGTTGCGTACTTCAGCAAGAAACTTAATGGTACTAATCAGAGATACTCTACTTATGATAAGGCATTCTACGTTATGATACAGACCCTTCGATATTGAAGGCATTACTAATTATTACCTCAAGAGTTTGTGTTATCTGATCATCAAACTTTGAGGTACCTACATTCTCAAAAGAAGTTGAGTTTCAGGCATGCTAGGTGGGGTTGAGTTTTTCAAGAATACACATTTATTCTTAATCACCGAGCTAATGTAGAGAACAAACATGCCAATGCAGTTAGTAGTAGAGTTGTACCGGGTTTATGGTCATTGAGAGTACATCTGGTGGGTTTTGATAGGATGAAGGACAAGTTGAGTACACCACTTATCTTAATTTGGCATCAATTTTCATAAGATGCAGGTGGTAACCATCATGATTATATTGATTTTATAATTCGAGATAAATACTTGTTTAGAGTAAGCTTTGCATTCTACGCACATTAATTAGGGAATTCTTAGTCTTGGAGTGCATGTTGAAAGGTTAGTTAGACACTTTTGTAAAGATAAGACCATTAACCTAGTAGAGGATAGGTATTATTGGCCGTCCTTGAATGGGCATGTTGGTAGAATTGTTTCTCAGTGTCACACTGGTCAATTGGCCAAGACACAGAAAAAGAACACAGATTTGTAACTATTCCACAAACATCTTGGAAGGATCTTAGAATGGATTTTTTATTTGGATTATTACCTAAAATAGCTAGAGATCACAAATTGATGCAGAACGGCTACAAAGAAATCCGTTCAACTATTTGATGGATCTCAAAACCAGAATAATGGAGAATTGATCTAAAAGAGAAGTTCGAAAAGTTTAAAGAACCAAAAGAGAGAAAAACGCAAGGGTCAAAACCCTAATCTCACAAACGGCCACAACCTTTTACTCAATATCAATAATTCAAAACTAACTATTACAATGCAAAATCTATTATATATAGGCCAGAAATCCTAATTTAAAATAGGAACTAAATCATAACATTATTTGGAAACTTAATCTCTAACAAAAATAAGTAACTAAATATACTAAAATCCTAATTAAACTATCAATAAAATAAAACATAAATATAAAATTACAAAATAAATAAAATTTTCATGTCACGTTCCACATCAAATGGTAGTGGATAGGTTTTCTAAAACAGTCCACTTTATTCCTTGCAGTAAAACAACTGATACTTTACATGTCGCTAAATTGTTTTCCACGGAGGTTGTTAGACTACATGATTTACCTAATTCTATGATGTTTTATAGAGACGTTAGGGTTGTTAATTACGTATGGAAGATACTTTGAAAATTGTTCGACACTAATTTGAAATGTTCTTCAGTTTTTCAACCCCAAAAGGTTGGGTGATTTGATTAGATGCATTGTATAGTTTGCTTACAATAGTTCAGTCAATCGGTCTACTGGTAGTCCTTTTGAGATTGTTCAAGGTATACCCCCAGACCAGCCCATTGACCTTATTATATTGCCTCTTGACGTTCATCCCTATGAATCAGCTGAATCTTTTTCAAAATACATTCAATGACTTGAATGTCAATATTAGGAAAAATATCATGAGTAATGACAATTATAGACTTGTTGCTGATGTGAATCGTAGGAAACTAAAATTTAATGAAGGGGACCATGTCATGGTCTGCGTGCATCCTGAGTGCTGTCCTACAAATTCTTTCGAGAAATTTCATGCTCGAGCCACTGAACCTTTTCGTATCATTTGAAAACTTGAAACCTAACGCATATTTACTAGATTTTCCTTCATCTACGAATATTAGTCTCGTTTCAGTGATGCCAATTTGTTTGCTTAATGTTAGTCATGTTTTCAATGTTAAGAATTTGTTTTCTTACCGAGGCACTTTAAACCTCCCACCTTGTCAACAGGTTTGCCTACAAGATTTCCTTCTCTATCAGTGCCATTTTGTCCTTGTCCTCGAGCATCTCTATAGTTTCATGATGATTAGATTGACGAAGTTCTTGACACTCGGGATGTTGGTTCTTTCCACGGTTATAGTCGCTATCTTTTTAGATGGAAGAATCGCTCAGACACTGATTATACATGCATCACATAGGATGAGTTTTGTCGTCTTGATCCCAAACTTTTGGAGCATTATCTTAGTCATGACTCTCCTAAGGAGAGTCCTCAGCTGGGGAGAAATGATGGGGATCAAGGAATAGGAGGCATGAAAACATATTTAATGCGCAAGAGGCATCATTTGGAAACCTAGTTTAACTTTAGGAGATTTAGATTTTTAAGTTTAATTTTCTTATTAGTTATGGAACACATACACACACATATATATGGGGATAGCGTGAGGAAAATACTTGTGTTTGATGGATGAATATTAATTTAGAGTTTTTTCAGAACCCTATTTGTCATTTCATCTACTCTAGTTCCACACCAAGTAGTAGTCAGTTTCTATGAATATCATAATAGTAAATGGAATCACCTTTTAGGCTAGCCTACTCCAGACATAGAATTCACTTACCCAGGCACCACCCACCACCCCAAAAAGTGAATGTATAGCAACTGGAAAACAGAAAGAATGCTATAGGGTGCTCAGAAATAAGTATGAAATCCAAATTCATATCAGGCAATCAAGTTAGAAAAACATCATTATCCACTTACCGACTCTTGCCTAATGATCCAAGAGCACAAAGCTTCACAGGCTGCCTTGTCTTTTTGGGAGGTGTCTCCAAATCACTAGGTATTAACTTTGCATAAATCGGTCTCATCATATTATCAATCCAGAGATATACTGTAATAGAAAGAGCAAGCCGCAAAGACCAACCCACTGCAATTGCAATAGTAGAGTAAACTTCAGCAGGAACTGTACTCACATGACGAACATCAACATTAATCAGCTGTTGACGCAACTTTCCCCAAACATCATTCCAGCAATCAATTGGCATACGGTCAACCACATGGTGCCAAAAGATAAGTTCTTTCTTTGAATCTCCTGGTCCTTCCATTTTTCCATCTTTGTAGTATGGGAGAATCACTGCAGAGATTCAGAAAAGGACAAGTAATAAAAAAAAATTGACAGTAGAAAGAAGAAAATGGAAATAGTTATATAGTTTTTAAGTGATGATAATACAATCCAAATGCAAATCAAAGATCAAATTGAGAGAGAGAAGACAAATGCCCCAACTAGGGGTAAAACCCCCAAGGGCTAGAGAGAGAAACCAAGCTTTACTCCAATCACAATGTATATTCTTTAATCAAAAACTAAGTACAATGGAATATTACATCACCTATTTATAGACTACAACTAATAGGCCATTTAACAAACACTTAACCTATCTATTCTACTACATCAGATATGCAACTATGTCAAACAATAATTATGTATTCCCAAGCCTAAGCAAATGGAATCACAAGAACCACCCAATGACCTAAGTCAGATTATAATGGAAATGCTGAAATTCTTAGAACAGATGTACACTTCGATGCAGAAACAAACTCGTATACAACAATATCATGGAATACATGATGAAGCACATCAGATAACATATACATACATAATAGATTGACATACAATAGAAATGAATGCAATAGTATAAAGGCTTAAAGATGAGCAAATTAATGAACGTGAGTTCCAGATGGAAAGGATTGGGAAAAGAGGAGGCCGAGAAGGGCAAGTTAAAAGTAAGATTGTAAAGTAAAACTTTCACAGATTAATTTCAGTATTCCATTTATCATCAATTCTGGAGTGAGTAAATTTAACGGGGAACTTCGCACTCTGCTTGGATGGGGTGATTTGGTGAGAAAGAGAACTCTTGATCATGTTAGGTTTATAAATTAGCTCCGACATAGGAAGCAATTCTAAGAAAGAGAACTCTCTTATTTTGCCCATTTCATTTCTCACCAAAAGTGGTGTGATTTGGTGAGAAACAAGTTGATTAGTTATAAAATAGGGCAAAACCCATTTTACTCCCCTGTGGTTTAGCCCCAGAGAACTTCACCTCTTTTAA
Source organism: Camellia granthamiana (assembly GCA_036172215.1). NCBI lineage: Eukaryota > Viridiplantae > Streptophyta > Magnoliopsida > Ericales > Theaceae > Camellia > Camellia granthamiana. The sequence goes on from CM069903.1 coordinate 83,593,385, forward strand.
AAATAGTCGATTACCCCTCATGTAGTTTTGTACAGAAGTGTAACACTGACACCGTTAACCTAAAACATAAAACGACCTTAACACCCATCTTTTTCTCTTTCTTTTTCCTTCTATCTTTTTTATTATACAATTAATTTTAATTTAATCACAATTAACCAATTAAATAACATATAATCACTTAATTTCTCTAACTTTTAACTTTATTTCTAATTTAATATCATATTACATTATATTATATAATAAATAATATACAGTATATTTACATATAAATATACACACAGTGCACATACACACCTACACACTGTGCATATATTTACCAACTGTGATTATACAAATTGATTTTTAATTATACTTGTGTATATGCATACTACGTTACGCGGACTCCTTGAAATTTGAGAGGTACCCCTGTCGACACGACACGGGTATTGATCCAAGAAACGGCCGGGATACGGCCCTTTACAAATGGATACGGCTCTATTTTGCTCTAAATGCAGAAGAAACGAAAGAGAGGGCAAAGAGAGAACCTGGTCGCTGGCTTCAATCCTCTGTTCGATGAATTCGATCTCACACCCTTCGACTTCCCCTTCGAATTTGACGAGCGTGGCATGGCCCCTTCGACTTCGACTTCAACTTTGACTTTGTCTTCGACGAGCACTACCGTAAACGAGCTTCGATCTATCTTCACTGGCTTCATCTTCGATGATCTTCAATCTATCTTCTCTCTCTCTCTCTCTCTCTCTCTCTCCTCTGTTTTCTCTTCTCTTCTCTCTCTCTCTATTCTGTCTTTCTCTCTCTCAAAAGATATTTAATTAATATATATGTCAATTATAATATATATGTCATATATCAATAAAAATAACTATTTATAAATCATATTTATTTATAATATATATATATGTCAATCAAAAATAAATTATAAATATATAAATAAATTTAAAATATTATCAATAAAAATAATATATAAGATAAAAAATAATAAATATATTTAAAAAATAACTATTTAACTCATTTTCATATAATAAATATATTTTCAAAAAAATTATTTAACGTATCCCCATACCCGTATCCAAATTTGAACCCGTATCCACGTATCCTCAATTTTTAGTTTTAAAGTGTCCGACCCCCAGAGATGCACCGGCGCCCGATATCGGCACCCGAGTCCATGTAACGTAGTACGCCTATATAAACATTATATATACATCTGGAACAGATCTGAGCATTTTGCATTTGAAACAAGTTGTCAAGCATCAATTTCCATATTGTAGGCATCAAGTTTCCATCTTATGACCAGCCATCTAAGTCCATAAATCTATTTTTCACAAATAAGAATAGATTCATATTGGAAATAAAATTATATTGTCAAAGATATCAGAAGATATGGAGATATCAGAATATATGAAGATCCCATGATTTGTGAATATTATGATTCTTTTGTATCTTTGATCTATTTCAATTCCTTAACTAAATGGATTTGATTGTATCTCCCACTCTATATATATGGTGTATCATGTAAACAAGAGTATCAAATTAAGTGAATGAAAGATATAGTCCCCTAGGGCTTTGTGTGTGTGGATGTAGGCCAATATTAGCCGAACCACGTTAAGCTTTTGTGTTCTTTCTTTTCTCTTTTCTGCCTCTATTATCTCTCCATATTCAACCTTAATGCTAAAATCCAAGGTGAAGGGAGAGCGAGTGGCAGTGGTGATGGGATGGTGCCAAGGCGTCGCGGGGATGTGCATAAGGGGAGAGGGAGTGCAGCGGGATTGTAGTAGTGAGTGGGTTATGGGAGTGTGGGTGTGGGAGGAGAAAGTGGCAGCAGCACTGTGATGGTAAGAGAGGGTTACAGGGGTGGCGGGGGACAGAGGAAGAGGAAGGGATAGCGAGGGAGGCCAATAAAATTGGGGAAGAAGATGATTAGGGTTAGGTTTTTGAAAGAAGATGAAACTAGGTTTCGGCGCACGTCACAAATTTTGTCAATTTGAACGGACTTATTAACAGTAGGGAGAATATTGTAAAACGGTCAAAACCACATGAGGGGTAACTGGCTATTTTAAAAGACAAGGGGTGAAGTGCTCCAGGCTTAAACCACATGGGGTAAAATGAATTTCCCCCTATAAAGTATTTATAGTAACGAGATTGTCCCTTAAAATACAAAGAAAGAAAAAGAAATCTCACTCTCATCCCTCTCTCACATGCTTTGCTTTCTTACCTATCCAAACATGTTAGTGGCAGACCACATTCAATTCATTTCTTTTCTTTTCTCACCTCACAATCCGAACGGGCTGCGAGTCCTAAACCTTTTATAAACTAATGTCAATCAAGCAATGTCGCTATTTAATTAAATTGAAAGCAACTGGAATGCATGCAGGTTGAAATCCAAAATGCTTTGGACGGGTGGACAAGCAAAAGAGCACTTTGATTTCTAAGGGCGGCAGGTTTACTTTCATTCAATTGGGATTATCTAGTGTTCCTATTTTATATCTTTGTTCAAAATTTCAGCAAGGGTGCCCAATAAAATAGAGAAATTAATGAAAGACATCGTGTGGGAGGGTAGTGACAAGGGGATGGAACATTTTATTAGTTAGGGGATGGTGTACCTTCCAAATAATAGGGAGCTTGGGAGTCGGTAAAATAGTAGCTAAGAATTTGGCTCTTTTTGGTAAGTGGTTAGGAAGGTTTCTAGTTGAACAATACTGATTACGGTACTCTGTTAGTAGGAGTATGTGTGGGTTGCAACCTAATGGTGGGAATTCTAAAGTAGTTGTCAGGGAAAGCTCTTGAGCTCCATGGAAATGTATTTCTCAGGGATACTCCCATTTTCTTCAGCTTGTTCATTTCAATTTGGGTGATGGGAAGAATATTTGATTTTGCAAAGATGTGTGGAAAAGGGAGGTGACCTTTAATATTTATTCCATAATTTGTATTGTTTTTCGCGAAATCAAAATGTTTCTATTGCGTCAATATTTCCTTCTTTTGTAGTGCCGATCTCGTAAAAATTCAATTTCTTTAAGAAGTAGAACGATTGAGGCTCACGAGTTGACATCTATGCCATATATTCTTCATGATGTTTCTTTGACAATGTAACAGATAGGAAGATTTGGTTTATTCATCCTCTAGAAGTGTTCTCTTGTAAATCCTTCTTTGATAGTCTTATTGATAATGCAAATGTATCACTTTTTAATTCTCACTAAAAGATTTGAAAAGCATTAGTGCCTCTGAAAGTTAAAGTATTTACATGCCTTTGGCACATAAGAAGCTCGATACCAATGATTTGATCCAAACTAATTGTATTTTGTTCCCTCAATAATGTATTATTTGTAGGAGGGATGAGGAGAGTAATAATAATCATTTTTTGAATATTCCTGTGAATCTGTCGCTATGTCAACTATTGTTTTCTCATGCAGGAAAACAAAGTTTTTAAAAACAAGTGTACCAATTATGCTTTTTGCTTTCACCAAAAACATAAACATATTTATTTATTTTTTTAAAACAAAAAACAATAAACTCTAAACGTTACCAAATGGCACCAAATATCTGTGTATCTATTTGTCTACAAATTAGAGACAAGTGTTCAATTTAAAACTAAGGCATGTATATACCAGCTAACAAAAAGAAAACAAAAATGCAATAAAGAAGTAACTAATAAGTAGGGAGAAGATTTTCCAACCTGATATTGTCTGCCCATTATTTGAGTACTCCATAAATTGGACATTATTTGAGTTGAAAAGTCTCAAAAATTGACTGTAGTCAATTCTGTGTGAGTTTTCAGGGTCCCACTCTGATCCCCTTAATTTTCCCCGCATCATCAGCAACTTCCTGCTCCAATCTGAAGTCATAACAAGTTGCCTTTCTAACTGAATATTAGCCTTTCTCCCAAGCTCTTCCAATTTATTTATGTGTTCTCTCTCCACATCCTTCAACTTCTGGAAACCCATGTAATGTATATAGACTTTTAAATGATTCAGATTACAAAACTATCTATACTATTATCTATGTGAAGAATTATGATGGTGTTAATGTCTCAAATTTTGGGTACTCCTATAGTTGGTGTTTATGTAAAAATTATGTTAAGAGGGATTGTGACGCAAAACCGAGATCATGTGTTTGATAAAGAAGGCACTTACCACTTGAACAACACATACATGCATTCCTCTTTGTCATTATTCTTACAATTTTACTTTTTTTCGAGTTGCACATGCATCACTACCGCTAGTTTGTCCATAAGCAAACTATCTACCAATGTCCATAAAATAGAAACTAATATCACAAATCAGAAAGTAATATCTGCCATAAAACAACCTACTGACATCCTGTTTGTTGGTTGGTGACCAGATAAAATCTCTCATAGTTTAGTTGTTGTTTTTTTCATCTATGCTTTTTTTTAAATTTTTTTCGCTAGAGGCAAACAAGGCAAGGCAAGGCAAAAACAGGGCAGCAGTGTTATTTGAGGGGGAAATGAACTAGTGACACACCTACCTCGAATAGCTGAGTTGACTCGGAGTCGTCTTCTTCATATTCTTGTTGTTGTTGAAGTTGAACAGAGCTCAAACTGGAAGTTGAAACTCTACAAGTAGAAACCCTGAATTTGAGTTTGTTGGGTTTGGCGGTAAGTGTTGTAGAATTGGACATAGAATGTGAATTTGTTATGAAAACATGCCTCGAAGAAGATAAAAGAAATTGCTTGACTAGGGTTTTACAACAAGGAGGACACAAGGGTTTTGCGAATGTCGCCGACGCCGACGCGTTCAATGTCATTTCTTATCTCTTCAACAATCAATCTGCTGTCTCTCTCTCTCTCTCTCTCTCTCTCTCTCTCTCTAGTTCCTTCTCTCTGTTTCTTATTTCCCTCTCTTAACCATCATTTGCGGGAGCTTCTATTTGCAAACACCAAATTCCCTCTTTGCACATCTTTCTCACTACACACGCCGAAAAAATTAATTCTTAATTATTTTACTCACTACACACATATTTCATTCCACATCTATCCCCTCTCTCTCTCTCTCACACACACACACCCCAAACCCTCAAACCCAGCTCTCCCAATAGTGCAAATATACCCATTGAAGCGGCATCTCTCACATTGCTCTCCCAAGAGTGCAAATACACCCATTGAAGCTGCGCTGTATCTCTCACATTACCATTTTTCACACATTACCCATCTCTCTCCGTAGCTCCCTGCTTCACACAACTTTCATTTCCAAAGCTGCATCCATCAAGAAACATTGAATTCCAGCACATTTTCATCCCCAAAGAAGCATTGAATTCGAGCACATTTTCAATTCTCATTTGTAGTTAGGTTAGTTTACTTTTCAATCCTCATTCCTATTTGAATTTGTAATGTAGAGTTTTGTATTAAACCATTTTCAAAACGAACAAGTTGTTCTAAACTGGTTTTCCGAAAGTAAACAATTTGTTCAGACGTAGAAATCTGAAAATAATCATTAATTTCAACAGTAGATTTCCGAAAATTTTTCATTGTTTCGACAGTCAACTTCCGAATATTTTGAATTTGGACAACACTCAACTTCCGAAATTAAGTTTGTGTTTCGGTTTTCAACTTCCGAACAGAATATGTAGTTTCAGTTTTCAACTTCCGAACAGTTTTTTTTCTTTTTTTTTCCCCCCCATTCTTTTGTATATTCTTGTTTCAATTGTATAGTCATTAAACATATTAGTTTTTGTAGATAATATGGATTCTGAATGTCAACAACGAGTCCGACCTACTGCTTCAAATAGACGACGTCGTGAATTGGATGTTGACCATGAACGGGGATGAGGGCGTGGGCGTGGGCGAGGACGAGGTCAAGGTCGTGGTCGATGTCGTGATCCAGTTTCGGTAGAATATGATATCCCCAGTGCCAGTCAAAGTTGGAGCCGAAGCCGAAGCCAAAGACGAGTTCAAGGTTATGATATGCCTGACATTGCTGTGGAGGATGCCTCTTTACCCGATTCTCCTATTGTCCAGGAAGAGGACCTTACTCATGCTTTTGCAGGTGGACTGACTGATCCATCAATACTGCGGAGTTTCAATAATCATATCACTGCAGTTGTTTGGCACAGGGAGGTAAACATTCCTGAGTAGAAGTGAAATTCATTTGTATATGAATTTTTTTTTTGTGTGTGTGTTGTATGACAGTTTCTAATGAGATATTATTTGTGTTATAGGAACGAGGGCCCCTAAAGTGTCATAATCACTCTTCGAAGATCCTTGCATGGCCATGGTGGTCAGTAGACAACAACACCAGATTCAAAGCCATTATTGAGCAGTCTGGGCTGTCACAGTTAGCTCGTTGCACTTATTGGTTCGTCAACAAGCTTCTAATCTCCAGTTTTGTTAAGAGATGGCAACCTGAGACGAACACATTTCACATGACAATTGGTGAGATGACCTTGACCCCTGGATGATGTTGGCACTATTCTTGGCCTTTCTATTGTAGGCAAATCAGTCAGAATGCCAGATGTGACAAATCATCATGGAGTTACACTACTGGTTTATGGCTTGGGGATTACTGAACATGTAGCACATGAAAAGGTTTCTACTTCTGGTGGGAATTTAGTCAGGCTTGAGTGGTTGCGAAGTCAGTTTGCTGATGTCATAGATTCAAACCCATAAAAGGCTATACAGTGCGCTACTAGAGCTTATTTGTTGTTTCTGTTGGGATGTACGCTCTTCAGTGACAAGAGTGGTGCCAGGGTTCCTATTGTTTACCTTGGCTTATTGATGGATTTGGGATCCATTCATACTTATGCCTGGGGTGCTGCTACATTAGCATTTTTATACAGACAGTTGGGGTATGCTAGCTGGTCCGGTGTTAAGCATATGGGTGGTTATATGACTCTTTTGGAGGCGTGGATTTATGAGCACTTCCGAGCATTCCGACCTCACCAAAACATGGGCTACAATGAAAACATGCCACGCGTGTACCATTGGGCATCTAGGAGAGAGGTGGGTTCCTCCATTGATCATTTGAAATCTTTTCGAGCGGAGCTTGACAGTTTGGTAGCGACTGATGTAAGTTTACTCATCCTCAGATAATTTTAACACTTTCCATTTATCTTACCCTTTATATACTTTAATTCAAAAATACTTTACGTTTACAAGTTATTTGGGATCCATACCGCAGTTGCAAAAACCGGCATCCATGTAACTCGGTTACGTTCTACCATGGATGCTTAAAGTGCTTAGACGTGGTCGAACCCAATCATCCAAATAGAGTTCTGAGGCAATTTGGCAGGGTTCAAACCATCCCAGATGCACCATTAGCTCCCAGTCGTGGTGCTCGAGGCAACATATCTGCACGATATACAGTCATGTATAGATACTTGGATAGGATCTGGGAGGCTTGGGATAACCACGTGTTATCTTAGCAGCAGAGGAGCACACTAGTTCGTCAGCCTTGGGAATGTGTACTGGGTTACATGGATTGGTATAAGAATATCACGCACCTATATGTTGAGCACACTGATGAACCGCGTGTCCATGACCATCAGGATTTCAGCCAACATGCCGATGTAATATATTATCCTCTTTTATGCATTTGTAACTTACTTTTTATTTTCTGATATGTTTCCTAAAATGTGATATTCTTTTCAAATACAGCGTATTGCACATGCACTGCAGTTTTGACATCCTATCATTGAGGCTGGTTATGAGGAGGGGATTCGACATCCTCATTGACTTTACCAGGTTATCGAGACTACACATATTCCTACATGTTTTGTATAACATTACAAAATTTTAATGGCATTATAAAGATTAATTTGCAATTCGAAACTGTAAATTTGGTATGCAGTTTGCAAATTTGGAATATAAAATGCGAAATTTTTTGTTTTACTTCATTCGGAAGTACAGTGTTGAACAAAATGCTAATTTTCGAAAGTAGTTGTTTGAATTAATTTCAAAATTTCGGAAGTTGAATGTTGTAAAAGTTAACTTATTTCGGACAATAACTTCCGAAATTAAATACTTTTTTCGGATAACAACTTCTAAAATTAAATAGTTATTTCGATAGTAGATTTCCGAACAAAATAATATAATTCGACTCTGGTTATCCGAACGACGCTGGAAAAAAAAAAAAAACAAGAGAAACTCACATTTCCTTCGCTATGTTTCTCATAAACATTTATTTGTTGATTTTCAGAAAACAAATCCTCCATAACAATGATGAATGAGTAAGAAGCTACGAATAAGGAAGGTTGATGCTTTCCCTTCTAGCTTAATGTATGATGAATGAGGAAGGTTGATACTTTCCCTTCTAGCTTAATGTATGATGAATGAGGAAGAATTCAACAGCTTCAATGGAAGAAGCTACGAACTTGGAGTTTCAACAGATGTAAAGTCTGGATGGATGTGTATTGAGACGTTTTGAATTGGGTATGATGTCTAAAATAGTAATTTCACTTAGGAATAAAATTGTAATAAAAATAAATATCATTAAGTGTGTGTATAGAGGGGATTTGGTGTGTGTAGATAGAAGCTCCCATCATTTGCCCATCTATAGCCTCTCCCTTAACCTGCACTTTCCCACTCGCTCCCCTCTCTTCTGTTTCCCTCTCCTATTAACTGGTGATACCCCCTTTTCGTATTAACACATATTTAATAAAATATGATTTTAATAATAATTATATTTTTAATTAAATAATTACATAATTATATATATATATCTCTTAAAAATAAATAAAAAAATTTCTCAATATATATCTTTCAAGTAAAAAAAATTAAACCGTAATTTTTCTATTGTTATCACTTTACTTGTACACACTCAATATTCATCTATTGCTTGTAAAATAATACTCTCATAACAATTCTCATATTATTTTAATTTCTAGATTTATACTTTATTAGTGATGAAAAGGTTAATTTTTTTGTGCAGAACTTTTTTTTTTTATTCATTTCTCATTTTCAGTCGAACAATTAGTACAAAATTATTTTATTATTTTTGAACATCAACTGCTGAAATTTTTTTTTTTTTTTGGAACAAATTTGTAGAACTAATCACTTTTATTCAGAAGTTAAGTTTCGAATTAAGTGTATAATTTCAAAAAATCAGTGCTGAAATTTCCAAACCGAAAAATATTTAAAAAAAAAAAAGCGAGGGTTTTACAGCAATAGAGTGCACAGAGATCTGGAAATGGTAAATACAGTAACAAAATAGAAAGATGTCTCATCTTTAACAATGTTTTGGAGGATTTTTAATGGTATTTTCAATGGAGGTTCAATAGAGTCTTCAATAAAAGACTTTCTCTTCACTTCACTTCACCTTACACTGTAGTCTTGAATGGTCTTCATGTGGGTCTACAATGGTCTGCAAATCTGAAAGCAGGGTCACTCAACAAGTGTGTGAAAAGGAGGGTTGAGTGGTGTGTACAATAGTTATGAGTGAAGAGTATAATTGTAATTTTCAATATGTGGATTGTGAAAATTAATTAATAATCAAATTAATAAGTGTATATACTGAGAGAAGATATGTACTGAAATAATTAAGTGTGTGAAAATAAAATTTCCCACAACTATTGCATTGAAATTTTTGTCCTATTTTCTTCCTTATTTCTCTTATTTCTCCTACAATTCCAACAAGCAATTTGACCAACATCGGTAATCTGGATGTGTTAGTATGTTAATAATATTTATGGGTAACACTAGGAATACCAAATTTTTTACCAAACAAATGACCAAATTTGTTTGGTAAAAAATTTGGGACCTATAAGATTTTCCCATATTTACTGTGGAGATAAATGTGATTTCATTAAGTGGGATATCCATGATTTATGAGGATCTCGTTTGGAAATATGTTGTTTTAATAAATTTTTAACTTTTTAATTAAATATGAAATAAAAAAAATGTTTAGAATTTGTTTTTGACATTTTACAAAAAAAAATAAAGAAAAAATGAAATTTTGAATTTTTTTCTATAAACTAGTAGTTCACCCATACGATGAACGGGCTAAACATGTTTGCTTTAAAATATTTATTTTAATAAAATTTAGTTAAATTATTTATATTTTAAAATATATAAAATATTTAAAATAATTGTTAAATTGGAGAAATAAATAAACAATAATTTAAAATTAAAATAGTAATTCTAATTATTTATTTTAATAATTTTAATTTTATCGTACCATAAAAAATTATTTAAATCAACACATATACTAATTTTATATAAATTATTTATGTGTATTTTAATAATTTTAACTATATCGTGTTATAAAAATATAACTTACATAAATATATATAATAAATTTCATAAAAATAAATATTTTTAATATTTAATTTTTCAAAAAAGTGAAAAAAATTATAATAAAATTAATTGATAGAATATTTTTAGTTTATGGGTCACTTAGATTAAATAGAAGTCTTTTAAATATTAAACTTTAGAAAGAATTTTGGTAAAGGTATGTTGATCTGGAATTTTAATAAAAAAGTAAAAAAGGGAGATGCCCTACATAGGAGGAGGAGGGGGGGGGGGGGGGGGGGGGGAGGGAAGTTAAAGGTACCAATATTTTTTTTTAATTTATTTTGATAATTTTAGTCTTATCATTCTATAAAAGTATTATTTAAATCAACACATGTAATAATTTTAAGTAAATTATTTGTGTATATTTTAATAATTTTAACTCTATCGTTTAGGGGTGGGAATTTGTGACGCAACATGACACGATAACCCAACTTGAATCATACACAAAATTAGCTAGCTATGATTGATCATTTCCTAACACGAACACGTATATGACACAAATATTAAACAAGTCAGGTTAGTGTCAAATCTGTATAACATGAAATTACACGGATAACTTGTATAATGAAGAATTAGTTACATATTTTAATATTATTTTCTCTAAAGAGTATCATAATATTTTTTAATCTTTTACGTAATTATATCTAATTTATTAAAAAATATGTAAAACACGATTTTAAGTTTAATATAGATTTTGTTTTTGCTTTTAATTTAACTTAATGTATTTTTTGTCTTTTATATAAGTTAATATAATAATAAAATATAATTTTTATAAAATAAGAAAATCAAATTAAGTTAAAATGAAATATTTTTTTATAAATAATTTTATTTAAGAGATTAGTTTCATTAAATTTAACTTGTGAATAAATTTTCAAATTTTTTTCATACATTTGATATTTTTAGTTAATAGTAAATTTTTTGACATGACACATTGACACAATATGAACAGGACACAGATCAAAAATTACACAACATGATAACACGAAATAATAAATGGGTCGGGTTAGTGTTAGGGTAATTCTAACACGAATCCAAGATGACATGACACGAATACAACCCAACACGACACGACGCCCACCCCTTCGTACAATAAAAATATAAATTAAATAAATATATAATAATTTTAAATTATAACACAAAAAAAACATATTCATTTGATAACTTTAACATTTCGTGCTACAGAAATGTAACTTAAATAAATATATATAATAAATTTATATGATATTAAATTATAACTTGATATTAGAAATAATTGTTATAAAATTAAAAGTGATTCTAATTATTTAAGGATTCAATATAATTAATATTATAAATAAGGTAGACATAAAAATAAGAAACAATTTTAATATTTTATTTTAAAAAAGTGAAAAAAGTATAATAAAATTGACTGATAAAGTATTTTTAATATTAATAATTTTATTAGGTGTTGTTTATGCGTATTAAGTAGAAATATTTTAAATATTAAATTAAAAAAAATTGGTAAAATGATATATTGATGTGACATTTTAATATAAAAAAAAGGGGAAAAAAAAAAGAGAGATGCGCACATAGAAGAGAGAAAATTTGACCGCAAACACTGCTTTTAATAATATATATACTAGTAGGTGACCCATACGATGCACAGAAATTTATTTTTAAAATAAAAAATTAATTGTGAGTCTTAATACTTTATGTGTAAAAAACTTTAACAATTGAAAAGCTAAAAACATATTCATTAATGGTTGTTGAGAATTTTTGTCACTGTGTGTGGTCCTATGTAAAATAAACTCATAAAAATAATTTCTTTCGAAGTTTAAAAAATAATTTCTTTCGAAGTTTAAAAAAAAGGGATGTATTTTCAACCTAAAATCAAATCTTCATTTGTGTTAATCAAATTTACCAAAAATTATGAATTTCACTTGTATCAAAATATTTTTTTTGAAAAAAAATAAAAATAAAAAAGCTATAATATATCAATTATGACTTAATTATAACTAATTATGTATTATTTTGGTTATTAATCGAAAATGTCTTTACTAATTTTTTATGTTTTTTGTTATGTCTAAAGTAGTGCATCGAGTCTTTAATTATACTTCATGTGGTGTTTGATTATTATCTATTATAATATTTTTATATGACAATATTTAAATATTTTATTACACGAAAAGTGCTTAAAGTGGGTTAACTCAAATGTAGGATTTATGCTTATATCAGAAAGATCGTAAGGGTTATTTACATTGATACATAAAAAATTATAAATTCAAATCATAAATAGTGTCCTCAAAGATAATTAGGCACAAATCTCTATAACCTTAATAATTTCAAATTTAAAAAGGGTTTTGATTAATTATGTGACACATCATAATAACCGCAAATTTTTTATTCTAGCCAAATTATTTTTGCATATCTTTTATGGGAGAACTTATGAAAGTGTATTATCAATAATACTACAAATTCAAAATTTTTATTTAAAAATTATTCAAGAAACATCAATAGGTGCCTTAAATATACACAATCATTTTCGATGAATCATTATTCTTTAATAATACTTCACACTATTTATCATTTGACGTTTGTCAATTTATCTTCTAAAAACCTAACAAAAAAAGTATTGAATTTCGTTATTTTACTCAATCAATATAAAGCTAGATGTTATACGATGGTAAGTCAGACCCCAACTTCCATGTTGGGTTATATTTGAACTTAATGGCATTGTATAGTGGGAACAAGCCGCTGCTCTGCAAAGTGTTCCCCCCATCCTTCGGGGAGATTGCATCATATTGGTTCCACAAACTACTAAAGGGAAGCGTGAATACTTGGGAAAGCCTGGCCGAGATGTTTGTGGCCAGGTTCGTGACAAACAAGCTACAACCATTGAGGGTAGACGCCCTAATGGCCCTGAAGATCGGCGAGGATGAAAGCCCTAGGGCCTATGCCAAAAGGTATTATCAGGTATTTAACCGAATTCCAAGATGCAACCAAGAGGTGGCGGTCGTGTCGTTTAAAAGCGGCTTGAAGGATGACTGCCTGCTTCGAAAATCACTGGCAAAGACATTGCCGAAAAGCATAGAGGAGTTGATGGCTAGGATAGAAAAGTATGCCGGAGCCGAGGAGGACACGCCGGGGACAAAGGCGTCCAAACCAGAGAAGAGAAATGGTTCGTTGTAGCGAAGCCAAGATAACACTGGATATGAGAAGACAAGAGCTCAGCCCAAGTAAACAGATCCTGGATTCCAGATCTCGGATCCCAGATCCCAGAAGACAAGATCTCGGCCTAAGATAATTAAGTCCGAGAAGAGAAGAGCTTACCGAGATGATGTTTAACACTTGTTGAAATTTGTGGACAATTTACAAGTTGAAGTTAAACCGAAATCATTGTTTAACACTTGTTGAAATTTGTGGACAATTTACAAATTGAAGTTAAACCGAAATCATTGTTTAACACTTGTTGAAACTTGAGAAAAATTTACAAGTTGAAGTTAAACCGAAATCATTGTTTAACACTTGTTGAAATTTGTGGACAATTTACAAGTTGAAGTTAAACCGAAATCATTGCTTAACACTTGTTGAAATTTGTGAACAATTTACAAGTTAAAGTTAAGCTGAGGTTAAACCCTTGTTGAAATTTTATGAAAAAATTTACAAGGTGAAACCAAGGTTATGCCAAGAAAAGGTACTTGGGTACTTGTCGAGGTAAATCATCAGTTTGTATAACCGAGGTGTATCACCCCGAGACAGTTGCAAAGGAGGACGGTTTCGGCTGAGAAACTTGAACGAACTTGGTTGTTGGTTCTAAGGCATTGATGAAAGCAGACTATAGGTTTTGGTCATATTGAGCCGACGAGTTCTGACTTCGGCAATAGATGATGAAGCGAGCTTAGCGACGTGCTAAGTGAAATAAATGATATAGGTTCAATCACCTCAGGATGCCGAGGTAATAGAACCTAGGGGCAGTTGTGGGGACATAAATTTTGAATGACGACACGTGGCCGAGGTGACACGGAAGTGTTAGCCGAGGTGTCACGTGTCCTGGTCATGATACCGAGATGATCTCAGCTAGGCCGAGGTTATCTGCGAGAATACCGGAATCCGAGATAAGCGGATAAGGGACAAGAGTCCTAAAATGGGAGAAGACTTCAGTTTGGGTAAAGATAAGACTCTTAGAGAGTTTATCCTAATCCTACTGGGAGTCCAAGTTAGCAGTAATCCTAAGTCCATTAGAGCTAGGCTTCTATTTGAGACTAGGATTATGTTGGCTATAAAAGGGAGGCACCCCCGTGGGTCTAAGGTATGGCTTTTGATATTCTGTCTAGTGAGTTAAGCACTATTGGTTATCTTTGAGAGATATGGAGTACTGACTTGATCGTCGGAGTACCCCCCGGTGGACGAGTCACCGCCGGAGACTCTTCTTTCTGTTGCAGGTCAAACAGGTGCCATCTATTCTGCCGGTGTTCTCCAGTTGAGTACTAAGTTGGCAGTGTGGTCGGAAATTGACACACACATTATACGTGTATATAAATAACTTCTAAAAATATGATGTTTGACATAAAATCAAAATGGAGTTAACTTTAATTAATGTAATGATATTTCATATGATGATATGTGTTACAAAAGAATAAAATTAATTACAATTTAAAATAAAATTTTAATTTAAATTATATGTTTTCATAATCTTAGTTTTATCATTTTATAAAAGTATTACTTGAATACTTATATATAATAAATTTAGTTAATTTTTTGTTTATTTTGATAATTTTAGTTCTATTATACTATAATAGTGTAATTATCATATAATGATTTTATATGATATATATATATATGTTAAATTATAGGAGAATTTTTTTAAGGTTCCTAATAATAACAATTTACAAGATAAAGGACACTAAAAAAATAAATGATGCCTCAAGTCCCTGAACCAAAACACCCACGCTTTTTATTCATTTCTTGGACCAAAATACCCTTAACAATCAACCGAGCGAGAAAACTGATCTGCATTTAGTTCGATCAAATTTCTTCGACAACGAGTTCCACAACTGATATCCATGAGCGATAGAACAACGACACTAGGGTTTCAAAATAACCTTCACAATCAACGTTAGGCTTTGATCATCTTCCGCAAAAAATCTTTTTGATTCCTTATGCAAAAATATCTCTAACGACGAGTTCCACAATTAATATCCAAGAGCGAGAGAACAAGGACATTAGGGGTTCAATTCCTTCCGCACAAATTTCTCAGACGCATTTTTACTGTTCATCGTCGTCTCGGTTCATCTTCATCATAATGCATCAGTTCGTAATTAGGATTTCATCCTTATTCTGGTAAGCTTTTCTCTGGAAACGCAGTTAACTGCATTTTATATTAGCCTTCCATTAATTAGGGTTTAATTTTATTGAAGCTTGTTGTGTGCTTGTGTCTATCAGTTTCTCTGGCATTTTAATATTCTGTGGCTTACTAGATTTATGTTTCTTTTTTGAAAATTTCTCTGGCATGTTTATTTTGTTCAATTCTTGTTTTCCTCCAAATTTCTCTATTGTGTAATGTTCTGTGGCATGTTTATGTTTCTTTGTTTATTTTCTCTTACTAATGGTGTATTTGTTTGTTTAATTTTCTCAGTTATAGAAAATTTCTCTAGGAATGGAAATTTTCTCTGGTTATATATATTCTACAGAAAAACACTTAGTACTTTCATGTGTGTCTAATTTTCTTTGGCTACATTACTTTTCTCTCTTGTGTGTGTGTCTAACTTTCAATGGCATGTTTAATTTTCTTTGCCATGTTTGATTTATTTTGTTAAAAACCACTTAATAAATCCTATGGGTCCATTATGCAATCCATTCCAACAAATATCCATGTTACCCAAAACACAACAAGATGTTAAAAGTATAAGCTGGTTGTTCCTCCTTTGCCATGACTTAATTTTCTCTACTATGTTTAATTTTCTCTGACATGTGTAATTTTCTCTGACATTTTAATTTAATGTAGCTTGTTAGATTTATGTTTCTTTTTTGAATTTTCTCTGACTATATTTTACTTTTATATGTAATTTTAGAAATTATTGAAAATTTCTTTGCCATGTCATTGCTTTGTTTATTTTCCCTTGGGATGAAAATTTTCTATGACTAGATGTATTCCATAGGAAAACATTTAGTACTCTTGTGTCTAATTTTCTCTGTCCACCTTACTTTTCTCCCTTGTTGGTAATTTTTTTCTCTAGTATGTTTAATTTTCTTGGGCATGTGTAATTTTCTTTGGTATTTAATGTTCACATCTTTATATTTTTATTGTCTAGAAATGGCAAAACGCAAAAGCAGCAAAACACCAGAAATACCAAAAAAGAAACAAAAAGTCTCTGAGTTTGCCAGTTATGATCTTAGATCAAAACGCGGCAGCAGAAAAACACCACAAACTCCGCACCAAAAAAAAGAAGTCCAAGTCGAAGAAGCAATGAGCATCAAGAGAATACACCAATTTCAAAAGACTCAAGCTCAAAGGGGAAAAGACCTGTGAAACTCCAAAGGAAGAGAGCTAATTACAGCATTCAATACTGATCAAACCTCTCATCTGTTGTGTCATTTATTTAAACACTTACAGTTAATTCAAACCAAGTTATAAAGCTTCAAAAGACTCCATTCTGGTATTTGATCCAAGCTCTAAGAACAGGAATATATGATGGATCCAAGGAAGTGTAGGAAATCAGATGATGATGTAGTTGCAATCATCCAACGATATAATGAAAAAACCAAAGCCTTCACAATTGGTAAGAAGAACTTGACCTTTACAACCAATGTCATGACCTTGATTTTTGGCTTGGAATGTGGTAAAGGCGCCATGTCATTAAGATACTCAAAGAAGCCAAACAAGCCATTCCTAAGGTGAAGATTCCTAAAGAAAACGAGGCTCACTGCTCCTATTCTAAAGAAGGCATTGGTCAAAGCAATGAAAGGGAAGTAACCAAATAACTTCAAAGATATAGTGATCATTGTTATCTTGCACTTGTGTCTCACCCTATTTTTTGCAACAAGTGGGAATTCAATAGGGTGGGTTTTTATCAAGTACGTGGAACTGCTAAAATCAATGAAGAAGTATGATTGGCCAGAAGCATTAACAACAACATTGATCGATTCTATAACAGCATTGCACAAAACTCTAGAGAAAGTTACGGAGTGTGTCATTGCATTGCTGGTAAGTAGAATTTCCATTTACATTTACAGTTATGACACTTACAAATTTGTGTGTTTAGTAAAATTTAAATACTTCAATTTCTATCATAGTATTGGTTATGTGAACATGCAACTATCATCGATTGGGAAGACAGTAACATAACCGAATTACCAAGATGTACCAAGTGGAACCTGCAAAGCTTGACCAAATAGTTGCAGAAGACACCAATCCAATCTCCTGCACCTCGACAGGTTAGATTTCTATCGCCACTCAAGTCTCAGTGAAATTCCAAAATTTCTCTAACCGCTGGTTTGTTTCCCTTATTGTCATTAATTTATATGGAATCAAAATTTATCTGCAATGCAATAACTTATGTGCCTTGACTGATTGAGATCAATTTTTTCTGAAATTTCAATTTATATTGCTTGTTTGACTAACACTAGTTTATTTCTGTCCTTGTAATGAATTTTCTCTAGAATCCAAATTTCTTTGACGACAATTATAGTAACATTAACTTATATGCCTTAATTGATTTTCTTTGATATCTGAATTTTCCCTGGCCCATCAAATTATGTTACTTATTTCATAATTTTCTCTAACCCATAAAATTATGTTCATTGTGTGTAATTTTCTCTGACCCATAAATTTTTTTCTGAAATTTCTTTTTAGTTTGATTTAGATGCATTTTATCTGGTATTTGGTTGATCTTGTTTGAATTTTTCTCTCAATGAAATTTTAATATTTCTCTAATAAAAGACCCTTTCTGTTACCGGTAGATAATGAGGAGCTAGTTAAAAACCCATCAAAAGAGTTTTGTCTTGGTTAAAAAAAAAAAAAGCAAAAAAGGTATTGGCCAAATTCAAGCAGACATTAGAAGATTCATTTGAAGAAGGAGGGAATGAAGAAGGAGAAGGCAACAAAGAAGAACAAGAAGCAAGCAATGGAGAAAAAGATCAAGAAAACAATGCAGAAAAGGAAGCCAGAGAAGAAAATGAAAAAGTAGAACACAAAGAATAATATTGTTAGCAAATATTTTAATATTATAATGTGTTATATATTATATTGTTTGCTTAGGTTCCAAGCAACTTATTCTCCAAGCTACCTTTCTTTGCCTCTAAGAAAAGTTTATTTCCCTCCAAGTTCTCTTTTCTTTTCCTCCAAGTTAACCCTTTTTCTTGGTGACCAAGATTCCTCTCCTATCCTTTTCTCTAAGTTAACCCTTTTTCTCTCCCACCAAGTTTCCTCTCCTATAAATTGAGCTAACCTCTTATATTGAAAAAAATAAGAAGTGTTTGTTGTTTTATTATTTTTGTGTGAGATTATCAGGTAAAGAAATAAATGGTGTATGTGATGAAATTTTGGGTTCAACTAATTGTGCAGGATTGATGAACCATACGACTTAGTCGGGCTGTTGTATCCTAGGGGGAACAAGTCAAGGTTTTTTCTGCTACACCGGTATGAGGCTTTGCCTAACCGCAAAGGGCTTGAATCTTTTTAAAAAGAGCGAATTTTCCGTGTCTCAGTCCTTTCAATAGTTATTGTAATTTTTATTATTTTTATTTTCCTAGTATTTTATTTGTAATTATCACCAACAATTTTAAGGAGATTCAAACAGTGAGATTCATGGAGCCAGTATTGGAGAAGCCTAACGAGAATACTAGCGATCTCAACAAGCCCTTCTGATTCAAGGGAGCCCATTTCAAGAGATCGAAAGGCAAGGTGCTTTTCTATCTCAGTCTCCTTAAGGTGGCCTATATCCTGACCGAGAAAAATCCGAACAATGTTTCCACTGAAGAGATGACCGACGAGGAGTATGCCGCTCATCTTGAAAAAGTCGAGAAATATGACACAGATGACTATAAACATCGGTATTATCTTTTAAATTGTCTTTCGGATCAATTTTATGATTATTATGATACTACTTACACCACTGCCAAGAAAATTTGAAAAGTCTTGTAGAATAAATATGGCACTGAAGAGGCAGGCGCAAAAAAATATGCTGCAAGCCATTTTTTCCGCTATCAGATGATAAATGAAAAGTCAGTGGTGGAGCAAGTTCAAGATTTTCATATGCTAGTGGCTGAAGTTAGATTTGAAGGCATCAAAATTGGAGACAATCTTGTTGTGGCAGGTATTATTGACAAATTACCATCATCTTAGAGGGAGTTTCAGAAGTCAATGCGTCACAAGCAAAAAGAGACATCCTTGAAGACTCTAATCACACGGATTCGGGTGGAGGAGGAAGCACAAGGACAAGATGTGCTTATGACACAAGAGCATTCCACTGCAAAGGTAAATTTAACTTTTGAAAATACTTTTCCTAAAGGTTGATTTCATAAAAATAGTCACTTGAAGCTAGTTAAGAAAATCTGGAAAACTTTTGGAAGGCCACAAAATAAAAATTACCCGAGGCAAAAGAAATGGAACCAAGAACCCCCTTCACAAGATCTGACAAATGTGACATGTTTTGTGTGTGGCAAAAGTGGACATATTCCTCGAACTTGCAATTTTCAGAAACAACAGTCTCGACCCGAGGAATCATTTGTGGCTATGATTACAGATATTTTTATGGTTTAATCTGTGGAAGG
Organism: Camellia granthamiana; assembly: GCA_036172215.1. Taxonomy (NCBI): domain Eukaryota; kingdom Viridiplantae; phylum Streptophyta; class Magnoliopsida; order Ericales; family Theaceae; genus Camellia; species Camellia granthamiana. The sequence goes on from CM069903.1 coordinate 83,613,348, forward strand.
GTGGTGAGCAGACTCTGGTGCCAATAGGCATGTCTGCTATGATAAAGATTGGTTCAAAGATTTTACTCATTTTAACGAGGAGAGGACTATTATGCTTGGTGACTCTAGTTTAACCAAGGTGCTCGGATGTGGGGATGTTGAGGTAAAATTTATCTTTGGACATGTGCTTGTTTTAAAAGATGTGTTGTACACACTGTCCATGAGGAAAAATTTGATGTCGAGTTATTTGTTCAACAAAACAGGTTTCAAGCAGACTATTGAATCTAACCAATATGTAATCACTAAAACAGGCATATTTGTGGGAAAATGATATACGCGTGATGGAATGTTTAAATTAAATGTTGAGAATAAGAAAGCACGTGTTTCTGTTTACATGTTATCTTCTATGAATTTTTGGCATGCTCGTCTGTGTCATATTAATAGTCGATATGTGGGAGTAATGCGTAGTTTAGGATTAATTCCCAGACTAACAAATAATTTTGAGAAATGTGAAGCTTGCAATCAAGCAAAAATAACTAAAATGCCTCATAAAAATGTGGTGAGAAATACTGAATTGCTAGAATTAATTCACATTAATTTATGTGAATTTAAGGAATTTTAACACGTGGTGGAAATAGATATTTTATCACTTCTATTGATGATGTTTCAAAATACACTTATGTGAACTTGTTGAAAAATAAAAGTGATACTTTTGAAAGATTTAAAAAATTTCTTCTTAAAGTTGAAAATCAATTCGGTAAAAAGATTAAAAGATATAGAAGTGATAGAGGCCGGGAGTATAAATCTTTTGGATTTAATTCATTTGCTCAGTCTTTGGAAATAATCCATGAAACAACTCCACCATATTTACCTGCATCTAATGGTGTAGCAGAAAGGAAAAATAGAACTTTAACTGATTTAACAAATGCTATGCTAATTGAAGCAGGTGCTCTTTCAAATTTGTGGAGAGAAGCAATTTTAACTACATGTTATGTTATGAATAGAGTGCCACATAAAAAAATAAAAGTTACACATTTTGAGTTGTGGAAAGGGCATAAGCCAAATTTCGGATATTTGAGGGTTTGGGGTTGTCTAGCTTTTGTTAGATTTGTGGACCCTAAAAGACCTAAATTAGGTGTGAAAGCTGCTACTTGTGCTTTTCTTGGATATGTAACAAATAGTACAGCCTATAGATTTTCTGATATTTAAAACAAAATAATTTTTGAATCAGGTGATGCAATTTTTCATGAAAAAAAATTTCCTTTTAAATCTAAAAATGGTGAGGGTCGAAATTATCAAAAAAATATATTATCTGAAATCGATTCCTCTATTCCTCTTTTACAAAACCAAGACACTGTAGTTTTTGAACCTAGAAAGAGTAAAAGAGCCAGATTAGAAAAAGATTTTGGCCTTGATTATCATGTTTTTAACATGGAGGAAACTCCATTAACTTTACAAGAAGTTTTGGCATCTCCTGACTCTGTTGTTTGGAACAAGGTTGTAAATGATGAGATGGAATCATTATTATCCAATAAAACTTGGTTATTAGTAGATTTACCACCTTGATGTAAAACTATTGGTTATAAATGGGTTTTGAGGAAAAACTTAAACCGGATGGAACTATTAATAAATATAAAGCAAGGCTTGTTATGAAAGGTTTTAAACAACAAGCAGATCTTGACTTTTTTGATACATTTTCTTCGGTTACTAGAGTTACATCCATTAGATTATTAATTACAGTGGCTGCAATTCATGATCTAAAAATTCATCAAATGGATGTTAAAACAACCTTTTTAAATAGAGACCTGGATGAAGAAATCTATATGGATCAACCTGAGGGTTTTGTGTAGGGCTGCAAACGAACCGAACAGCTCGGGCTTGGCTCGTTAACAGCTCGTTCGAGCAAGGTTCGAGTAGCTAATAAACGAGCTCGAGCTACATTTCCAGGCTCGTTTGTTAAACGAGCCGAGCTCGAGCTGACTAAGGCTCACGAGCCATAGTATATAAGTAAAAAAAAAACTAGGGTTCCTTTGTGTATCAAATACATACGCTGCTCTACTCCTGCTTGCTACTCTTTATAACCTCAGACACTCAAACACAGATCTGGCCAACACTTGAATCAATCGTACAAACTCATCAACTCTCAGACACTTAAACATCGACGACAACGGACCGGTATAGTTTCGTTGCTCTGGTGAAGAGCTGAGACTGAGAGATTATTCTTCTCTCTTGAATCCATTGTGGTAAGTTAATCTCCTTCTCTCTCTTTCTCTCTCTCTCTCAATCTCAACCATGGTGTCTCTTACATGCTCATATGCACACACAATACAGTTATTTCATTTCACCATTGACCCTTTCACTATCCTCTCTCTTCAACCTCCTACTAGAGTGAAACTTTATTCATGTTACATGTATATATTTGTCCCCTGTTTTTTTTTTTTTGGATTGGTTTTTGCTCCCTGTTTTCAACATATAAATTAGGGAAAAATTACAACCTCTCCCATGATTCACTCAATTTTTAATTCAACAAAAATTCAAAATAAAGATGTCAGATTTGTGGGATGGTTGAAAGGGATTTGTTTGTGTGGTTTAAGGGCTTCAAAGGATCAGGAAAGCAAAGAGAACAAGAAAAAGAAGAGACTGAGCGACACATCTAGGTTACCTTAGGAATCATGGAAAGTGTTAGGGCTGGAGATGATTTGGGCCAAGATTTTGCTGGACTTGCACTAAATTAAAATCAAAGTTGTATTGGCTTGATCTTGGTCATGACATCGGGCTTGAATTTTCAACCCCAAGCCTGCCTAGTACTCAAATTGACCCAAAGGGCCCTAACTTTGGAGAGCTGTTTGTTACTTGTAATTTGTTGTCTTTTTCTCTTTTCCTTTTCTTGAGGACTTCTTGTCCTTCAAATATTTCTGGCCTCTATATATTTCTGCATTACCTTTCTTTCTTTCTTTTTCTTTTCTTTTCCTTTCTCTAATAAAATTTCTTCGTTGCTAATAAAAAAAGAAAATTATAACAGCTCCAAGTTGGTGCCACTCTGCAATTTACCAATATCTTATTTTTGTTACTAGTTGAGATATTTTTTTTCTTAAAGCTTCTTTTGACTTATGCCAAAAGTGAAAATAAAAGCATGGTACTTAGATCAAGTGTTGTTAGTGAATGTCTCTATTATGGTCCTAGGTTTTTTAAGTTGTCTTCAAACTACCTCTGTGTGACAACCCTCACCTCTGATTAGCGTTAAATTGTGTTTAAGCATGACAAGTAATTGATTAAGATGAAACCCTAGCTTGATTTCATTAGCATGTTGCTTAATTGCATGTCTATCTGTTTGTCGTTGAATGATCTGTTCATGTTTTAATTTCGAACTGCGAATTGAAAGCCTTATCAGCGACCGAATCAGAAATTGATTAGTGTTATATGCTAATTAGGATTTATGGGATTTTATGGTAGGTTTGATTAAAATTCAATTTGGAATGATTAAATTAGAATAAATAATGTTAAATCACCTCAACTTGAGTTTATTACATAATTGCCATTTAGTGGGTTGATTCAAAGCCAACTCCTCTCCACTTCATACACATTTTGACACACCACTCTTCAGCTTTTTTCAAGATCAAACCGAGAGAGAGAGGGAGAGTAGGAGAAAAGAATTGATTCAACAAGAATTGGCTTGGAGAATTAGAGGAATTGAAGAAGATTTGCAAATTTAGACTTCCATACTTGGAATTCAAGACTTAAGGTAGGAAATTCACCCTCTTCATTATGAATTTGAGTTGTTACATGCATGGTTCATGGAAATTGAGGATTAGAGATAAGAATTAGCTCCAAGTGTTGTATTGAGTAGCAATGTGTGCATGCATTTCCATATGCATGTCCATATTTTGGTTGTACTCTTGAAATTCACCATGTTTTTGAGCTAAATCTTGCATTTGATCATGTTTTGGAGCATTGGAATTCATAAGAACTCATGCATGTTATGTTCTTGCATTGTTCTTCAAGTTTTAGTTGAAATTGTGTTCAATTGTCACACCTTTGGGCATGATTTTGTCAATTGATCTTTAAAACATGTTGTATTGTGGGTTTCTAAGTGTTTTCCGGAAAATTAGCCCAGAAAAATCAAATTTGAGGCTTTAGAGGTTGAGTTTTGTGCTTGAGGATCAATCTGGAAATTCCAGATTTTTGATCCACGCTTGAGCGTACACTCTGAGTACATGCACTTCCGCTTGAGTGTCGAGAGTCACGCTCGAGCGTGAAATGCATATGCCCAGAAGTTCATGTGTTTTGCAGTCCGCTAGAGCGAGGTAATCTGCGCTCGAGCAAGGGTCTGAGTCTCACGCTCGATCATGGGTTGAGCGTTCGTCGAGCGTGAAAAATGTGCAACCAGTACTTTTCATGAGTTTGCAGTCCGCTCGAGCGAGGGAAGTCACGCTCGAGCGGAGCTTCTTTGTCTGCATGTCTGCTTGAGCGTAGAAAGCCATGCTCGAGCGAGACCTCTGTTTTCAGCAAATTTTGAAAAGTGTTTTAAAGTACATTTTTGCATCCTCATTCCATCATAGGCATTCCTAGGCCATGTTTAAGGCATCTTAATGAGGATAATGTTGTAGGACCACACCAAGTTAAGTTAAGGGGCTAAGTTATTAATCCCAAGTGTGTAACTTAGTGTGTGTTCGTTCTGCAACTATGTAGGGTTGGCACCCGAGGACGCTGACTAGCCTGTCTGTAGCCCAGTAATTTGTGAGTAACAATGTTGTAAAGATACGTTCAATTATAATTATTCTGAACGATTGATTGTACTGCTTTCTGAAATAACACTGTTTATTGAATGAATGTTTGTCCTATTTGTAAACTGTATTCGTGGCATCCATAGCAACTTACTATTACTGTTACTGTTACTGCTACTGTTACAGAGATCTCTGTCGGTTCCAATGTTTGGAACTACTACTGTTTACTGTTTTGATAGCCATCCACTGATTGTTTGGTCTATTAAGACCTACTGTACTGTTTTGCTATTGGATGTACCACATATGACTGTTATGATTTCTAAATGACTGATATGGCATGAAATATGAGCCACTAATTGAATAACTGATTTACTGATGCAAACGACTGTTTTAATTAATGAAGGGACATTCATTCTTAACCCCTTTACGCATTTGTTATTCACTGGGTTTTAGCTCACTGTTTATATTTATATGTAAGTGTCCAGGCACCGGACCGAAGCTAGGAGCATTAAGTTAAGCTCTCGTTTTGTCGAGCCAACTATTGTGCCTCACTTCGAGGTTCCGAGTTCGTCAAAGCTAAGGCTGTTTTGGGGTGTTTCAGATTCACCTTTTTGTCTCTGTTTTGTATTGACTGAATAAGACTCGACTGTATAGTTATGGTGAAGGGATTTGGTCCATAACCTGGATGTTTGTGTATATGATGTGTGTACATATGTTTTGGTTATGAATGTGGCTTGTTCATAAAAGTCTTTTTGCATTCAGATTTTCACGGCTCATTGGACATCTTTTTATTACTGTTTGGCTTCCGCCAGCCCCTTACTTTGTATTACTGTCTCTACCGTTAAGTAGGCCTTCGGTAATCCCGGATTACTGGCCGGTTGCAATGCTAAACCCATAGGGGCGGGTTTGGGTCATGACACTTTAACACCAATCATGTGGGAAAAAAATTCCATTAATAAGAAGTCTATTAGTCAAAAAGCTTTTTAAAGTAGGATCCAAAGCATATTCTTCATCTATTTGATCTTCATATCTTCTATATTTAACTGGTTTATAATCCATTTTTCCTTTTGGAAACATGTTTCCATATTTCAGATTTTCAATATGTCCACTGTCATGCTCATACAGTTATATGGGTCTTGTTTAACTAGTCCCATAATTTTTTACTTATATGGGTCTTGGTTACTTATGTACAATTATGATGTTAAGGTTTTTTATTACTAGTTTATTCTTCATCCATAAACTAGTCCCATAAGTAATGGGCATGAGGCACTGCCAAAACTGAAATATTCAAATATGGGTCTTGGTTACATTTGTGAATAAAGATGATTTATTAATTTTGTGCTTTAACAATTTAATTTTTGATGCTTTGTTTGGGTAATTTTCTATCTTGGTTTCACTTGTTTAATACAATGGTTGGTTCAATTTTTAGTTTCTTAATGTATTATTATTATAATTCAATTTTATATTGATTGTTAATTTATTAGTGTATTAATTTATTTGTTGCATTATTGTTATTTTTCTTAGATATGTCAGATAGACAAATTAATCTCACTTCTCCAGAGCAAGATTCTTGTACACCGTTTTCATCATTTGAGGAGTCATCCACTAGTCCACTGATGGACACAGTTTAATGAAGATGCAAATGATGTCGATAATTTAATTGAATTAGAGGAAAATGCAAGAGAAAATGGAGTTCCCGAAGACAACAATCCGTTCCAAACGAAGAGTAGGAAACGAACATCAAAAGTTTGGAATGAAATTAAAGAAGTGGTTCTTCCAGATGGTACCAAGAAGGCAGAATGCATGCATTGTAAAACAAGATTTGCCATTCCTCCAACGGGTGCTACAACTCAACTTCTTAGGCACTTGAACAATTTTGCTAGACGACAACTTGCTGACAAAAAGCAAAGGGTTCTATCACTTGAGACAATCGGGTCTAACAGTGTGACCAATGTGGCAGCCTTCAAGTATGACCAAGCAAAGGTGAGGGAAGCTGCTTCTCATATGATACTTTATCATGAATATCTTTTTATGCAAATGAAGCATGTTTTATTTAACAAGTTCATGAAAACTGCTACTCCACATTGGCAAAAGATAACTCGTACCACCGCAAAAAAATGATTGTGTGTCAACTTATGATATAAAAAAGAAGAAGTTGAAAACATTATTGAAGAGTGTTAATAGGATTAGCATTACAACCGACCTATGGAAGTCAGGGCAAAAAACTCAATACATGGTTGTCACGGGTCATTTTATTGATAATGACTGGAAGTTGCAAAAGCGTGTTCTTAACTTTTGCAATGTACCACCTCCGCACACTGGGGTTATCATTGCGGATGCTCTTCACAAGTGTCTAGTTGAATGGGGCATTGAAAATAAGGTGTGTACTATAACAGTAGATAATGCTTCATACAATGATGTTTGCTTGAGAATTTTGAAAGAAACCTTTGCAATGAAAAAGAAGTTGCTTTTGGGTGGAAAATTTTTTCATGTACGTTGTTGTGCCCACATAGTGAATATTATGGTGCATGATGGGCTTGGCCAAATAGGAGATATTGTTGATGGTGTTCAAGATGGTGTCAAGTACTTGAGTGCATCAGAAGCACGTCTTAATCAATTTAGTGAGATTGCTAAGCAATTGTAGTTGCCTTCAAAAAAATTGATTTTAGATTGTCCAACCCAGTGGAATGCAGCTTATATGATGTTGTCTGCTGCTTTGGAGTTTAAAGATGTCTTCTCTAGATATCAAGAAAGGGATCCAAGTTTTGTTTACGTGCCTAGCCTTGAAGATTGGGTGAAAGTTGAGACTGTATGTCAATTTTTGGCAATTTTCAATGAAGTCACAAATATCATCTCCGGTAGTGAATATCCTACTTCTAATTTGTTCCTTGTAGAGGTTTGGAGGATAAAAGAAATATTGAATGAAAAGTTGGTGGATGACAATGACTACATTAAGTCAATGGCTTTGAAGATGAAAAAAAAATTGGACAAGTATTAGGGTGAATGTAATTTGTTGATGGCTATAGCTGCAGTGTTGGATCCAAGATTCAAATTGATGCTTGTTCAGTTTTGTTTTCTAGAGATCTACCCAGAGTCAGAAGCTACTAGAAACATTTCCATGGTGTGTGAGGCCCTATATGAGCTTTACAATGAATATGTTGTTATTCATACTTCAAGTAACAATGAGCAAAGTTTGCAGCAAAGCACTCGAGAAGCTAATGATTCTAGTAATGTTACTTATGGTTTTGGAAAAGCTCTCAGGACGGGAAGATCTAAATTTGAATCTTTTGTTAGAAAAGCTGACACAATTCAGCCTGCAAAATCTGACTTGGACATTTATTTAGAAGAAAGTGTTTACATATGCAATGAAGGTTCAAATTTCCATTTTGATGCATTGGAGTTGTGGAAAGTGAACAACCTCAAGTATCGAATATTGTCCAAGAAGACAGCTGATATATTGTCAATTCCAATCAGTACAGTGGCGTCAGAGTCGACATTTAGTGCTGGTGGTAGAGTTATTGATCCCTATCGAGCATCATTATCAACGGAAACAATCCAAATCTTACTATGTGGATCTGATTGGGTACGTGCACTACATGGACTCAAAAAGGGATCAGATGTAAGTATTTTTTTTTTTAATTATTAATTTTGATCCATACAAATACAGTGACAAATTCCTTTATTATCAATTTATGTGAAACATAATACTAAAATAATATATTATTGTTTCTTTTGATAGACTATGGAGTCATCTTTCAAAGAGATTTTGCTTCCTTAGTTTGACATCTTTGGGTATGTTTCATCTTTAATAAACTAAATTTCTTAAGTACTATCATAAGATTCATTCATATATAATAATTCTACTATTACAGGTTGACGGCTCCTGCGAAGTTTCCAAAGGAATGAAGACTTTTTGGTGTGTTTTCAAGTGAATCAAGTCAAGAAATTAGTGGTTTAGTTTTTGGTTATTATGTTTTGTTTAAGGATGCATTGTGTAATGTCTTGTGTAATGTGTTTTATTTAAGGATGCACTATATTTTTGGCAATTATGTTTTGTTCAAGGATGTACTGTTTAATGCATTGTGTAATGCACATATTTTTTTTATTATTAGTTGTATATAATAATTATTATTGTTTTTTGGTTTGATGCATAGATTTTTTTTTTTGGATGCACAGATTTCAGTTTTTTATTACTAGTTGTACATAATTTTTTTGGAGTGCATAGATTTCAGTTTTTTATTACTAGTTGTACAGATTTTTTTTTTAGATGCACAAATTTTAGTTTTTTATTACTAATTGTACATAATTTTTTTTGGATGCACAGATTTCAGTTTTTTATTACTAATTGTACATAAATTTTTTTTGGATGCACAGATTTTAGTTTTTTTTATTACTAATTGTGCATAATTTTTTTTTTGGATGCACAGATTTCAGTTTTTTATTTTTGGATGCACAGATTTCATTTTTTTAGTTATAGATGGGAATTGGAATTTCGAGCTTGTTCGAGCTCGAGCTTGAGCTCGTTCGCGTTGTCGAGCCTAAACGAGCCGAGCTCGAGCTTTTAAACTATCCAACGAGCCGAGCTCGAACATAATTTCTGAATCTCGACTCGAGCTCGAGCTTCTCCCATTTTGATCGAGCCGAGCCTAAACATCTGAAAGCTCGACTCGGCTCGACTCGTTTGCAGCCCTAGTTTTGTGGAACCCAGTCAAGAAAGCAAAGTGTGCAAGCTACTTAAATCGCTATATGGCTTAAAACAGGCCCCTAAACAGTGGCATGAGAAATTTGATTCCTGTACGATTGAGAATGGCTATAAAACTAATAAATGTGATAAATGCATCTACTATGAATGTAAAGAAAATTCACATGTTATTATTAGCCTCTATGTGGATGATTTACTTATATTTGGCTCTAATATGCATATCATCATGGAAACTAAAAATATGCTTAGTAGTCATTTTGATATGAAAGATCTTGGTGAGGCTAATTATATTTTGGGAATGAAAATTACCAAAACCTATGATGGTATATTTCTTGATCAGTTGCATTATGTTGAGAAAATATAATTTTTATAAGTGCAAGCATGTTCTTAGTCCTTTTGATCCTCATGTGCGTTTATTTCCTGTTGAAAATGATGAGAATGCAATTAAACAAAAGGAATACACTAGTATGATTGGTAGCTTGCGTTATGTGACTGACTGTACTAGACCTAACATTGCCTATGCAGTTGGAGTACTTAGCAGGTTTACTAACAAACCTGATAGTGATCACTGGCTAGCCATTGAGCAGATTATGAAATATTTATTTGGTACCATAAAATATGGTTTGTTTTATAATAAGTATCTTGCAGTACTTGAAGGTTACAGTGATGCCAATTGGAATACCTTGTCAAGTGATTCATTATTAACCACTGGTTACTTATTTACCTAGGGAGGTGGTGCTATAAGTTGGAAATCGAAAAAACAAACCATTATTTCTAATTCAACAATGGAGGCTAAGCTTATTGCTTTAGCCACAGCTAGTGAAGAAGCAAATTGGTTGAGAGATTTGTTAAATGAAATCTCTTGTTAGGAAAAACCGATTCCACCTATATTGATTCATTGTGATAGCACTGCAGTAATTGATCGAGTTAATAACCGTTATTATAAAGGTAAATCCAGACCTATTAGAAGAAAACACAGTACTATGAGATCTTATATGAATAATGGCATCTAAATGCGGGTTATATTAAATCTAGGGATAATCTTGCAAATCCATTAACTAAGGCCTTAGCAAGAGATAGAGTCTGGAATACATCAAGGGGGATGGGGTTGAAGCCCATTGAATATAGTAGGAGCCATGTATGAGGATACTCAACCCAGGGACCAGAGATCCTATAACTGGGTTCAATGAGAAGAATGATCATATGATGGCCGTGAGAAATGTACTAAATTAAATTTTACCCATCCCTATGATATAAGTGCATTTATCCTGTAACATTGTAGAGGTTAAGTTATTAAAATAAAATAAAAAAAAAACTCTTAATGAATTTCTTTAGCTCTTATTGAGTGGGGTGTCATAGTTATAGGACCACCCTTGACAGAATTTACCTATGTGAGTGTGGTAGTGAGGCTGCTACCTATGAGATTTGGGCTAATTCTCAAACACACTCATGAATCCTGGGATCGCATAAGGGCATAATGTGCTGGCTATTAAAACTTATGTGAACACCTGGAATATTATGTGTGTGCAATAATTATTTATTTCCCTTAAGAAGTCATAATTCAATGCTGAGCATACTATTGGTTTTGGAATAGATATTATTGTTTCACTAATGGAGGTTCAATGCAGAGCACACCTACTATGATGCATAATATCCTTATTTGCCTAATAATCTCAGATTTTGTTACCTATAATATTAAAATAGATTGGGGAATGTTAGCAAATATTTTAATATTATAATGTGTTATAGATTATATTGTTTGCTTGGGCTCCAAGAAACTTGTTCTCCAAAGTACCTTTCTTTGCCTCTAAGAAAAGTTTATTTCCCTCTAAGTTAACCCTTTTTCTTGGTGACCAAGTTTCCTCTCCTATACTTTTCCTCTAAGTTAACCCTTTTTCCCGCCCACCAAGTTTCCTCTTTTATAAATTGAGCTAACCTCTTATCTTGAAAAAAAATAAGAAATGTTTATTGTTTTATTATTTTTGTGTGAGATTATCAAGCAAAGAAATAAATGGTGTATGTGATGAAACTTTGGGTTCAACCAATTGTGCAGTATTGGTGAACCATACGACTTAGTTGGGCTGTTGTATCATGGGGGAAACAAGTCAAGGTTTTTTCTGCTACATAGGTGTGAGGTTTTGCCTAACCACAAAGGGCTTGAATCTCCTTAAAGAGAGCCAATTTCCCGCGTCTCAACCCTTTCAATAGTTATTGTAATTTTTATTATTTATATTTTTCTAGTATTTTATTTGTAATTATCACCAACAAATATGAAGGGAAATAAGAAAAAGACAAGGAAGAAGAAGATGAAGGCACCGAATTTGAAGAGGAAGAAGAGAACAATGAGGAAAGGGATGATGAAGAAAATAATGTGCGAATGAACCAACATCATGATAACATTTGTGGCTCAACAATGCAACAACCTCAAGAATTTGATGAATCAAAGGATGCTCAAATTGCTAATCTACATGAAAGACTAAAAGCATTTTCTAACTCCAAAATAGAAGAAGAGAAAAATTAGAATCAATTACTTGAAGAAAAAGACATTGCCATAAGAACCTTGACATCAAAGAATTCAGAGCTTCAAGAAAGAGACAGCACAAACCAATTGAAACTAAGGATGTTGGAGGTTGAAAAAGAAAATGATAAAAAAACAATGCAACAATTAAGGCATTCAATTTCAAAGCTTGAAACTGAAAATGTTAGATTGCATAAACAAATTTAAGAACTCTCTGTCCAACTAGCAACACAGAGAAATTTCTTTGGTTTGAAGTTACGAGAATTTCACAGAGAAATTTATCTCGTATGATGCAAAGAGGGTGCCTATATGATCATGTAATTTGTAATGCACTGTATTGGTACAAAACAATGCACAAAGTAATTCACGCCATCAAATTCCAAAAACACAATACACAAAGTAATTTTCTCTACTATTGACAAATTTTTCTGGATGAATTTGACTGGTATTATAAACGCACTGCCCAAAATATGTTTCAAAAAACACAATGCACAGAGTAATTTTCTCTGTTATTGGCAAATTTCTATGGATGAATTTGACTGGTATTATAAACACACTACTCAAAATATGTTTCAAAAAACACAATACACAAAGTAATTTTCTCTCCCATTGAAAAATTTCTTTGGATGAATTTGATTGGTATTATATACATACTATCCAAAAGTACATTTCAAAAAACACAATACATAAAGTAATTTTCTCTGCTATTAGCAAATTTCTTTGGATTAATTTGACTGGTATTATAAACACACTACCCAAAGTATGTTTCAAAAACGCAAGTGCATTGATCCAAATTATAGAAAAAAGTTCAGAGAAAATTGCTAAACACAACGCACTACAGACACATTATTTTTATAATAAAATCCATACCCATACAAATTTCTCTCTGTTAACCAACATCGAAAAATGCAACATAAGTTCCTCTAACATCCTCAAATGTGTTATTCAATCAATAAAACGTATTATCCTCAACTATTTAATAAAAGTTCCTTGCATGTTCTCTTATTATGGCGACCAATACTCCCAGATCGATTGCACTTCATCACCCTTTTAAACTCTTCAGTAGAAGCAATTCTGTTCTTCTTCGACCTCCTAGCTGGTCTCTTACTCAATGGAGGTAAAATCATAGCATCATAATGTTACACATAGGTTTTTCAACAGTTGGAACTGGGCCAATCGAAAGCAAGTATGCTTGACGATACATATCAGCATGGAAAAATGGATCAACAAATGAATTCAAATTCTTTCCACTCTTAAAAATTGCAGCAACAGCATGTTGACATGGACACCCATTTATTTCCCATTTCTGACATGAACAAGTTCTCAACCCAAGATCAACCATAACAGAAGGAAAACAATGCACTTCAAACACATTATCAGATGATAAACTCACATTCCATGTCCTCTCATCCATAAAAGCCTTCTCCAACACACTATCTATACGAGGACAAAAAACTTTATTCCATTTACTAGAAAGCAGCCACCTATCATACCTCATATTCATGATTTGCAACCGTATCATGTCCACCAAATTTGTTATTGACAAGTGCCGAACTTCTCGTATCCATGAATTGAATAACTTAGCAACATTTGAATATATTTCGCCATAACGTTTCCCCTCGAAATATGCATCACTCCAATTTTCATATGGTAAACTTCTTAAGAAAACACTCATAGTGTCTCCTCCCTCACTTTTTAATTCATTTTAATTGAAATGGAATGATGCCTTTGTTGGCACATATGCACATTTTGAAAACTTGGACATGATTGTCTTCCTAACCAAATTTGTGATTCCACATGATAACCTATCCCTCAAATTTCTCTTTAGATGTTCAAAACAAAATGCATGATAGTAATTAGGGAATTCCTTCCACAATACCACAATGTCGATCTGATATGAAACTTATCACCCTCTCCGATCCCAATAATTCACATAAATGTTCAAGAAACCAACACCAATTGTCTTTGTTCTTAGCATCAACAATGGCAAAAGCTAGAGGAAACAACCCTACAAAACAAATAGGAAAAAACATATTAGATATACACATGCAGAGAAAATTCGCACAATAAACAACCAGAGAAATTTCACACAGTGGCAATATCTAGAGAAAATTCACATAGTGGCCAAATCTAGAGAAAATTCACACAATGGCAACATCCAGAGAAAATTCACATAGTGGCCAAATTTAGAGAAAATTCACAAAACATAACCACAAAAATAGAAAATTCACTCAATTCCCACATCTATAGAAAATTCATATACTTAGAGAAAATTAGATATATTTACAATTACCTTCATTCCCATCTTTCCCTGTCGCAGCAAGCATAACTCCTTTCGTCCTTTCAAAAAAGTTCCATTAAGGAACAATAATGGCCGACAATAGTTGAAACTAGCAATGCATGCATGAAAAGCCACAAACACTCTTTTGAAACACTTGTTATCTTCAAAATCTAACTCAAAACGACTACCTAAATTGTTCTTCCATGCCTCATAAAAATACCACCGTAATTGATTGAATGACAAACAAGAATCCCTATATGTACTACCTTTTGCTTTTTCAACCCCCAACAAATCATAGTTATAACTGATTGAGACCTCATACTTGTCTTTTATTTATTTGACAACATCCACTAAACGAATTAAAGGCTTCGCACTTACCTCTTCAAGTATCTGCCCAGAAACTAAGCTGGAAGTCATCCTACCATGTTTACTAGTACAAATCATCACACCACACATATGTTCATTGTTCAAAGTTCTTATGTAAAAGAACCCATTTATTTTTTCAACTGAAGCATGTACACACCACATACGTCCCCTTGATTCCTTATACGTACATTCTGCCGTAACCCTCAGCTTGTCATTTTTAACATACGTAAACTCAAAACCACCCTCAATAGCATACTTGTACAAAACAGTATGGAACTCAACCATGCCACCCTCAAACTTTTGTCCAACACTTTTAATATTATTTCGCCAACCAGCTGATAATAACACATTTTCTTGGTGAGAACAAAACTTAGAGAGTGAATTCCTTTCAATATCCACGAGCCTATCACATTCACCATGCACAACATCTACCCAATTAGACCTTGCTTCATCTTCTTGATCAAAAGTACTACACCTAACAACTGAAACATCAACTATATCAATACCACGTGTACAAACAACCCTCAACATATTCAGAAAATCAATATTATTTCGAACCATACAATTCGGATGGCTCACAATAGAATATGAAATATAGATCGTCTCAGGTTTCAAATTTTCCTATGTTTTACACAAAACGCCAACCAATTCCTCAAAATTCAATTCACATGAAACATTAATGATAATAGTATCATTCCCATATTTGCACAACAACAACATTGCACTATCCATCTAAACTGAAAGAAAAAACACGAAAAATAACTTGTTCAATATAAAAACACTTAAAAAGCACAACATAAAAGTCCAGAGAAATTTGTAATAATTATAATTTTTCTGGATTATAATCAAATAAAAGTCCAGAGAAATTTACAAACTTATATTCACTTTCAAGATAACAAAAACAAAAATACAGTAACATCAAAAGACAAAAATGCTAACTACTAAACACAAGCACAGACAAAAATCATGGAGAAGATCTGTTATGAAATTATAATCTTCTGTATTATTTTCGCTGGATTACAAGCTTACAATTTTCTCTGTGATTTTCGCTGGATTATAATAACAAACCTACTATTTTTCCTGGAATACAAAGAAAAGTGCAGAAAAATGAAAAGTACAAAAACAAACAGAGCACAAAACTTAGAAAAGTGCAGAAAAACAGAGCCGGTCTCCAAAAACAAAGAACAAAAATCATTGATAAGCATGTAACTGAGAACGAAAAATCAACTCCATTGAGCTGACCTCTCTCTAAAATTCATCAATAACAAAAAATGAAAAATCAACTTTAAAAATAAAAAACAACTACACTAAGTTGGCCTCTTTCTCACATTGATCAAAACTGTAAACAAAAGCCTAATTCAAAATACATTCGAAAAACTAATATGAAATCAGAATCCTTATATACAAATCAAATCAAAAATCAAAAACTTACTTGATTCAACTCCAATGAAAATCAAATAAAAAACAATCAACACGACTTCAACTCCTACACGATCAACAACTACAAAATTCCTAAAAATCTCCATGAAAATCTGCATCATTAAGTTCTCCACGAAAATCTCCATCGTCAAGTTCATTCCACGTAATCTCTTACAAAATAGCAATAAAATTTTCAGTTTCCAAAATTCAAAACCACGTATATTATAAAAAAAAAGGGGTAAAATAGGTATTTTATAACCTAAAATAACATTGAGGGACCTTAGGCATCAAAAAAATATTATCGTGGATCTCTCCTCATACTAAAAGTTCAGTAGGGATCTTAAACCAATTTTTCCTAAATTATAAGATAGTAAAATAAATACTCATAATAGTTAAATTAGAAAGAGAATTAGTAATATAAACTAAAGTGATTAAAATTATTTATTTTTATATTTATTTAGAAAATAAAGATATGTAGAAATAGAACTGTACAAAATTCATTTAAAAGTTTAAATATAAATATGTTGTGATTAGATTAAGAAGAAAATACATAAATTAATTATGCAGAGTATTAATTTTTCTTCTTCTTTAATATTCTTTTTAAATTATTCATACATATTGTATATAGGTATATAAAATTTAAATTAAATATAAATATTTTGTAATAAATAATGTCATGTTAAATAAAAAATTAAATATAAATTAATATTAAGACACAAATAAGATAGATAAAAAAAATATAAATACAAATTAATTTAATCCGTGTAATACACATAATTAAACACATTCTGTGTTATTTATTTGTATATCGAGATAATTTTTTTCTCAAATATCATAATAATTAAATTAAAATATCAACTATATAAAAGAAATTTGACAATGACAAAATTAAATATATGATGAAAAATAAGTATCTCTCAAATAGAGTTCATATAAAATTAGTTAGGAAAATTTACCCATAAGTTCTAGTTTCTGAAAAGTTGAATCATTTAGTCCTAAAAGTTTTCTTATGCTCCATTTGGTCCCATTTGCACATCAATCTAATGTTCGAAACATTAATCTGATGTTCGAAATCTAATGTTCGAAACATTAATCTGATGTTCGAAATCTAATGTTCGAAACATTAATCTGATGTTTGAAACATTGTAATAGGACCTTTCAGTCTATAAGAAAACTTTTAGGACTAAACAGTGTATAAGTTATTAATTTGGGATTTATTGGTACATCCCCCTTAATTATTATAATTAAAATTGAGTTTATGTAAAACTTTATACATAAAAAAGACATGTTGATATGACTTTTTTAGAGAGAAAAAAAAAAAGTTTTTAGAATGTCACCTAAGTATGTAAAAACATTACTTTTAATAATATATATATATATATATGATGATTATTGGTTTTTTGCCTTTTTTTTTAGTGATTTTGGTTTTTAGGCTAAAATGAACACTTCCCAAACGAGGCTTGAAGTACTTGATAAGTCTTACATATTGTATAGTTCGAATTATCAATGTGGGTTCCATGACGAGTCCACGGATGGCCGACCACACCCTTCAATTGGAGAGCAGCTTCTCCCAAAAAATATATGGCTAAATTACGCTGACCTTCCTTAAGGTTTACATAAATAAGTTCCACAATTTTAATATAGTTAGATTGACATCCCTTTTAATAAAGTTAAATAAATTAAAGCTGATGAGCTATTAAGAAAATACAAAAATAAATAACATAGTGTGTACATTTTTGTGTAAAAAAAATAAAAATATTATTTTTTTTAGCTAAAAATCCCTCCTTAAAATTGTATTTTGTGAAAAAGACAAATATTTTATTAGTTTGTAAACTCCTCCAAATAGTAAGATTTTATTGTCATAATTAACAGAGTAAAATTTTACTGTGTTAACATTATTTGGTCAGTAAAATTTGTTTGTATTTTTTGTTTTTAGAATTTGATAGTCAATATGAATTTTAATTGATAGGTCTTGATGAAAATATTTTAAAATTTTTAATTTCATCAAAAATCGATATTTACATCAAAAGTTATGTAATTTTAAAATTTAAAAATAAAAAGGGCATATATGTCCATGAATAATAAAACTGTGTATGTTGCATGCTTTGTCCTTAATGCAGCACAAATAAAATTGTCATTTTCGCATAAAAAAAGTTCATAAGGGGTTTTCACCAAAAATCCAATAAGAATATAATTTTTTCATACATATAACTAACAAATTATTGATAAAAAAATGAGTTAAGTGTTACATATATCAAAACTACAAAATAACCCAATATAATTATATCAAAATTGTGAGGTTTACTATATTTTTTTTAAACCTCAAGGGAGGTTAGTGTAATTTACCCAAAATATATTAACTTTAAAATCAGACACTAAATTTCATTGGGAACTTCCTTTTACCCCCCAAACTATATCTCAAAAAATAATTTGACCCCCAAATATACAAAATTTAAATTTAAATATTTAATTAAAAAAAATTTTAATCTAAAAAAAAAAAAATTTAAATAATATACTTTGCAAAAAAATACTTAAAACATTTAGAATTGTTTCTTTAAGTGTCAAATTATCTCGAGTCGAAGTTAGGGAAACTAATTGAGCCGAAAATTCCTTGGCTAAAATGTGTGCACGTTGTCACGACCTTAGTTTTTCCAAATCAACCATGCAACCTTGATGGTTATCAACCCGTCTAGTTGTGCCTAATTAGTCTTTTCCACTCGACTACACTGTGCCTAGTCCACTCGACTACACTGTATTCACTAGACACGTATAGTGGTATACAAAGCTTTACAAGGCTCTTACCTTCACAAGTACTCACTCTTGTCACTCTCTGTAGTTCTCACTCTAGAGCTTTCTTGGATCTCTTTTTGAATGATCCTTACAAATGAAGTGTCTCTCCTTATATAGTCATCCACTTACTCAATGGATGGCTAGGATCACTTTGATCTAAGGGCTACAAACTCTACTCTAGAAAATTCCATAGAAATATCTAGGACAAACTCCTCCTACTACATTCTAAAATTCTCTATACTAGTATAGTATATTGTAGGCTTCTCCACAACATTCTAGGATGTTCTAGACTCACCCAGACTCATCTGGATCCTTTAGAGTTCTTCCACTATGTTCTGAAATCTTCTAGGCCATTCTAGACCTTTCTACCATAGTCTAGAGCCTTCCAACATACTCTGGCACGTTCTCACACCTTTCGGAACCATTCAGCGTATGCCATAAACCTCAAACGATGCTTCTTGTGTCACAATTTTTTTTGGGACGTGACAATGTGCCCGTAATTGTAGCTAGTGCATTCCCTAAATTAATTTCAATAGAATTAATCGACTAATAGTAATTTCAAAATTGAGTGGGTAAAAATTTAAACAACTTACTATAAGAGTAACATTTTTTTTTTTGACATTTGAAAAATTATATTGAACGAGGAAAATGAATACATTGATATTTGCTTACAAAATCAAGATTAGTACCTATATGGTCGTATCATCTAGGGGTGCTCATGGACCTGATCAATCTGCCAAAACTGACCTGACCCAACCCAATTCACTAGCTTTTAATGGGTTTGATAGTATATACGAACAGATGGATGTGGATGGATATTTTTTAGATCTGCCTATGTTTGAACGGATAACGGATGAGAGGTCACCCTACCCAGCTTGATCTCTTGACTCCCCTTAAGAAAATGAGATTATGTTTTTATGCTTTGTATGTTAAAAAATATACATTTTATGTAGTAATAATATTAGCTACTTATAAAATATGAAATTTTGGCCTTTATTTTAATTTAAAAAACGATTAATGAAAAATTTTGTATAGTAAAAAATTACTTTAAAATAGTTAAAAAAAAAGCGTAAAATAGTAAAATCCAAATCGTCAAATCGATCTGCGTCCACTCATCAACTGGCACGGCCCACTCAATCCTCATCCGCTAACAAAGCGGACAGATGGTGGATAAGAGGCCACCCGACTCAATCCGATCCACGAGTACCCTTAGTATCATTGGTTAAATTACAATTTAATGCAATTGCGAGCAATTAATCTATAAAGAATACTTAACATAACTAATACTCAAATTTTTTTTTTTATTTAAAATTCATTTTTCTCACTTTTTTAGATGAAAAATTATTATTAATTTTTCCCCCCCCCCCCCTATATTAGGGTCTAATTAATTTTTTAGAGATAGTTTGGGAGACAATGAAATTTTAAATAAAGTTTGGTGTCACGTTAGCAAGTGATGTCTAATTACAGAAGACAACTGATAGTAAGGGGGAAATTGATTTAAAATTGAATAATTTAAATGTAAAATTGATATAACTGAAAGCATATGGATTGAATTGATTTTTTATTGATAGTTTGGAAGAGGAAATGATATTTTCTCGAACTTTAGTGGATAAAATACAGACAAACATTAATAAAAGAGGGGAGAAGATGCAAGGAACATCATAGTTAAACTAGACAATTTCAACTAAGTTGACATTAAAAAAACAATCCCAATCATTCGCTAATACGACACTGCAAACAGGTAAGAGACCAACAAGAGAACAAAGAGGTTGAATAAGAAAGCAATAAATGGAAATCAAAAACCCCTACACCCTATAACTAGTTTCACGCTAGGTCAAATCGAATCTGGTGTAGATGATGGACGAAGTCTGAAACAGAGTTGTCCGTATAACATGATTTTGCCTTAACCTAAAAAGTAACTTGTAGCATGATAGTCTTCATAATAGAATTCCAGCTAGACTAACGCTGTGTTTAGTTAGAGGATTTGAAGAGAGATTTGGAAAGAAAAAAAAAAAGATGTGTAAAATTAAGTGAAATATAGATATATTTTATTCACATTTTACTTATCTTTTCTATTTTCCTTTCCAAATTTCCTCTCAAATCCTCCAACCAAACACAATATAAGTGTTTTGAAAGATTATTAAGTTTTTGGCTTTCCAAATTGACCATAAAACAGTGAAAGGAAGTGCCTCCTAGATAACCTTATTTTTTTTTTACGGATTGTAGAGTCTTGCCACCAAGAGAAAACATTCTGAATGGAATTTGGGGTTGCCCATGTCACCATGTGATGCCCCACCACTCGTTGCAAGCTGACCAGATTAAAATATATTAAAATACAAAATAAATTTCGAAAGAGATTAAAAAAATCTACGATTCTTGCCAAAAAAACCTCTACAGAGAAAGGTATTATTGTCACAAAAAAAAAAAAAAAAAACACACACACACACGCACACATACACACACCTCACCTAATAAGCATTATCAATCCCTTTCACTATCTGTTCATCGTCATAACCGATAGCTGTGGTACCTTAATCTTCGCCTCTACATTACAAAATAAAACATTCTGGTTCTGAGGTGGTCACTTAACGTATAAAAAAACGTTTAGCAGTATCGGATCTAGGTCAAGAATCAAATTTGAGTAAAGCCATTCAACTCCATCAGATCTTTTTCCAACATTGTCCATTTGTTGGGCTTTGATATCATTTGCACCTTCACCTCCATCAGATTTCTCCTTGCTATAGGAACTTCACATGAAGATTATTAGAAATCAAAGGATATTGACATGGAGATTAAAAAAAATTAAAAAATAAAATAAAAGGATGGATTCATAGAATTATCCCCAAAAAGGTAATTCTTCTAAGCATAATGATCTTAAGATGGAGTTGAATCTCCCAAAGCCCAATACCGGATGAGTTTGAATAGCCTCATCTAATTGACACCACACCTGTGACAATTTTACATCAATTTGACTAATTTCAATAGAGAAACATTAAATAGGATAACAATTACTATAAACAAAAAAATTCAA